>JZKD02S1730416.1:30857-51718 GCA_000966675.3 Picea glauca
AGGCCGAAATGCAAGGAAGGATAAATTCTTTTGATGGTGCTTTCTAAGGTATGTTATTTACAGGTCATCTCACCATTTTTGCTATAACTGTTTTTATATAATGATTCAGACCATGCAATTTATATGAAAGTAAGACAACATATCCAAGTATCGGTGAAAACAAATTCATCATGTGGGTCATTTTATTTTGGGAGTTACACTCCATGGAAAATAGGGTTTGTGGACAGTCCCGAAACTAGTCAAAATCAGGTGTTTCAGGTAAAAATGTCATAACTTCTTCATAACAGATCCAAATTCAGTGAGACAAAATGTTTTGGTTAGGTTACAGTCTGTAATATTATTTTTAATATTTTCATATTATTTCATCAAATATTTTGTGTGGGGCATGCTCTACAAGGTCGCTCTCTAGAATAAGCCAGAATTCAACAAGGTATGTCATTTTTGCTATAACTCCTTTTCTGAGAGGTTCCAAGTAGTGAAACTTAGAGTAATTGCATTAAAAAAACTGATGAACATTTTGTATCAGTTTCATATATTTATACATTACAGGTTCAAAGTTATGATTACTTCAAGTTAGGGTTGTTGACTAATCCAAAACTACGCATGTGAGACTGAAGAAAAGTTTGATGAATATAATAGTTTCTTGTTTTTAAAGTTAAGGAAGGTTCACAGGAATCTGATCATATACACCAGGTCTATTAAATAGCTACAAATCATATTTGGATGATGAAATTGATGAGGGCTTTTGGTTGTGGTACATGTTGAGTACATGGTTGAGACAAGTAGTTGATGAGCTGGTGCACATAGATGAGGTGTATAGTTGATGATGTTGGTACATATTGATGAGTCATAGTTGATGAGTAGTTGACACATGATTGGTACATGGTTGGATGCACTTGTTTATGGTACAGGTTGATTACAGGTTGGTGCATGGCTGATACACTTGTTTATGGTACAGGTTGATTACAGGTTGAGGTATAGGTTGATGCATGGTTGATGCTTGGTCCAGATTTATTGGTACAGGTTTACAGCGGTATATCTCACAGTGATAGTGTGAGAGTGGTTCCATCATTCTACTTCTACTTCAGGGTGGTAGGATGGGGCAAGGATAGGTGGTTGTAGCCACCTTCCGGTTGTAGTTGGAGAACATTGGGGGTTGTAGCCTCCTTCTGGTTGTAGCCAGAGAATTGGGGAGTTGGAGCTTCCCTAAGGTTGTAGCCTGAGAAAATAGGGGGTTGGAACCTCCTTCCAGTTGCAGCTGGAAAACAAAGGAAGTTGGTGCTTCCAATGAATGTAATTCTTCAAGATATATAAGAAAAATAATTCCGTGGTTTTCTCCCAATTTGGGTTTCCACGTAAAACACTAGTGTACTTTGTATGTGTGTGATTGTTTATTTCTTACTGCTCATTATTGGATAATAATTCTACATTGGTATAACATTTGAAGAAAAGGGATTATAATTACACTATTACTAATTCACCCCCCCTCTCAGTAATCCAACACATGTGTACTGTATTTTTTCATATGCTTTCCAAGTTATATAAATATATATGTTAATTTATTAATTGACAATGCATCTTTTACATATCTGGCATATTGAAGTTGAAACACCACAAGTCTATGTGGTGCAATGGTCATAAATTTCGCATCAAACAGTTGGATGAAACCAGGAAAAATTATGATAGTGGGATAACTGCAATATTCCAGGTCACTAATGTTTCCTCTAGGAGTAACATACATCCCTGAGAATTGGAAAATAGATGCTATGGGTATTTAAATGATATAATTGAGTGTGAATTTAATTCCTTCAAATTAGTTTTTTTCAATGTCAAATGGTATAGGTTACAAATGCATGAACACGATGAGGAAAGAACCATTATTCAACATGAAAATGGATTTCCAATGATTAAAAAAATGGTGTTTGAAAGAGAACATGGTCGCTATGTTTTCCCAAGACAATGTGAACAAGTATTTTAATCAAATGTTCCAGATGAGAGGGATTGGTCATTTGTTGTTAGATATGATCCAAGAGGAAGGCCAGTTAAGTATACTCATTTACATGAAGAATATAATATTGAAGATCAAGAAGATGATTTGCCAGATTAGATAGAGTCGGAAGATCAGGCAGGGTCGACAGATGAAGAAGACGAAGAAGATCATGATTCATGTGTAGGATACAATATTGCAATTCCAGATGATGATGTTGAGGAAAATATGCTCGAAAATGACATTGATGATGATGATGATATCATCAATCCTTTCAACACCATTTATGAACCAGATGATGATACATATGTCGAGTTCAAGGAAGAAGATCAAGATAAAGAATAAGGATGATTACACAGATGTTGAGTTGTATAAGGTATGTGACTATATATTTTAATTTGTATGAATTGTTCTCTTAAAATAATTTACTTATAATGTCATGGGTTAATTACATGTTTTTGAGTTTTATGCGACATTTTTATATCCTATGTTACATGTTGTTTAATTATTATGTGAAACATGAAAATAGTTGCCAATGTACTAAAGTACATGGTAAACTAATTTACAAACACATAATTTCATTTACCTTCAATAACTTTTGTTTTTGTAGTTTCTATGCATGAATCTTACTAGGATGTTGCTTTCGATTATTTTCTATTTTATAGATTGGGTATTGGGGATCAATTGAGAGTGATCTGAGGGGGAGGGGAGGGGAGGGGAGGGGAGGGGATATATGAGCTTCCACCTTCACGTGGTTGGCCTTATTTAGTAGAGAATAAATTATTCTTGAAACCAAGAGAAGCTTATTCATTTTTATACTATCATGATCGTAGATGTCATCAATATTGTTGTCATAATATTGCATCAACAAAGTTTTGATGAACGTGTTTTTCATTTATATAGAATTTTCGTTGAAGCTGTTTGAAAAAATGAGACTTTTTCCCATGAGTTATGTGTCAAGAAGAACATGTGTTTTGAAACTTAAATATGACTCACACTGCACCCACTCTAATATATATCCAATCTTGGTCTTGTTTCATTTGAAATTTTTGTTGTTGTTATCATTGACAAAGTGTCCGCAACATCGTACACAAATGGTTAAAGAAAACATCAATGGAAACAACAATTAGCCCACCTACAACACTGAAATTCATTCAAAAGGAAAAAAATATACAATTGGGTCAAAAATTGGCATGCATAGATTCATGAAAGGAAGTGTGCAGGCCAACAAAGTTCTCAGCGTGCACAATGTGCCAAGTGCGCGACTGTGTACGAGAAAATCCATGCAGTTCTATGAATGCCGCATTTATGGATCTTGTCGACCCCTCAACCACTTATGTACCAACTCCCAACATGATTTGACCCTCATGTTTGAGAAAAATCCAAATGGAAAGTTGGTCAAGGACTAGAGGGTGCCCTAAAAGTCCTCTTGTTCACACTATGAACCAATTATAATTTTCCATGTATGAATGATATAAATAAGAGGCATGGGTGCACTAAGAAACCAATATCTTCATAGTATTGTTATGCTGCAAGAATTATCCCTTGATAATACTCTTTCTTCTTTGGAGCCTTCAAGCTCCATTATAATAGGCTATTCCACTCACCTCTTAAGGAAATAAGCATTGTTGTTCTTCACCATTTTCCATTTCTTGCATTGTATGAAGATCTCTCCATTAGGGAACTCAAGAGACCTCCAAAGGAGGAAGAGGGGACTCATAAGTCCCTATTTTTATCTATGGTGTTTTTTCCACTAATCTATTGATGCATTGGTAGCATTATGTTGGTCATTGCTTGATTTTCATGGTTCTAAGTTTCTCATGCTTTATAAATTTTATTTATTAGTTGTTTTAGTTTTATTTATTTATTTATACATGTGTTTGGCTTGTTTAACCCACTCACAAAATTTTGTCTTCTCTAGCAGGCTCATCTAGGAATGCAAGTGTTGTTGTTTTTCTCACCCAAGTGACAAAACCAACACAACAAATTGGCGACCATACTGGAGATCGATATCAAATTCCTCCCTATTTGAGCTTATATAGCACTTCATTTTGATCATTTTGTATTGCAGGTACCAAAACTGGCCTAGCCCAACCTGCCAAAGTCAAAATTCAGAGCTCGGGAAGGAGTATTTCACTTGGAAATTTCTCCCCCGACACGTGATAAGATGTTCTTGGCTTTTCCTGCCCACATACATGCAATGTGTATGCCACAAGATTATTTACACTGCGAATTTTGAGTCCTCTACATGCCTATCATAGTTGTAGCCCACACATATCTCTAGTTGTTCAACATTGTAAGGGTTTTTATGATGATTTCAAGGCCCCTAGCCTTCAAATGTTTACTTTAATGCACATTGTAAGGAAAATTCACTCCACTTAGATTCCTTTCCCATATGAAAGGTTAGCTAACATAGGCACTTAGGGGGTTAAAATAACAAATATTATCCTCTTTTTCTTTTGTTTCCACTAGTATGGCTTTTTTGTCTTGTAAACTGTTAAGTTGAGATTGTTGCTTTCATACATAAATCACTTACATTGGGACTAGAAGTTAAATTTGACCCTCAAGTATTCTCTTCTCTTGCACCCTAGTGTTATCAGACTAATCAGTAGGTGCAGACACTAATAGATCTCCCTAGATCCACCTGGATCTAGAACAAAACAGGACAGGACATGACTCTTTCCCTAAGTTTTGGCCATTGAATTAGCTAGTAGGAAGGAATGAGTAACATACCTTAGTATCGCTTCCTAGGGTCTTTGTTGCTCTCGCTTCACCCCGGTTCTCTCGTGAGGTCAAGACCAAGACAACACAAACCAACCAAAGTGAAGATAGCAAAATATATTCAACTGTCAACTTATGTGTATGATCAAGGAATTACACAATAAAGTGAGAATAGATTTATGGGAAAGGGACATGCCACTGTATCATATTAATTGAAAGTAAAGATTACAAACTGATCGCCTTGATGTCGCAAGCTTCCTTTCAGTGGCTCTTGGCTCCAACACACACACTTTCTCAATCCTTGCATGAAGAAGATCAAATCCTCTTGATAGACTTGCTAGAGTCTCCAAGCTCCTGTTAAAGCTAAGTCCTTCACACAATTCTTTCACCAATTCTCCAATGAATCTTGCTTAACCTTTTCCATGAGAATTCCATAAATATATAGGAGAGAATGAGATGGTTACTTGGATAAGAATGATCCCACAATATCAGGAGGATAACCATTCAAATGCCAACCCATTCTTCTAGAACAATCGAGAATCCATCTTTTTCCAAGCTTTAGAGAAGGTTCACACCCTAGATATGTAACACAATGCGAGAAGTTCACACCCTAGCTTAAGGAAGCCTATGAGAATGGGTCATTCTTGCACCCTGGTATATTAGCAACCTACGAACTCTCTTCAAAAGTATGTTTTCTGAGAAGAGATGAATGCCAATTTACTCAGGAGAAAGTTCTTATGAGGAACCTGAGTACACCATCATCAATACACCATCATGATGACCAAAATCATGGGTAATAGAATTCCCCCCAAAGTATGAGGCCAGAATCAGTGACAGCCGAGAGACTTTGTAAACTACATGTGTGTGTCGGGAACCAGGAGTGCACCTAATCAGAAACCTGCGAACAACAAAGCATCTGCAGAATATCAAATATACTAATTCTGAGGTAGGCATTCCCATACTCAGCATCATAGACGGATGAAATTGTAGATATAGGTCATGGCCACCAATCATACACTGTGGATCCATGCTCTAAAAATATAGCATAGCCACCAGGAATACACTGTGGATCCATGCGAGAAATTTCAAATTAAGATGACATAGCCACGAGACATACAAAGTGGATCTATGTGTCGCAAATTATACATACTCCATCACAACTTGGAAAAAGAGATGATATCCAGGGTCTTCAATCTTATCGCCCAAAAGTATGAATCTAACCATGTGATTACATGTGTTGAATTTGAACATGGCAGAAACCACTTGATTATTGATCATTGATGAAACCGTTAACAAGTGCGAGGGAAATCACCATTGATGTCAATGACTCCCAAGGTACTCTAGTACAATCCATCGAGTGTGAATGAGTGAGTTGAAGTCAAACATTAGACAGAATCTTTCGACCAGGGGTCAATGATGTAAACCCATTGTCGAAAGTGAGGAATCTTGCCATTGAGGCATGCAGGCTCCAAGGTACCAAAGAATTTCTAAGTCTTGTTTCCGGATAATGAGTTGAAGTCGATGGAACAAAACTCATCACAAGAGGGCCTTGATGTATCCCCCATCAATGACATGAAATGAGTAACAAATTTTGAAGGTAAAGTAGAGTATGATGTAAATTGAACTGGACACAGGGAAGGCTGACACAGAGAGAATGGACAACTGGAGATGGCCGACTCAATAAAGGTTTCAGATGGACTTCTCTTGAACATATGAATGACATGACTAATGATTTGGCAGCATTGACTCAAAGACGACACATGGTATGACCTTGTAACAATTTGAATGAGAAGCAAATGGATTTCCCAAAATGGCTTCAAATATAATGAATAGGGGGTGTCATGTTCAAGAGTGACACTTACTGCCAATCAATATGAAGATGAAAACATATCCCTTTCCCAAATTTTCCCCCACCATTTCTAGCGAGTACCTCTTTATTTTTACGCAAGCTTGAGGAGGATAACATATGCTTGTTGATATAAGCTTATCCTTCAGATAAGTCCTTCGGAGTATGTTTAACGAACCCTAAGAAGGAGTGGTTCAGTCCCATTACAGGTCTATAAATGTTTGTTTAACGAGTCCAGAGATAGAAAACTCGCAGGTTTTTCATGATTATAGAGTCTGGAAAAACACTTAAAAGAGAACTCTCTCAGTTCCTTTTTCATAAAATAGTCTGATTGGACCGAAAAAGAGATAAATTATTACCCAACATACGCTTTCTTCAAATACTTTATCGAGCGTGAAAATAGCAAGGTCGCTCGGCTATCTTTTCATGTTTAGAGAGACTGAAAAGGGCTTAAAGAGGACTCTAGGGGGGTACCTTTTTCGTATAACCTTGTTGAGCCCGAAAAGGTGATAAAAGTATGCTCGATCACGTTCTCATATTTTTTGAGTGTGAGAACAAAGAAAGACCAAGCTCGAGGTTTTATACAAAAACCATAAAAAACAATCAAAACACACGATGAAGAAAGAAAAATTTTGTATGCATCCCTGTTTATGAACATTGAAGTCATTACGCATGCAAAAGTTACACTCAAAAAGACATTAGGGTTTAGGTTTTAATCAATAAATAATTAAAAAATTCAAATAACATGGTAATAGTAAATATAAATAAATAAAAACTCTTTTTACGTATCATTTTCACTTTTCACTATTTGATCCCAAAAACCCCTCTTTTACCCTCAAAATTTGGTGTCAAATTGCGGAAGTTATGAGCATCCATTTGACGAGCCATCAACGACAGTGAGGTAGGCTCTTTGTTCTCTACTCTTTCATGGTTTTATTTTTCATTTTCATTGGTAAAAACTCATTTTTGAGTTGGTTTTGTGAGCCCTACTTGCGCTCAGCCATTCTCGTAGGTGGGCTACACGGGACCTACAAGAATGGGTCATTCTCATAGGTGAGCCCACAACAGCCTGTGAGGTTCTCACACTGTACCTAAAGGGCACCTGCAAGAACCGCAAAGCATAATTTTTTTTTTCAAGTTTTTCTCAATGAAAGAAAACCAAATTGTGAGTAGAGTTACTAATCCTCTTTTTGTGCTTCTTATGCAGGTAATTGGACATCAAAATGGTTCTTGAATGGCGTGAAAGGGAGCACGAAGAAGAAAATTCCATTGTCAGAAATCATCCACCCACTATTGCCGCTTTGAGAAATTGTGGCCTTCTGAAGTACTTTCGTATCCCAGGCATGAGGGCCCAAGTCAATTTATTAGAGTACCTTGTGCATATGTGGGATCCCGATCAATAGGTATTTCATGTAGGGGTCCACACACTATCCTTAGATATTGAGGAAATTTACTTCTTGACTGGACTGTCATGGCGTGGGTACCACGTGATCCTGACTGGTGGTGGAGGTGGTGGGTTTCCCATGAGTGAGTACTGCCACTTGCATTGTGTTCCCAAGGCAGAGAGGAAGAAAGGGAAAGTAGTTAATTGGGGAGTACAGGATTTGACCCTCCGTACTATCTTGTTCACCATTTCTTGGATGGCTAGGAGATCTTCTCCTCACATGACGCTCCAGAGTTACTTTCAGTATGCTATAGAGTGTACTAAACCTCAGGTATTTAACTGGGCAGATGCAGTGCTTTGTAGCATGAAAAGGCATTTGACCAAATGCAGACAAGGCAACCTAAAGAAATTTGGGTACAGATCTTTGTTAGTGTTCTTCTTTCTCGATAGGGTTCCATTACTGAGGTTGCAGGTGGAGTGGAATTTACCAACTCCTAGGGATCCAAGAATGTTGAGATGGTGTCAGCTCATGGCCCGGCACGTAGCTGGACAAATCATCAAGTATGATGATACCTTCTTCGACTGGTTGCGACCACAGATGTTGATGGTAGATGATTATGCTTATGCCATGTTAGATTTTCAAGGAGATCCAGATTTAGTCCTGCCAGAGGATGCTTAGTGGGAGGAACTTGGTAAGAAGTACACAAGTTTTTCCTTTTTAAATGTTTTTATGAATTTTATCATATTCAAATTTTTTTTATATGTTCGTCCAAAGACTAAATACAAAATTCATTTTTTGATGACACAGATGTGGGACCTTACCACCCTCCTAGTACTTCTCCCATTCAGTGGAGAGGAGAGGTGGCACCAGTGCCACAATGGGGCACTGAGGATTATCAAGCAGTGGAACAAAACCTAGAGGGTTTGACAACAGATATTCCAGACATGCCTCTTGGAGAGGTTCCACGACGTCATCAACGTCACACAATAGGAGTGTCAGAGTCCATAGGCCGACTGCTCCGTAGGGTTGCTCGGGTAGTCATATTTTACCATGAATGTCATCCATGACGTCATTTTGTAGAAGCTATGAGCTTTAGATTTTGACATTTTGGTCTTCGAGCAAAATTTTTTTGTAAAAAACTCTTTTGATCATTATATATACAAATGACTTCTATCAGTTTACCTTGTATTGTGTGAAAATTGATGTGATTGATTTATAAATGATCCAAATGTCTGTCTAATACATAGTTAGCCAATGCATCAATTAATGTATTTTGACATCTAGGAATATGTTGATATTCAATATAATCAAAATAACGTTCCAAGAGGTGAATTCGCAAATACACACGTAACAAGGTAGGACTTTGAATAGTATAGACATTACTTAACTGTAGTACTACAAGCTGCGAATCGATTCGCACAACCAAATGACGAATTCCAAGCGAGATAGCATCAATCAACAACTCGATAACGACGCTATACTCTGCAATGTTGTTGGTCATACGATCGAGACACACACTTCGTAAGGAGACAAGTTCATTTGTAGGGGCATAAATTTCCCATGTAGTGGAAGCAAGGTTCTGAGTACTATGGCTAGCGCCATCAACAAAGCCAATATAGGGTAGTGAAGAATCCGACATCTGGAAATCAAACACAATGTCACATAGGGCAGAGACCAGATAATGACAAAAGAAAGCTATAGTAACACACAAGAAGTATGATACAATAAAAATACAAGTACTTGTGCATAGATAATTTTATGCATAGTACTTCTTCAAGTACAACCCATTCCTGGGTTCACTCAAAGGGATACCATCGTAATATACTAACTCGTAAGATCCTTTTTCCAAAACTCGTTGAACAACATAAGGACCTTGCCACATGGCTTCAAACTTTCCATCTCCTAGCATATCTCGATCTTTTTCATAGAGGAGAACGAGATCTCCTTCAGAGAAAACACAAGGCTTGACATGTTTGTCGTATTGGGCCTTGACATGCTTTTTCTAGGCTTCAATGACTAGGGTATCATCGCGTCAAGTTTCTTCTAATCGCATAAGATACAATAGACATTCTTCCTCAACAAAAGTGTTTGGTAGGAGTTCAATAGCTAGTTTTAAAGAGGGTATCTCCCATTCAATCAGGAGAATAGGTTCCAAACCATAGACTAACCGGAAAGGTGTAAACCCAGTAGCGGACTTGACGGATGTCCGGTAAGCCCACAATGTCGAAAAAAACATTGTGTGCCAACTTGTTTTATGAATCCCTATCATTTTTCAGAGCATAGTTATGAGAACTTTGTTAATTGCTTCGACTTGTCCGTTGGCTTGGGGGTAATAGGGCATTGAGTTATCATGGCGAAGACCCAACTTTTCAGTAAGTTCAGATATCATGAAGTTTCTGCAGTGGCTACCGTGATCAATGATGATATCTTGGGGAACACCAAAACGAGCTATGATGTGATTAAAAATGAATAATGTTGCAGTCTTTCCAGTGTTGTCAAATGTCGGCATCGCCTCGGCCCATTTCGTAAAGTAATCGACAACTAGAATAATGTATCCATGCCCCCCGACCGAGTGAGGGTGACATGTCATGAAATCGATGCCCCATTTTGCAAAGGGACCAATGGAGACCACAGGGTGAAGAGGAGCAGGATGTGACCGTATCTTGTTATTATAGGTCTGGCAAGCATGGAATTTTTGAATGGCGATTATACAGTTGTTAAATAAAGAATGCAAAAAATACCCTGCTCATAAGATCTTCTGGGCAGTAGCATACCCAGACATATGACCACCATAGGCTCCATAATGGCAGTCATTCGGAGCTTTCTCGACTTCGTCGAACATTAGACAATGTCGAAAAATAGATTCAATCCCCCGACGATAAAGAGTATCCCTGAGGATAATATATTGATGGTATTGATAGCATATGCGAAGTCGGTCAGTACTAGATAAAGTTGGCTGGAAAGTCTGGGTTTGGAGATATATAATGATATCACCATACCAAAGATCATCAATGCTAATAAGGAAAACGGATTCATCGGGTAATGAATCAGCAACTACATTTTCCATTTCAGAATGGGGAAAGTCGTATATCAACTCAGCAAATACTAGGGACTTCCTGGACTTGGCACATTCGAATTCGAAGTCAAACTCCTAGAGTATCACAATCCATTTGGAGTATTTTCCCCCTAGCAATTGATGTGTAAGAATGTGTTGCATAGGGTTGCAGTGAGAAATCACTATAGTCTTGCGCGAGAGGATATAGTGCCAGATGCGTTGAACGGCTTGGACGATAGCCAAGGCCAATTTTTCAACATGTAAATACTTGATTTCAGTAGGCATTAGAATTCAACTCAAGTAGTAGATAACATGTTCGTCGTTAGCATCATCCTTTTGGACGATAACCATACCAATGGTGTAATCTGAGGCAGCAAGATAGAGGAAATAATTGTGACTGTAATCGGGGGGAAAAAGAAGTGGAACACGCGTTAGGGGAAATTTCAAAGCTTCGAAACCATTGTTGGCGATGCTATCCCAGACGAACTCTGAACCCTTTTTTAAGAGCCGCGTAAATCAACGAGTTATCTCAGCATAATTTGGGATAAAACAACGAAAAAAGTTTACTTTCCCCTACAAACTTTGTAACTTGTGAAGTGTATAAGGAGGGAGATTAAGGATCACCTCAACCTTTAAAGGATCCACCCGGATCCCTTGACGCGAAACGATAAAACCTAGAAGTCGGTTGGATTCCACACAGAAAACTCACTTATGAGGATTCAAACGTATACGGTAGAACCGACAGCGGACGAAAATGGCTCGGAGATGGGCTGGGTGATCGACTCGACGCATTGAGTGAGTGGGTAAATCATCCAAATATGGTTGAACAATGTGCTTGATATCATGAAAGGCATAAGACATAGTGCATTGAAAAGTTGTGCCAACGTTCTTGAGATCGAAAGGGAGTTTCCGATAGGAAAAAGTACCCCAAGGACAAATAAAAGAAATCTTATGTTGATCCTCGAGAAAAATGTTGATTTGATTATAGCCGGAGAAACCATCCATGAGAGAGAATATTTCACTTCTAGTGCAATCGTTGACAATTTGATCGATGAAAGGGGTAGGAAAGTTGTCTTTGGGACAAGCTTTGTTGATATCCCTATAATCAACACATACACGAATTGTGCCTTGTTTCTTGTCGATCGGGACAAGATTGGAAACCCAGTCTGTGAGAGCCACTGGATAAATAAATCCAGCTTTAAGAAGTTTCTCGACTTCGAGTTTGATAGCATCCACTTTATGTGGGTGAACTGGATGAAGGCATTGCTGGACGGGTTTAGCATTGGGGTATGTCTTTATCTCATGTATCACAATCTCAGGGTCGATACCTGGCATTTCTTCATATCTCCAGGCAAAGATATCACGAAACTCTTTGAAAAGGGATGTGTAGATGACGATTTCATCAGAATAACACGAAGCTCTGATATGGACATTTTCGACAATTCCAGGTTTGACGGATATGTCGAGGGGAATAGTGGGCGAGATATTGCTTAAGTTCCCTCAGAAAAAACATCATGTGCGGACTCAGGAACGGTTGAAATGACGACAACGGTCGATGGGGTTGAGATCCGTTGATAGTTCTCAATGGTATGTTACTCCAGAAAGAGGATGGAACGACGATGTCCATCGTCCCAAGGGGTGTCTTCCATGACAAACATGATCATTTCGTCGGTGGGAAAAATGACATGAAAAGGATAGGGAGACAACTCATCAAGAGAGGGGATAGAAGGTGTTGTCGATTGAATGGCCTGGTAGGTAGATTCGACCGGACTTAATGGCATTTTTTCGTCACAACGAAGATGATATCTAGGGTCAGGTACTATCTAGGGGTCATGAGATGCAGGAAGTTCATGAATTTAGGTGGATATCATGTTGATTGAAGCAATAGACGAGCGTGGAACATCAGGCAGTGGAATGGGTAAAGTACCCATTAACGAAGATTCCTTGAGAACGCCTACACCGACGTTCTCATAACCCAGTGGGGTTTTAGCGATGAATGGTACATTGTCAGTACGGGTATTGGAATTAAAGAAGGCTAGTTGGTTGACGGTGATGACCTTCCTTGATGTGGGAAACGTACCACATGGAAAAAGGTCGACACAACTGCGTGCATGGAATCGATCCAGCTGCAGCCAAGCAGAAGATTGTAATCAAGGGGAGCATCAAAGAATTCCACTTCGACTTGGACCTTTTTTCCTTCTAACATGATAGGAAACAAAGGAAGGACACCGTAGGGCTTAAAACCAAAGCCATTAAAGGATTTAAGAGTGTTATGGGATTCATCCAAAGGGGGAGAGCCAATGGATTTCCAACAAGCAAGAGACATAACACATGTCGAGGCACCCTCATCGATAACGGTTCGACAAATGTTTTTGTCAGAGACAATGACTTGGATCTGGAATGTGAGTTGAGGGGGTAACCTTGGAATGTGATCTTCTAAGTCAAATATTATTAAATTCGTATCAGTCGGGTCGATTCCACCGATAGCTTTCAATAGTGCCTTCCGTAGTGTAGGACAACTTTGAAGGACTTCGAGGGCTGACATCGCAGAAGGTGCTTGGGCCAGATCTTCAACAATGTTGTAGTTCTGGGCAACACGAGCATGAGGATTGAAAGACGATTTCTAAACGATGCCCTTTGGGGGGGCTCGAAGAACTGTGTCGAGGCTCGGTCGTTCGAGATGAAGAGGACCGTTGGTAGGTGGAGTCGTGGGAGAGGGTTGTACCGAGGAAGGTGGTAAATCATCAATCTTCTCTTTAGAGGGAGAATAATCTTTGGCTTTAGTAGTGAGTCCAATTTCGCTCTACTTTGAATCACTAGTACACTTCAAAACATAGGATGTAGTAGAAGAGGAGGGTTGGTCATGAATGACCAACTGAGCCTGTTGTTGAGATGGGAAGGGTTGGGACAAAACGACCGGAGTAGGAGGTTTTGGAGCTCCTTGAAGGAACTTAGTGACCTCGACATGTCATGGACAATCCTTCGTGTAGTGGTCATCACCACAGATAAGACAAGGGTATCATGTTTTACGCTTATCCCGATCGTCAACAGGGGCAGTTTTGGTTCACTCTGCTTGAGAAGTATTTTCTTCCTCCTTATTCTTACCTCTTCCCTTTTTAGATTTGTTTTTTTCGGCTGGGGTAGATTGAACTGCATTTACCTCAGAAGTCTTGCTGGTGGGAGGGGCAGGAGACAGAGCATTTTGAACATTAGAAGAAGTAGTTTTGGGGTTTGTGCTTGAGGTGGAATGTGGTTGGGTTTGGTAAGTGCCAATCACACCGTCAGCTACATGCGAAGCAGTTGGAGTAGTTGAAGTGGTGGAAGTGGAAGGACGAGGTAAGTCAGGTAGTAAATCGTAAAGGGTTCCCATTTGTGAATAAACGAGGTCAAGGTATTGAGCACGAATTATAGCCTGTTCTTCCATGACTACTCCACCCATGGAGATGTCATGACCGATGTCATTCACAAATGATTTTGTGAACCATTCTGACAGCAACTAATCGGGGAGTTCGATTTTAATGAGACGTCGTCTCCGTCACCACTCAAGAATGTGATCGAATATATGAGTGGCCTTGTTCTGTTTGAAATAAGTCAAAATCTCAATCCCCATGTCATAACGGATCAGTAATTGGTAGTGCGTGAGGAAATCCATATCTAGGGCGTTGAAGTCAAAGAAGAAACCCTGTGGCAATTCTATATACCACTTCGCAGCAGAACCTGTGAGGGTTCATTGAAAAAGACATAAACGAATAGATTCATCCATCAATGAGTTGGATGAACACCATAGGTGAAAATTCATAACGTGATTGTTTGGGTCCTCTCCCACTTTGTCGTCGAATTTAGGAATGTTTGATGGTAGCTTGGCTGGTATAGCAGGCCATTGGGGAGAGTGACAAATTGGATCATTTAAAATCCTTGACAAATACGGAAGAGCCAAAGTGGCTATAAAGGGTAACTGTCGATTCACTTGTGGGTACTGGTGGCTTTGGGGAGGAATCCCCATCAGAAAACCAGTAGGACCATAAGCAGTCTGCATATAATGTGAAGACCCAAGAAGATTTAGTGGTGGTTGAAGAGGATAGTAGCTCATAGGATTGTACCCTGGAACAGGGACTTGAGTTTGAGCATTCACCCCCCAAATGGGATTGAACGAACCTGGATATGGTTAGCCCATAATAGGGGGTATTATGGACGCAGCTGGAAACTGCTGCCCCCCAGTCGATTGAGGAGGATGTTGTATCAACTAATTCCAATACTGGGCTAAGGACAGAGGTATTTTTTTCCCATAAGGCGGGGTCGGTCCTCCTATCGAAGGTGGTGTGCCAATTGGGGGTTGTGTTCCAATGGGGATTTGTGTGCCAAAAGGAGTTTGCTCACTGAAAGGGGGTTGAGTCATACCACCTTGGTGAAATTATCCACCAACGGGAATCTGGTAATTTGGTGTGAAGGATGGAATAGTGCCACTAGGATAAAGACTGCTAGTAGAAGACAAAGAAGGTCCTCCAAAAGGAAATTGAGGGAGTGTTGGAATAAAACTGGGAAGAGAGTGCCCAAAAGAAGAAGGACCACCAGGAGAGCTGGATGGAGTTTGCGTAGGAGTGGGAATGGGAGCATTCAATGCATGGTATCCGGGTGGTAGTGTCCGAGTGACATTGGGCGTACGCGGTGTACTGATGGGAGTGAGACTAACTGGAGTAAACCCAGTTGGAACACTCGTAGAATCTGTGAGATGGGACATTTCGACAGGGATGATAAAGTGATAGGCAGTAGTAAACGGTACTGTCTCTGGGCTAGAGATTTCAAAAATCATAGGTGGGTTGATTTCGGAAATCACAGGTGAACCTAGACCAAAAAGGTCCCATCAAAAAACACCCGTATACCAAAAAAGGTATTGGCCTTCTATGCCTGGAAAGGGTCCAACTGGTGATCCAAAAGATGTAACAACTAAGTCTCCAGAAGAATTCAGTCGCATAAATGATCGCTCAAAATCAGGGTGAAGTTGAAAGTCCTCTCGATTATTGGTGATTCGGAAATGTTCGAGAGAGTTAGTTCGTTCCACTTGTGGCGTGGTGACGGCTGTGACTTCACTTTGCCAAGGAGAGCCCTCAGGTGTACTTGTAGGCAAGGGTTGAGAACCTTCCATATGCTTTGGAGATAAACCCTTCATTCTATGTGAATGACGTAGAGGAGCTATTGTAAATGAGTGACAAACTTCACGAAGAAAATTGTAAGGTCAACTTTGGTAAACAAACAACACGCGCTAGTAAACAAAAGATAGGAAGTAGCACCAAGCAAACAAGACCTTCTGATTCTGAAGCCACTAGTTGGTGATGAAATCCAACATCGCAACAACAAGACGATAAGGGGCTGGGCTAGGGTGGAAAAGTTACGCTGACGACCTGCTTAACGGACTTACACCCTGGTGCAAGCTCCCACACATAATTGTGGGTATACCCTCTAAGGAGCCCAAGTGAGTTTGTTCAATGTCAATTCCAAGTACCGTGAATACCTTCCCCTTCACAATCACCTCGTGTAAGAACTTAGAAATATAGGCCACTAAGGTTACCACCAACAACAATAAAGCTTGGGGGGACAGTCGATAGTTTGATCCACATGCAAGGGTAGGGTATCTAGCCCAAAATCAACTCAAAAGGCTTCCACTCATCATTGTGGGTATACCTCCGAGTGATCCTCGTAGTATGTGCAATCTCTACACTGATATCAACAAAGCAGGGTGAGTAACTCTGTCAATATCAATGCGACCTCGTGTTTGACCCTTGTCTGAGAAGGGCTTCCCAGGACAAGATGTTGCAAATGGAATTTAACACTCAACACAAGATGCTATTGTGTGTTTTGTGCTTTGGAGAGTGTATCTCTCTTCCTCCAAAGCACTAGCCTAGCTAAATGTTGGTGTAATAGAGCCCTAGAAAAGAGTTACTAGGTAAAGTTTACAATTGCGCAGTGTTATTAAGAGTTGTTGTTACTCAAAGGAAATGGAGATGAAACTGATGTTGTATAAGACTCTTGACCCAACGATGCATGGATGAGAATGAAATATGTCAATTTTCGTTCAATGAATCCTATGTATGGGAGGGAAAGAGAAGTTTTCCGGATCAAACGTTGAACTACAATACACAATTTCCTTTAAAATGCAAATGCAACAAATAACACATCAATAACAATTCTCTATTATTTCTTTTTCAATAATTTCAACAATTGATTTTCAATACTTTCGAAGAATAAAATTCTTTTGAAAGAAAAACTTTGTTCACTTTTCAAAAAGGACCTACGCCATAATGGTGAGAGTTCAGAAAACCAAAAACTAATGAACAAGCAATGATAAAAACCCAAGCCACTCTTTCAATGGAAACAAAAATAACAAGCAAACCAAACTAGTCTTTTCAATTGCATAAGAAAAGTGATCTTTCAAAGAATAAGCAAATTATAAAGACACAGAAGCTCAACTTTGAACCAATCATCGGTCCTTAACTAAACAAGCACACTCAGATTCCGAAATCAAAGAGTATATCTTTGCCAAGAAAAGTCAAGAAATGAAAGTCAAGAACAAGTGACAGGAAGAGCCTTTGAAATCCTAAGACTATTCGTGCACAAAAATGAAGACAACAGAACATCAATCAATGGTCCAAGAAACTCTTTTTAGGCACGTAAACTGATCTGGGAAGTTGAAGATGCAAAAACTCAAATCCAAAATTTTGAAAAAATGGGTTCGTAGGCTGAGAGTATTACACAGTGCGAGAATAAGTGATTCTTGCAGGTGGTCTTTGAGCAGAGTGCGAGAACCTCGCACTGAACCTAAAAGTAGAGTGCGAACTCTATAGATTCTCGTAGGCTACTATGGAGTGCAGTGCGAGAACCTCTAAAACCAAGCAAATTTTTTGGAAAAAGACACAAAATTTGAAGAGGCCTCTGGACCCATAGGGTCTATCAGGGTATCCTAAAGACTCAGAGATTGATATGAATAGAGAAAGGTGAGGCAAGAACAAATGGCCAAGGAAAAATACCAAAAACCACAAAGAAAATGTGTTATGTCCCCAATGGAGTCACCAATTTTGTTATCGGACTAATCGGTAGTTGTGGACACTAACAGATCTCGCTAGATCCACCTAGATCTAGAACAAAACAGGACAGGACATGACACTTTCCCTAAGTTTTGACCATTGAATTAGCTATTAGGAAGGAACAAGTAGCATACCTTTGTATCGCTTCCTAGGGTCTCGATTTCTCCCACTTCGCTCTGATGCTCTCGTGAGGTCAAGACCAAGACAACACAAACCAACCAAATTGAAGATAGAAAAATATATTCAACTATCAACTTATGTGTATGATCAAGGAATTACACAATAAACTGAGAATGACTTTATTGGAAAGGGACATGCCACTATATCATATTAATTGAAATTAGAAGATTACAACCTGATCGCCTTGATGTCGCAAGATTCCTTTTGGTGGCTCTTGGCCTCAACACACACACTTTCTCAATCCTTGCATGAAGAAGATTAAAACCTCTCAATAGACTTGCTAGAGTCTCCAAGCTCCTGTTCAAGCTAAGTCCTTCACACAATTCTTTCACCAACTCTCCAATGAATATTGCTTAACCTTTTCCATGAGAATTCCCTCAATATATAGGAGAGAATGAAATGGTTACTTGGATAAGAATGATCCCACAATATCAGGGAATCCAGTACAAAGATAACCATTCGAATGTCAACCCATTCTTCTAGAAGATTCCCTTCTAGAACCATCGAGAATCCATCTTTTTCCAAGCTTTAGAGAAGGTTTGCACCCTAGATATGTAACACCATGTGAGAAGTTTGCACCCTAGCTTAAGGAAACCTGCGAGAATGGGTCATTCTCGCACCTTGGTATATTAGCAACCTGCGAAATCTCTTCAAAAGTATGTTTTCTGAGAAGAGATGAATGTCAATTTACTCAAGAGAAAGTTCTTATGAGGAGCCTGAGTACACCATCATCAATACACCATCATGATGACCAAAATCATGGGTAACACCTAGTGTGATATTGAGAATCAGAAAGGAGGTTAAACGGACATTCCATCTCCCTTAACAAAAATATTTAGGAGAGGAAAAATCCCCCCTAGGGCTCCTCTTAGTTTTTTGAAATCATCTTAAAGTTTTGTAAGGGCCCATACATGTCCACATGTTGCAAACTTAGGATAGTTTCTTAAAAATTGATTTCTTAGTTTACATCACAATCTAAGGAAGTTTAAAGATCAATGTAATGGGCCCATACATGCCCACATGCTTGTAATGTAGGATAATTTCAAAGATTTCTTAGTATAAACAACATTTAGGGAGTTTAAAGGATTTGTAAAGGAACCATATGTCCACATTTCTAGTTCTTTAGGGATTTTAAAAATTCCGCAAGGTTGTACCAATGACACGTATTAAGATAGATAAAGAATATTTGTAAGGACCACAAGAAATCCACATGTTGCAATCTCACACCTAACTTATTAAAAACTTGGCACACTTTCTCACTTGCTTGCACACAAAGTCACTCCCCACACATACACTTTATATTTTTGAATAATTGAGGTTGAAGTAGTTTTTTTTTAGCCCTTGACCAAGTTTTGAGGATACTTGGTCATGTTTGACCTATTTGGGGACTTCGACAGGCTATCGAAGGTGGAGCGCAAGTTGAAACGGAGATCACGGGATCTCAGCCCCTTTTTAGGGATTTTTGGGTTTTGGGCTTATGTAACTAGTATGGGGATGTCGGCCTATGGGTTTACCCATGTTTATGCCTCTTTTGTAATGTATAAATAGAAATCTAGGCGATGTAAGTAAAGGGGGTATGCAATTCTAAGTGAAAAAGCACAAGTATGTGATGCTAAGTGCAAAGTCACAAGTGTGTGATACCAAGTGCTAAGTGCAAGTAATATTTGTAAATTCTTTGTGCATACCATGTGATACTTGCAAGGATAAGTGCAAGTGACTGTAAGAGATTGAGTAGAATCTTTGTGTTGTAACCTAGCTCGGGGAAGGAGGATTTGGTGAGGTGCGCACATATCTCCTCTCCTATGTGGAGTAGGATCTTGTGGCTCTATGTATGTAGCTGATTGACCGAAGATAATAAAAGAGAAGAAGAGTTGGTGGATGTAGCCCTAGGCTGGGCGTGAACTACTTATATCATGTGTTGCTATGCTTTGTGTGATGTATTGATGTGTTTATATGTTTACTTGCTTAAGTGATTTGATATAGATGAATGATAGATAGATCTATTAATGATTTGTGCTTAATAATATGGATGAATGCTAGATCTGATTTATTCCCTTATGATAAGTGTGTCTATATGTTAGATTTGGTTGAATACTACGATGCTCTTTAATTAGGGTTTTATCTGTGAAGTAGATACTGGTTAAATATTAATGAACTGTCACTGCTATGTGCTCTGTTAAGGTGTTGTAATCACAGATTGGTATCCCATCTAAGCTTGTAGACATTTGAGTCCTGGAACCACCCCTTCCTATACTTTGGGTGAGACTTCATATTCTTCACAGGTGTTGTCAAAAGGGCTCATAGTTAGGGTTTTGTTGGTGTGCTCTTGAGCGCTAAACCCTGGGTCTTGTAAATCCTAACCTTGTACAATATCTACTGCAAACTGATATTCAGAAAAGAACAAAAAAGATACAATGGAAAATACAAACATTACACAGATATTTTTCACCTGGAAACCCAAACTGGGAAAACCAACATATATTATATTCATATAATTATGTTACATTGTTTACAATACAATATACATATAGGAGCCAGCGGCATCCAAAACCCTAACCCAATGACCTGGATTAGTCCAAAACCCTAATTCCTTAACCGGAAATAGAAA
>JZKD02S1730416.1:63813-79234 GCA_000966675.3 Picea glauca
TTAAGTGGGGTAAAAGGAGGTTGCCCCCTCGAAGAGGCTTATTATCTGAAATTATCTCTTTTTCAAGGCGTTGAGTACTTTTCCTGAGGTTTTTATATGCTATATTCATGTTTGGCTCTTAACACTTCAACTCCCAGTATCCGGGACTCTGAAATGGAGTCATATCAACAGTCTGATACTCCAGCGTTTCTCATTTCGGCGAATCGACATTTCGGTATTCCTCTGGTATAGTTTCTTGACTCTCCATGTCGCGGTGCCCGAAACTCTGAAATAGAGCTTGTCTATGACATTTCATGACTTTGAGTTTTGCGATTTCAGGACTCCTCTGGTGAAGAGTCTTTACTCTCGAATCCTCCTACTCCTAGTATCTGAAACTCCAGTTTGGAGTCTTTATCATTTCTCGACTTCGGGTTTCACGACTTCAGGACTCCTTATGATGATATTATTTATCATTTCCATCTCTCGGTATCTAAAATCTCGGTATTCAATACTCCAAGAGATGCAATTGTTTCAGGTTTTTGCATTTCGACACTTCGGGACTTGTGATGATGTGAGTCTCTAACATCTCCATCTCTGGGTAACCGAAATCCCAGTATCCAACACTCCAAGTGATGCGCCTGTTTCGAGTTTTTGCATTTTGGCACTTCGGGACTCCTATTGAGGAGAGTCTCTGACAGCTCCATCTCCTGGTATCCAAAATCCCGGTATTCAATACTTCGAATGGTGCGCCTGTTTCACGATTTTGGGATTTCGCATTTCGCAACTTTGGGACTCTTGTGTTGGAGAGTCTAGACTCTTGAATTCTCCATCTCCCGGTAACCGAAACTCCGAAATGGAGTCTTCATTGAGGTGCCTATTTTGGATTTTTCAGGGCTTCGCATGTCACCTTTCTCGTTAAAGAGAGTGCAGGTTCTCCTAGATCCAATTCCAGTTGGACCTCTAGCTCAGATTTGACGTTCATCAGGAAATCTCAATGAGATCCATCGCTGCATACTTTGATCTTGTTGAGATTTCTCTGCAACGTCTTCCCAAAATACTTCTGGTGCCCACCTGGCACATCCTTCCTGTACTCAAGCCATCATTGTTGTTGTACTTTCCATCAATGACAAGCATACTTTGCCTGTAAAACATGTCAACAATCTCCCCTTTTTTTATTGATGGAAACAAAGGCACCTGAACCTGTTCTTTTCTCCCCCAAGTGGAATTTATGGTAGCTTCCCCACAACTTGCCGATTTTTGGCCTTTCCAAGAGATCTCAATTGTATAGTGTGCCCCACCCAAAATAATTGATATAAAATTCTGCAACTCATACCCAAAATACTATAGACTTTCCACGATCCAATGCAACCATTCCCACACAATTTAGATACTCTAGGAAGAAGTTATGGTTGTTTTACCTGGAACACCTTCTTGAGACTAGTCAATAGGACTAGTCAGATACCCTATCTTACACAGGGTGTATCTACAAATTTAAGATGACCCAGAAGTGAAAAGTTTTACCATAGATACATTACCAATTTTGGTAAATGGCCTCCATATTTCAGTTTTTGAAACATTACAGAAACGTTTTTATAGCAAAACTTCCACAATGACTCATTTCAGGATGATTCCAAAACCCTATCTTGTACAAGCTGTATCTCCGAAAGTATAAGACCTCAGGAGATAAATCTTGAACCCAACGTACCTTGATCTGTCTTAGAAATATCCTCCAAGCCGTTCCTTCTGAAACATTGTAGAAAACAATTTATAGCAAAAATGCCACGGTGTCTCAAATGTAGCAGCGAAACCCCAAGACCTTGAGCTCTGATACCGTATGTTAAGAACCAAACATCAATATAGAATATAAAAACCTCAGGAAAAGTACTCAACGCCTTGAAAAAGAGATAATTTCAGATAATAATCCTCTTCGAGGGGGAAACCTCCTTTTACCCCACTAAAATGTTCAAGTCCAAGATGATTCAAAATGAAAATGTCTCCTTGGTATATATAGGAAACTAGGAGGTATAATTACAAATAATGGCTTAAAGCCGACATAAATAAAATAACATTACTAATCTAAATTACAACTAATGGCCTAAAGCCGACATAAATAAAATAACATTACTAATCTAATATGCCCCAATTAAGGGGTAATGAGCCAATATTAGGGCTTAACAAATAGTTGTTGTGTCTATGCTAGACCCTTTGGGCTTGATCGACATCTATCCATATTGCAATGTTATGTCATAGTCATTATTCTCAATCACTAAGACTGAGAACATAATCCTCCTAAGTTCTGACACGCATATCACATTTTTTACTCTAAACACACCTCCTGAATCCATCCAGAATGACACTATTCCAAATCCCCATACCAATTTCCACATGCATTTCTGAGTTAGAATCTGTGAAGCTCTTTAAAAAATCTTTTTCTCCTCTCATATGACATGTGGCTCCACAATATATCAATCATGCATCAATTGATATGGTTCCAAAGGATCTATGGGAAACAAGTAAGAACTTTGGCTATTCAAACTTCTTTCAAAACTCATCCATTTGTGACTTTTCCAACACAAATACCTCTAGTTTTGTTTCATTCCCACCATTCTTCTTATTCATAAATTTTCTTGCATAATTCCCAGACTTGTGACATGCACAAGGAGATAATAATGAGAAAAGTAAGAATCGTTTTCCCTACACAAGTTTTGGGGATGACCACCCTACTCACTAGTGTCCTCGGAAGTATGAGGTCCATATATTTTTGGCACAGTAGCAGGCCTCCCAGAAACCTATTGTATTAACCCATCCTTTCCCCCCTCAACCTCAAAACATGGTTTCCACAAACCTTTCCCCTACATAGGGGGGAATGGTACGTACCCCTCACCATGAGGGTTCTTCCTTGAACGTTTCCATTTTCATGTGCAACCAAACATTCAATTTGCAAATGCAATACAATAATTACAACATTCCCAATCCTTCCCATGTTGTTCTAGAAGAATCATCTTCTTCCCATCTTGGTGGCCCTATTCATATTGAGAATCCATATTTAGACACACTACTTCATCCCCCAAAGGGCGTTCTTCGATGCATGATGCATAATCTAAACACATGGGCTGCCCAAAAATATAGTATTTGTGGAATACTTGGCTCAGGCACCTTGTGCCATGTCTACGCTTGAAGTCCAAATTTTCCCCACGCAACGGAAATCCTTTTTTTCAGCCATAGGTGGGATTGATCCCTTAGAGTTGAGTTTGATGACCTTTGATAATTATCAAGTTACTCATAGGCTCTCCCATTAGGTCGCTTTCTATATCATAGTGAAATTGTTGGGGGCAGAAATATACCATACAATGGTCGATGAAGGAGCCTCGACTTGCATCATGTCTATTTCTTGTTGGAAATTCCTTGGCTCTCCTAAGATCAACACATATATAGCACCATTGAAAGCATTCAATGGACACATGTTCCAACCCCATGGAATAATCATCACCTTACCCATCGAGTTAGGTGATAATGTTGTGTATGTTTATGTGGAGGTTGTCGATGCACCTCTTGAGTAAAATCTGTTACTAGAGCATACTTGGTTCTACGAGATGATTGCAGTTGTCTTGCCAGTATTTATGGTCTTACATTTCCCTCATAAAGGGAAAATAGTGGCAATGGATCATCTTTTTTTTTGTACCCTATACCTTGGGTCCAATGTAGGGTCTAGTGTACCCTTTTTCAGTTATACCACACAGTCTTATATGAAAGTTGGTGTGGGGATGTTCAAGTATCCTTTATTGATGGGAATTTTCCCCCTCCCCCCACCATATCCCACTTCCCATATCGCTCGAAACAATATGATTTCCTCATCTACCAGTGGATCCCTCGGGTGTATCGATCCATGGGTGGTACCTCATCATGAGGATTTTGAATCATATGTAGCTAGTATGTTGCCTACCATAGTTGAGATTGTTGATCTGACAATCCCATCAGCATCAGATGATACTAGTCAACAAATCCAGCCTCATATGGAGTGCGATCAACCTACTCTGCCTATGTAGGTTTTTGACTCTCCAAGCTCATATGACATCCTAGACTTTGAGTTTCCTTCAAAAGACCCCATCCTAGAAGTCATCGATACCATCAATAAGTCCAGGGAAGGTGAAAATCATCGAGAATCCATCCTCCCTATTTTGGAACTGATGAGAGTTTACATGATGAGTCTTGATCTGAGACTGGGTGCATTGGTTGGGACATCTAGTAGACCTCCCATTCTTGACCCTTTTCCACCTTGGTTATCTTTTTCAAAACTTGCCACCAAATTCTCTTCTTCCCCTTCCATTGAAGATTCATGTTTCGTACTTCCTTCATGTCTTGATGGAGTCCATCAAGGAACTTCCATAGCTTGTAAGACTACTCACAATGAGTATCTTTGTATGAAGAAATTCATTCCTATGTGGAATGGACCCGACATGCTAATTCATATGATACCAACATTTTCTCATGCATTCATCAATTATGAAAAGGATCCTTGGCCTCGGCCTAGAAATGGGTTCTACTTTGCATAAACCATCAGGGTTTGTAGTTCCTTATACATAGGTGTGTGGTGTGAGTTCTTTTGTATTGCATATAACATATCCAAAAAAAAACAAAAATATTTTCTTTTTTGAGATTTCACTACGCATTTTGACCCCCGAAATCTAGTTTACATGTGTTGACAAGATTACAGGTACTTTTTTATGAACATGATGACATCCACTGAACTTGAGGTATGTGTTTCCAAACTCGCATATAGGGATAGTTTTTTCCCTACATTTCAAGCTTTGCATTATTAACCATCCATACTACCAACATTATGCCTTAGGTTCAACTAGTTGTGAACCTAACCACTCATTTTTCATGTCGTAACTGGTCCGGTAGTGCCTACCCTTCATGTTCACCTTAGTTAGCACCCAGATTTCCATTTGGTGCCCATGTTGTGATTTTCCCGTAGGCTAGGGAGAGCTCATTTAGCCCCACCATGACTTGAATATTGAGCCTCATTTTCTTCTCTTCATCTATATTTTGTCCATATCTGCTTGCATCATGCCTCCCACCGCTGATCTATTGTTTTCCCATATCATGTTTACCGCTATGCATTAGCCTTGACCATCCACCTCTTGCATTGTTTGGCCTCCATTTTGCATCCACCTACCCAAGGAGAGAACAATTGCTAAGAGTGGATATCACTTGCCTATACCATTTGAATTCAAATTTCTTAGGTTAGTTCCATTGGAAAATATGAGCATGTTGTTAATCCAATCGTTCTCTCCCGACGAGTATACTTTTATCTCTTTTTCAGACTCATTAAAGGACATGAAAAAGACACATCACAAGTATCATTTTGACTCTCTTTGGGATCATTAAAATTAAATGAAAAATACACATCAATATTAATTGCCTCATTCTTTCATGCTCATTAAACCATGAAGCGGATCGAGCATACTTGTATTCCTCTTTCGTGTTCATTAAACCATGGAGGCAAAAAATACAAAAAAATAAAAAAAAATAGTGGGGTTTTTTTCATCATTGATCCATTCTCAAAATGGCAGCATCAATCGAATCACCCTTGAACATGGAACCTGTTTGAATCCTCATCATACAATTTGGTTTTATCTTACCTAGGAGCCATCCCAATAATATAAGTCAGAGATACTCCTTCGACCAGTTACTCTTCTAGTCATCATGGAGAGTGATTCAATGCCTCCTGTGTTGTTGCACTATATTAATCTATCTCTTGTGTCTTACTTCCAAGTCACTATCATGTCATGCTATATGTTCAAGGTAATTTTAAGCCTAAGTCGACCATCTGCAATTTTTTTGACTTTCTGAGTTATCCATCCCTATGTCAGTTGTACTTAATGATACTCTCTCTTCACATCATATCTCGGTGTATGTTTTATGTCGATTGATGGGGGATACATTAAGGCCCTCCTTCGATGGATATCTTCCTATTGAATTCCCCTCAGTGGTAGGTCCCCTCGTGATCGAAATTGGTTTTACATCATTAACTCTTGATCGATTTATTCTACAAGTGTTTGAAACCAGCTCATATATTCACACTCGCTCTATTTTACTAGGTACCTTGGGGTCCATAGTCATCATCAGTGGTTCCCCTCACGTATTTTAATGGTATACTTCAATGACTTATAATCAAACAGCTTCTACCATGCTCGAAATCAACTAATCTATTCACATGTTGTAGATTCGTATCATCGGGGTTTGGGATGGAGACCTTGGGTTGGGGCCATATCCTTCTTTTACAACATCCCCTCCCAAGTTGTGATGGAGTATATCACTTGTATATGAGTACTTTGAATAATTTGTGGGAACTTACATCAATGCTCATTCTCTTCCTGATATCTATATGTTATTTCATAGATTCACATTGTATTTTTTGGTGGTTATGATTGTGTTCATGACATAGATCCACATTGTATTTGTTGGTGGTTGTGATTTATTTCATGACAAAGATCCACATTGTATTGTCTCATGACTATAATCCTATTGATGACATGGATCCACTATGTATTATTTCATGGCCATGGTCTAGCATTTCATTTCATGGATCTGTAGTGTATTTTTTGGTAGCCATGCTCATTTAGAGTCTAATTATGTCTACCTGGGGGATTGGTCTATACATACTCTCATCCTTGGTGTTTTATTACAAGAATTGTTTGATTTCTTAACCTCCTTTTCTCTCTCCTCACATTCCCTCACATGGACATTATTTTGACATAATTTATTTTTTTCATCCATTCCTTTCCTAACCTCACACATTAGGGGGCATCTATTATAGCCTTAATTTCCACCCTATAGGCCAGAGAGGAATCCATAAGAAGATGTAATACAAAATGCACATTTTTACTAAGATTTGATCCCTTTTGGATATCCTTGCTAGAAATATAGTAGAAAACAAGTGAGGATCCTCACATGTCACTAGTATCTCAACAAGCGAGGATCATCATAGGTCACTAGTATCTCAACAAGTGAGGATCCTCACAGGTCATGAGTAGCTCAACAAGCAAGGATTTGTAAAAATTCTAGATTCATGGAGTTATGAGGTGATAGGTGAGGGATGATTTTTATCAACGTGGAAATATCCTAGGAACTCAGATCATTCGAGTCTCTAGTGGTATCTAGAAGATCTAGAATCTCTACCAAGCCTCCTCCAAAGAGTTATATAACAAAGGGACGTCTTAGGAAAGAGGGAGAAGAATTCAAAAGCAATGGTATGCTGCCCATTTGTAGATGCAATTGTTCCATACATCACATCCAAAAGTCAATGAGCCTAGCCTGATCAAGAAGTTGAAGGGAGAATCAAGGAGCAAGGAACAAAAGAGAAATGCATCTACATCCAAGGTATGTAATATTGATGTAATTTCTTCATGATTAATCAACAGATCATTGGCTTTCCCCAAATGTTTTTTGTTTGATTCATGAATGGTTTGGATCTGATCTTATGAATGATATATCAAGTTAGATCTAAGTTATATTAATGATTTCTAACACTAGGAGAAGAAGGAAATTGGTGTTGTTTGTTGCTTGTGTGCAAGAAGTGGGTGATAGGAGTTGGAGATGGAACCTCATATCTACATCAGCTAGCACATACAAGAAAAACCTTAAAGAATAAGGTATGTTGATCTATTCTCTCTTGTTATGAAAATAATTTTCTTTTTTTAGATCTAGAAAACCATAGAAGTCTAAACCCTCTTCTATCTAGGATATCTAAGCTAATCCTAGGGAGATATTTTTGATCATTCAGTGAGATCCCTGTTGGCCTTGACCAAGTTTTGAGGAACACTTGGTCATATTTGACCATTTTTGGGACTTCGACAACTTCTCAAAGATGGAGCGCAACACGAAGCAGAAATCATGGAAGCTAGACCCCTTTTTGGGTCCTTTTTCAGTTTTGGGGGATAATGTAATGGGAAAGGGATGTCGGCTCGTCAGTTTACCCACGCTTAGGCCCACTTTTGTATGTATATATAGATATTTATGCCATATAAAGAAGTAGTGGATGATATATCTATGTGATGTAGGCTAAGTGCCAAGGTTTGAATCTGTGTGATCAAGGCTTTGTGAATTTTGTGTAAGACTTGCAAATCTGAGTGCAAGTCCCTGTGAGAGATTGTAGAAGGCTTTGTGTTGTAGTGCAAGGAAGAAGGATCTAGCGAGATACACAGATCTTCTGTCCTATGCGAAGAGGGATTCGTATGGCTTTGTGTTGTAACCTAATTAAATGAAGCTAATAAAGAATAATACTTTGTGGATGTAGCCCCAGGGTGGGGGTGAATCGTGGTAAATCTGTGTGTTGTGCATTGTGCCTCGACCTGATGTGTTTGTCTCTTCCTTTTCCAATTACTTTGATGTGTTTAGATAGATCTATTTATGATTTGTGCTTCTGAGATATGAATGAATGTTAGATCTGGTATGTAAGATGATTAATGTGTGATCTGTCGAATCTATTCTATCTTATTGTGGCTAAGTGTTGAATTATCTTAGATATAAGTACATACTGTGATTCTTTGTGCTATCTACAAAGTACCATAAGGGTTGAATATTTATGAATAATCTATGCTAAGTGATTACTAGGCGTTATAATCATAGATCTGTGTCTCAGCTAAGGTTGCAGACACCTAAGTCTTGCAACCACCCCTTCCTCTACTGTAAATTCTAACCTTGTACAATGTCTACTGTAAATAGATATTTAGAAAAGATACAATGGAAAATACAAACATTGCACAGAGATTTTTCCCCTGGAAACCCAAACTGGGAAAACAAGCATATATTATATTCATTCATTGTGTTACATTGTTTACAATACAATATACATATAGGAGCCAGCGGCATCCAAAACCCTAACCCAATGACCTAGATTAGTCCAAAACCCTAATTCCTTAACCGGAAATAGAAAACCATCGGCAAAAACCATGTGCCCAAAAAACCACCTAAATTCATGACACGTTTCCTGAGGTAGGTGTCACGTTTCCCAAGACAAAAAAAAAATTATGGGGGTGCTGCCCCTGGACCCCCGCACAGGGGGCTCCACCCCCCTGCACGCCCGACACATACACTCAAACACTACTACTTATGCAAATAATATAACACATACCCAACATTCTCCCACTTGTTGTTTTCTTTGCATACAAGGGGTTACAGGGTTACATAGTCAAAAAACCAGGGCAACAATGCCCATGGATCCTCTACACTAAGAGAACTTCTTAGTGCTCATAGATTTTGTTAATTATTTTGAAAAATTCTTCAAAGTGTCCACATTCATTAGTGATACTTTATTTTCTTCAATCATGTCTCTCACAAAGTGATATTGAACATCAATGTGCTTTTTCTTTGAATGATAAGCAGGGTTCTTCGCCAAAAAAATTGCACTCTGACTGTCACACTCATTCCTTACAACTTTTTGTACCAACCCAATACCTGAACACAATACTTGTAACCATACTACTTCCTTACTTGCATGAGTGGCTGCCATGTATTCCGATTTTGTAGTTGAAAGTGCCACTATAGCCTGTCTTTTACTCATCCAACTTATTTCTCCTCCAAACAGGTTAAACACATACCCACTTGTAGATCTCCTACGATCCAAATCTCAAGCCTAGTCTGCATCCGCAAAGCCATGTATATCAACTACTCTATCCAATCTTGGTCTTCCTTCGTAGCACAATCCATAGCTAGCAGTGCCAAGCAAATACCTCAAAACCCTTTTTATTATTGTCCAATGCTCATTCCCTGGTTTTGACATATACCTACTCAAAACTCCCACTGCATGTGCAATGTCCAATCTAGTATAGACCATTGCATACATCAAACTGCCAATTGCACTTGCATATGGAACATGAGACATGTCCTCCTCTTCTTCATGTGTCTTGGGACACTGATCCATAGATAACTTTACACCAATAGGGATAGGAACCTTGATCGGTTTACATTCCTGCATATTAAACATCTGCAATATTGTCTCGACATATTTTCTCTTATTTAACCAGAGTTTCCTCTTTTTTAGATCTCTCTTAATTTCCATCCAAAATGAAATTTGAAGCACCAAGATCCTTCATGTCAAATTTAGAGGACAATTTTGTTTTCACATCCTAGATAATCTCCTTGTTGTTTTCTATCAGCAACATGTCATCGACATACAAGACCAAATAAATCAAATGATCACCAATTAATTTAGAATACACACAATGATCCTCTTTGTTTCTTTTGAAGCCAAGTCCCAGCATATAAGTATCAAAGTTTTGATACCACATCCTTGGTGATTTTTTTAAACCATACAGGGACTTTTTCAACTTGCATACCAGCTCCTTCTTTCCTTTCACAGCATAACCTTCTGGTTGCTTCATAAATATTTCTTCTTCCAGATCCCCATGCATGAATTTTGTCTTCGCATCCATCTGTTCTACTTCAAAATCAAATGCAGTAGCAACAGATAACAAAAATCTTATAGAGGTTAACTTGGCAACAAGAGAAAAAATCTCACCAAAATCAATTCCCTCAACCTGGGAATAACCCTTTGCTACTAACCGAGCTCTGTATTTCTCCACTTTTCCTTCTGCATTTGGCTTCTTTTTAAATACCCATTTGCTACCAATGGGCTTTCTTCCAATTGGAAACTCCACTAGATCCCAAGCCTCATTCTTATCCAAAGATGTCATTTCTTATTCCATGGCCCTTTTCCAGAGATTTCCATCCTCTAAATCCACTGCCTCCCTGGCAGTTCTAGGATCATCATCAATAATAGACAAAGAAAAATTTGAATGAAAATCAGATGGACTATACCTTTCCGATAGTCTTCTTTCTCGATCCGATCTCCTCAATACTAGAGTATGAGGATCTTCTTCTTCTGATTCATGTTCTTCTGTAGATTCTGCTTCATCATCCTTTAAATCAAACTCTATCTTCTCTGGTTCTTCCTTACTGGGTAGGACTTCCTGTTTAACAACATCCTTCATTTCTCTAAATATCACATCTTGGCTATACACTACCTTCTTAGTTTCTGAGCTCCAAAGCTTATAACCTTTGAGACCATCTTTATATCCAATAAAGATACATTTTTCAGCCTTCTTATCCATCTTACTCTTGTTTTCCTTTGAAACATGAACATATGCATCACAGCCAAATACCTTAAGATGTGTAAGAGAAGGTTCCTTACCAATCCATACCTCTTGTAGAGTCTTGTCACCCAATGCTGATGAGGGTGATCTGTTGACCAGATAACATGAAGTACCCACTGCCTCTACCCAGAATTCTTGCCCTAACCCGACACCACTGAGCATGCACCTTTCTTTTTCCATCAGCGTCCTGTTCATCCTTTTTGCAACTCCATTCTACTGAGGTGTATATGGAGTAGTCTTCTTCCTTGCTATACCACACTTCTTAAATAATTCTTCAAATTCATTCCAACAGAACTCTTTGCCGTTATATGTTCTCAGCACCTTAATTCTTTTCTCTGTTTGATTCTCAACAAGAGCCTTAAACTCTTTAAAACTTTCAAAGACTTCAGATTTCTTCTTGAGGAAATATATCCAAGTTTTCCTCGAGAAGTCATCTATATATGAGACATAGTACACAGACTTCCCCAATGATGGGACCAACACAGCTCCAAAAACATCACTGTGAACTAGTTGTAAAATTCCTTCTACCTTCGTTGCACCAGAGGGGAATCTTACCTGATTATACTTCCCATATAGACAATGTTCATAGAAATAAAAATCCAGAGAGAAGTTATACATACCTTCAACCATACCTTTATAGTGTAGTAGTTGAAGACCCTTCTCTCTGATATGCTCTAGTCTTTGATGCCACAACATAACCTTTTCTCTAGATATTGTAGGAGTTCTTTCTTCTTCAACTCCAATATCAGGAACAATGGGGCTATTACACCCATCACTAATAGTTCTTCCTAGCAGCTTATACAGAGTTCCAAACTGAACTCCCTTCATCAACACCATTGCTCCTCGAACCATCCTGCAAGTTCCCTTTTCAAAAATTGTTTTTACCCCTGCATCTTCCATTTTTCTTACAGAAATCAAATTTTTGGCCATACCTGGGATGTGTAGAACACTAGATAGTGTTCTAATCCTTCCATCTATGAGTCTCAACTTGACCCTTCCTCTTCCTATGATTTTGGTTTTCGAATCATCACCTCCATCATACTTTTCATATTCGAAGAACCACTTCCTGTGGAGAGTCATATGAAAGGATGCACCAGATTCAATCAACCATGCCTTATGATATGCATGTGTGCTTGAAGAGGCCAAGTACACATACCCTCCTTATTCCTTGGAGGTGTTTTCTTCTGTAGAAGAAGATTCTTCATATCCCTTCTTTTTCTCAACTTTGGATCTACACTATTTCTTGTAGTGCCCTTCTTTTTCACACCTCCAACATGCCCTTACAAACTTTACAGGAGATTTAGATCTACCCTTAGACTTAGATCTCCCACTTGAGAAATTATATCTATTTCTTTCTTGGGAATGTCCTCTTGCAAATAATGCATCTGTGTTATGTCCTTCCATATTCTTTCATCTCATCTCCTCTGACAACAAGGATGACACCACTTCTTCAAACTTCAAATAAGTTGTATTACTACCTATGGCGACAACCAGAATATCCCACGAGTCTGGTAAAGAACACAACAAGATGATACATTCATATTTATCTAAACTTTTAATCTCAATAGATACTAACTGACTTACCACAATATTGAAGGCATTCAAATTCTCTGCCACCGAGTTTCCATCTCTCATCCTCAAGTTATACAGCTTCTTTCTCAGGAATAGTTTATTTACCAAGGACTCAGACTGATACAACTTCCCCAACTTTTCCCATAAATCCTTGGTTGTATCTTCCTCTGACACATTCAGTAATACTGAATCAGAGAGACATGGTCGGATTGTGCTCTTTGCCTTCTGATTCATCTTTTTCCAGTAATCTATCGAAGTTCATGTAGGTGCAGTACCTAGATCTACCGCGATCTATTGATCTTTTTCCACCAAAATATCTTCCATCCTCAGCTTCCATAGCTCAAATAATTTCCCATTAAACTTCTCGATCTCCATCTTCGAATTGCTTGCCATTTCTTTTCTCTTGAAAAACAATACCACAGATCTCCCACTGTAACAAGGCTTATCATAGTTCCGAGCCAAACCCTTGACCACAAAGCATCCCCCTGAAGCCAATAAATCTTTGATTCCAAATGTAAATTATAACCTTGTACAATGTCTACTGTAAACAAATATTTAAAAAGGATACAATGGAAAATACAAACATTACACATAGATTTTTCCCCTAGAAACCCAAACCAAGAAAACCAACATATATTATATTCATTCATTGTGTTACATTGTTTACAATAAAATATACATATAGTAGCCAGCAGCATCCAAAACCCTAACCCAATGACCTGGATTAGTCCAACCCCTAATTCCTTAACCGAAAATAGAAAACCATCTGCAAAAACCATGTGCCGAAAAAACCACCTAAATACATGACACATTTCTGGAGGTAGGCATCACGTTTCCCAAGGAAGAAATAGATATCATTAGCTTAGTACATTTAGTGAAAGATTGCATTTTACTTCTAAATTAGCATCTAGTTCATCCAGTTGGTCCCTTACCAGTCCACTTCTGGGTTGTTTAAAATGTATTTCGGCCATCAGAGTTACTCCTCTGACCTCACACATTAGGGGGCATCTGTTATAGAAATATTTTCCTCACCTTATGCAATCTTGCACATAGGGCCTTATTTCATTTCCCTATGCAGACTTATCTTCCTTATTTATAATATCCAGAGCCAAAAATAAATATTTTTCCACACGTATGCATATTTCACACTATACAACATGCGTATACACAGGATTCTCCACTACAACCTGTGTACATCGAGATTTGTGCCAAAAAATTAAAATTAATGTCGGGTTTCCATGTCACGATAGGAGATCTATGATCCTTGGCCTTCCATATACTAGAAATGTTCTGAATCAACCCTCTAGTTCCATTTTGAAGGTTATAAATGGGGCAATTTTGAGCTATGGAAAGAGGAGAAATAATTCAACTTTGAGAGCAAAGTTACTCTGGAGAAATTATTTACCTCATATTGAGTCTGCATCCCTTTGTCCTTTAAGTTTGAATACAGTTCTCAACCCCCAAGCTCTTCCCTTATTTATTGAGAACCTCATTGTTTCTCTCTTATTTTCCACCAGCTCTCTTTCTGTCGACTTGACCAACCCAAGGAATGTACCCCTTCCCTTCTCTCACTCGATTGATCGCCCCATTAATTTATCAGGGTCTCTCTAAAACAAGTAACCAGAAATCTCACTACCGGGAAACTCAAGGGAGCTCACTACTAGGAAAACTACCAGGAAAGAAACAAAAATCACTTGTTGTTATAGTTCAAATAACACATGAGTTCACTCTTCAGGACTGAAAACCTAAATATTCATTATTCTAGTCCAAATACACTCCATATTTATCCCTCCATGGTTACTCCAACTCCCATTCTCTTCTTCCATGTTCTCTACTTGTTGATTATAAAACAAAAGATTGTCAAAAACTGTTGTAACTCCCCATACAAATTTTCTCTCTTTGGCTTACTTGATTGACTTACACTCTTCCCAAAATGATTTTACTCATTCCCCATGCTTGTTATGGGACAAAATATCACAGGGATTGTTGGCACAGGGGCAGACCCAGGGTTCAATGCTACAACATCACACCAAAAATACCCTAACTACTGACCCTTTCAGCAACACCTGTGAAGCAGATGAAGTCTCACCAGAGGTAGATGTTGGGTATGTGTTATATTATTTGCACTTTTTCAAGAAATGTGACACCTACCTTGGGAAACATGTCATTTTTGTCTTCTGAATGTTTATCATTAGCTTAGTGCATTTAGTGAAAGATTGCATTTTACTTCTGAATTACAGAGTTGAAATTGAAAATTGCACTGTTTGTTTACGGATATCATTCATTGAAAAATTAAAATTAGACTTTGCATGATATTTATATTTATTTTCTTGCAGAGTCATAACATCAATTCTATGGTTGGGTGGAACGTTCGTCCCATGTAGCTAGTTTCACAATTGATCTAAATATAAGTGTTTTATCTTGTTTCTTTGTTGCATTATGAGTTTACTTGTTGTGTATTGACTTTGTATTTGAGAACAATTTGTATGGTGTTTTATTTGAGTTTATTGGCTACTTTTATGTTTATTTTGGAATGTTGTAGGGACATTTAGTTCATGGTATCAAAAAATGGTTAAAAATGTATTTTTTTCTGTTTTTTCTAAGCTACAAGTTTAGTTAGCAGCAAATTTTAATTTTATGAGTCTTTGTTACGAGGAAAATCTCTCTATGGATAAGGTAAACCAAAACAGACGAAAATGATTGTAGAAATA
>JZKD02S1730416.1:103802-121462 GCA_000966675.3 Picea glauca
CCCCCGCCCGTTCTACCTTTAACGGAGGGGGGGGTCCAAAATTGGTAATAACTCGGGCACAGATCTGGACAGCTTGAAACAGAGCACTCAAATCGATGATCCACATTGAATTCTGGACCCCCCCCTCCGTTTTTCCTTTAATGGAGGGAGGGGGGTCCGGAATTGGTATTAAAGAGAGAGCTAGGATCTGCAGTCAGGATGCCAGCATACAGATAAATGGATCACGATGGATTATGGATGCAACTTGGTGTTCTACTTTTAATCAAAGGGGGGGGGTCCGAAATTAATTTTCCTTACAGTGGGCCCCTTGTTACATGTGGCATTTCCCTATTGGTTCAGAAGTCCCATCCTCCACATGCTACCTGACATCCCGTTGCCCCTGGACGTCACCCTCCACTGAGCCCACTTGGTCCACTTTCTTCTGGGGTTAGGTCACTTCCCATAACTTCTGCCAATCCATGTTGTCAGTACCATAACCCCCTTCACTCATGGACAACCTCCTTTGGCGACTTTTACCCCCAATCCCAAACCTCCACGTCAGTCTTCCGTATACTTTGACTACCGTCATCGGCCAACTCAGCCCAAGTGGCCCGTTGTCAATTAATAACTGGGAAATATACCCATTATCATGCTGACCGTTTGCCCGCATCCAACCGACCCATTTTTGAATAAAACTACCATTCTCCCTATTCATTCGTTATTTGTCCATCGCGCCCAAAATCTCTTATTCCTCAATTGCTTTTGTATCACCTTCACCCGTAGTTTTTCAACCCCACTAACGTATTGTTTATTGCAGGTACAGTTGCTAAAATGGTGTCAAAGGCAAGACAAGCGGAAGAAGAAGAAAATCCTTTTCTTCCCCCTCCGGTTGACCTGAATAAATCCCCCTTGGTCGATAAAGACCGATTGATAGAAGACACTATTTGCGGTTTTGACTTCTCTGATCTACAGTCATGGCTCCAGGAAGTCTTCCTGGACTAGAGTGACGAAATTGGACTCTGGGAGTCCAATTTGCCCCTGTATCTCTTCCCCCAAATTCATCATTTCCCATAATTTTCCCTCAAATGCCAAGCCCATTACGTCCCCGACCAGAAAGCCATTGTTTCTTCATCTGGAGACGTCCTCTTCTTCATCACCCCAAAATATATTGACCAGATGATGCAGATAATCCGTGCTGAATCTGCGTCCCTGTTCATATTAGAAATCCTCACTGAACTATACCAGAAAATGAATTTCCCTCAGAGAGCTCAGATCTGCGAGATTTTTCTCCCCACTTCCACTCCACTCCCTTCCACAAATCCCCCCTACCCTTCTTCCATGTTTTCCACCAAAGGAAATCAAAATATCTCTTCCCTGTGTGCCCTGCTTGGTTACATTTCTGATCAATGGGTAGACGAGCCCATCCTGGGTTTTCTGTCCATTTTCTCAAATGACGAACAACCGACCACGCAATTTGACTACAGCACCTTCCTGGCCAATAACATCCATGAACAATTTTTGAATTTTTCCACAGAGGGCATGTTCATGTATTCATCCATTCTGGCTTACATGTTCATCTATTTCCAAGCCGACAGGTTCAATTTCTCCATGCAGAAGATGGACGCCGATGGGAGGCCCCAGCCAGTCACAGCGTGGACTTCTCTTCTGAAACACAATTCTGTTGAATACGACTTCACAGCGTTCATTGACCAGTTTTACCACCCTGTGGTAGGTATGTTGAGTGGCATGCCTGAGCCACGAATAAATGATGAAGTCCGGAGAATTCTACACCTCTCGGATGATGCGAAGACAGGAGAATGGTACTTGTATCAGAATCACTCTGAGATCCGAGTTTATGGGTGCAAATTGGCACCGTACAAGCTGCAAAGATATATACGGGTAAGAATTTTCGCATTGGAATATATTAGACAAATAATGAATTCTGATGATATTCACTTTGTTTCCCTTAAAAAGAAGCAACAATTGCGGATCAAAGGGAATATTGGCTCTTTCATCTGCAATAGTAGAGGCATGGGTGATGAAGCAGACAGAATGTTAAGGGAAATGAAATTCCTTACAAGTTTCACCTGGCATTATGATCCCTGCGGGATCATTTCTGAAATGAGAGTCAAAAATAAGAACGCCCCATATGCGCATGAGCCCAAGCCGGAAATCAAGAGATTTGCAAATCAGATAGAATGGGAGCCTGATATGTTGATGGACGTGGAACCAACTATCGGGGTGGAAAATCAGGTGCCCTCAACAAGCGCACCGCCCACTGCCACACCTCAGAATCCCAAGGAAAAGAGGCCCCGACAAGAATCGTCTTCTCCTGTAACAGAGGTGTCATCGAAGAAGTTTAAGATGCACGCCAAAATGCCAAAAACAGCTTCAACGACAGGCACGACAGTAGAGCAAGAGGTCACAACCACCATAGTGACCACCACAGGGGTCAAGCCTTCCAGTCTACCTTTTGGCTAGAGTCAGCACAAGGCAATAACACCAGCTATAAAATCCACAGACTCTCCCACAGATGCTCCACCAAGAAAGATCGGGCCCAAGTTGGGCATTTTTGAAAAGTATGATTTGATCAAGAAGAAAAACCAGACTCTTACTACCAGCACTTATGCCCAGTTCCAGAAGCAGTCGTCCACAGCGCAACATAGGCTTCTTTCAGCATTTGACACAGAAAAGGGTAGGATGCATATGGCTTGCCTCCAAGCACAAGTGTCGGATCCCAAGGTTATAGCAGATTATAAAAGGGCCACATTTGAGTTTCAGGCTAAAGACGTGCATCCAGTAGATCAGATGGATCTGCACAAGCAAACTGGCAAGATGGTTTTCCACACTTTGGCCCATGCTACAGCTTCTGCATCAAAATTTCGGGTAGATTTGAGCAATGCCCAGACCCAACTAAAGCTGGAGAAAATATCATCTTTCGCAAAAGACAACAAAATCAAGACGTTAGAGGAGCTGGTCCTCAAGATCGGTTACGATCCCGCGAACGTCAAGGCTGCCGAAGAGATGATTAAAAAGAAAAATGATGACATCGCATCCTTAAGAAAACAGCTAAAGCTCCCTCCGACAGAAGACCCACAGGCAAAGGAGATAGCCAAAAAGGAAGGGGAAAAGGATGAGATGTTAAAATTACTCATGGAGCATAATGCTCAGCTAAAGGAGATGGAGGCTGAGATGGAGAGACTTCTAAAGGAAAAAGAGCAAGCAAATACAATGGAAGGCATTCCATTGAGTGTTATCCCAATTGCAGAATTGAGCACAGCAACAGTGACAACCATTCCATCTACTGCATCAGTGCCACTACCAGAGGGAACAATAGACCTGGCCAAGTCTATGGAGAGAATGAACCTATAAGAGTCAGAAATTGACAGGCTTAAGAAAGAAGTGGAGAATCTACAAGAGCTAAAGACTTCTTTCTAGACTATTCTATCCAAGGAGAAACAGGTGAATGAGCAAATTAAGAAGGAGTTACAACAGCTCCAGAAACAGACAATGGCAGGAAAAACTTTGGCAGAGGTGAAAGAGATTGTGTGGACAGATATTTCCAAGTCTATAAATGAAATCTGGCCAATGGTTCAAATCATGTTTGAACAAAATGAGTTTCTCGAGAGAAGCAAGCAGGCAGTGGAGAAAATCAGAATGGAGTTGGGAGACATGCCAGCAGAGGCAAATGAAATCATAAGGTTCTTGAACTCAAAGACCAGGGAGGAACTTGAAGAATTGAAGATTGAGGACAGGAAAGAAACTATATTGGAGGTGAAATGGGTTCTAACCAAAAGAGGTCTCATGCTTCAGCTTGAGGAAAATATTCAAGTCATGGATCAAGGAGTGCAGAAGTTTTTCAACAAGATAGATTCTCTTCAAAGGAAGGGCCTGCCTGGTCTGAAGGTCATTAATGACAAATTAATGACACTCCCTGATTACAAGAAAAGGTTGACTGAAGTGTCTAAGGACAATTCCAAGTTTGCAGGTATACAGGGAAGCATCACCGGAAAAGCATTCATGGATGCCTTGCAGTTGGATATTAGTATCCAACACAAGATTAAACACATATTCATCATCAAACCTACATTTGCTAAATATACAGACATGGATGAAGTGTACCGGAGATTGCTTAAAGTCACAGTGCCAGGTCATATCAGATGGGAGGAGCTGTGTGATCTACTAGATTAGCAGATGAGATGACCTGATCCAGTCACCTATCCAGTCAGAAGAGGTTGTGAAGGTACCTCGCCAACGGCCTACCCCAAAAGTTCCACAAACAGTTGTATCGAATCATCAAGCAGTTTTGATTAGTTAAGTTAGTTAGACTAAAAATAGCATGAGCACGTCCTGATCAGTTATGACAGGAACGTTTGTAATTTGTATTATAAATACTTCAACTCTCGAAGTATTGGGGGTGGTTGATTCACATACCCTATTGCTACCAAGTTGTACTGTTTTTGAGATTGGCCATTAATAAAGAAGAGGCATTTACAGGATTCTTGTGTATGTTCACGGGTGACGTTGATCTTCTAAGTTAAATGTTTTTCTTTCTCTGTATCCATTTTGTTTTCTGAATCTAATCTTTATGAATAGCGTTATGTTGTAGGATTTATCTCTAATACCATGTTTCCAATTCTAAAGTTTTATATGTTTATCTTCTAATACCTTCAATTAAGAAATTCTTAATTGCTTGTTAGTTGAAGTTATTTTCCTCATCTTTTCTTCAGTCCATCATTTCAATTTATAAAGATCCAGTGAATATATTATCTCGCCCTGTGGAGGTTCTCTTTAGCATTTCTGGTTGCATCGATTATTTGTTTAAATACAGACCCCATAGCCCAATGGATGTGTAGGCCGTCTCAACCAACTTAAAAAACTCATTTACAACAAAACCAATAGTTAAATTACCTAGCCTAAAATCTGAAATCAAAAAAAAAAAAAAAGCTAAATCATATAGAGAGATCCCTCTCTGAAGTTGGAAGGGATAGATCCCAGCTTTAAAAGTGGTTGGATAAGGTTACCTTAGTAGATTTCTTCTTTTTCAACCTCTAGTAAATTTACCAAGTGCTAACATATTGAGGGTATTATCCCCACTTTTGTACTATAAACACCATATTTTTTGAAATATATAAAAATTGATCTTCGACTTTACTTATATTTTACAATGTGTGCATTGATGAGATGGTTTTCTTTGCTTTTAATTATGTGACAAATTCCAATCTAAAATGAAATTAGCATAAGCATTGGATAGATGATTAGAACTCATAGGAATGTGATAATATATAATAAAATCAAATTTTTGTTCTAAAAGACGTACCCGTAGGAATCATCATAGTAAAGTAGGATCATGCATGCGGTAACTTCCATTCAACTGGCATACTACTAACTAGGAATCCAGGTGAACCTCTAAAGAGAAAATACCTTGTGAGATAGCATCACACAAAAGTTCTATAACGATGATATATCTAGCCACATTGTTCATGGATGGCCCTAGGAATACGCCACCTGAAGACACCAGTATACCCTTAGGTGTGTAAATCGCACAAGTGGCGGAAGCTAAGTTCCATGTATGACGACTGACTCTGTCTACGAATCTTAGGTATACCAAAAAATCCATTGACATCTGCCAACAAAGGGAAAACTCAATAAGCAAGATGAAGAAAGAAAGAAAGGGAAACGATATATACACTAAATTACATTAGTATACAAAGAGTTCCACCCAAGATTGGGGCTCAAGCATAATATATTTTCAAGTAGAGCCCATTTCTGGGCTCAACCAACATATTCCCTTCATAATATTCTAACACATAGGCTCATTTTTCTAGAACACGTCGCATGATATAAGGACCATGCTACATGGGTTTAAAATTTCCTGCCCCTAGTGGTTCTTTGGATTGATCATACAAGAGGACCAAGTCACCCTCAACATACAATCAAGGATAGACACAATTATCATACTGGATCTTGAAACATACTTTTCTCACCTCAATAGTCGTAGAGGCATCTCAATGTTGCTCGTCAATACTCTCTAGGTGTATAAGGCATCATTCGAGATTGAAAGTGTTAGGTAGGAGCAAGATTTCCAACTTAAGAGAAGGGATTTCACATTCAATCGGTAAAATCGACTCAACATCATGTACTAACTGGAAAGGGGAAAAACTGGTGGCAGTCTTGACCGAGGTTCAGTATGCCCAGTGTGCGGGATATAGCATGATGTGCCAGTTGGACTTACTCTGACTGACAGTTTCTTTTAAAATGTTCTTGAGAGACTTATTGATGGTCTCTACTTGTCCATTTTCCTAGGGGTAATAAGGAGAATAATGACCATGTCTAAACCCCAACTTCAATGATAGTTCTTCCATCATTTCATTCTGAAAGTGACTGCCATGATCAGTGACAATATCACTCGGGATACCGAACCGGGTGATAATTTGATTGAATATAAATAAGGTGGAAGTATTCCCATTGGATTTAACTATAGGCATGGCCTCAACCCACTTAGTAAAGTAGTCGATGACCACAATAATGTGTTGATTCCCCCCAACCAAAGTTGAGTTGCAATCAACGAATTCCACCCTTGACTTGTTGAAGGGACCGATGCCAATGACTGGCTGAAGAGGGGCTCGATGCGAGATCATTTTCCAAGTGAACACTTGGCAAGGGTGACACTTCTTATCCTCTTCAATGCAATATTTAAATATAGTAGGCCAGAAATAAATGGCTCACAAAAAGTTTTGGGTTGTCACAAGCCCAGATAGATGATCACCACAAGCCCCATAGTGGAAATCATTTAGGACAGACTCGGCCTCTCTGTGAGTTAAAAAATGATGCAAGATATTGTTTATTCCTCAGTGATACAAAGTGTCACCGACGATAATATACTTCTTATCTTGGTACCTTACATGTCGTCAGTCATCTTGTGAGAGATGTTGAGGGAACTTCAAGGTTTGAATATAGAGGACAATGTCTCCATACCAGGGGTCAAACAACAAGACAAGAAAAATGTGCTCATCCACAAACAAATCAACATGGATAACATCCTCATATGATCATGGAAAGCTGGATATTAACTCCACGAAGGCTAGCGATTTCTTGGATTTCGCAGAAGTGAAATCGAGATCAAACTCTTGTAAAATGACAATCTATTTATTATGTTTTCCCCCTATGATACGCCTGGTAAGGACGTATTGAAATGGATTGACATCAGAAACCACTATAGTCTTGCAAAGTAATATATAGTGATGCAAACGTTGGACTGTGTGAACTGCAACCAAAGCTATCTTTTCAACGTAAGAATAATTAAGCTCAGGACCGACCAAGTTTTGACTAAGATAGTAGATGGCGTGCTCACAGAGCTCATCATCCTCTTGAACCAAAACCATACCAATCATATCCTCAGACATGGTGATATAAATAAAGTAATATTTACTGTAGTCACGAGACTTCAGAAGAGGCATCGATACCAAGGATTTCTTCAAAGCATCAAAGGAATTTTGGGCTTGCTCATCCCAGATCAAAGGGGTGTCCTTCTTCAAAAGATGCATGAAACCCTTAGTGATATTGGCATAGTTTACTATAAACTAACGAAGAAAGTTAAATTCCCCCTATAAACCTTGAAGTTTTCTATTGCCTCAACCTTTAGTGCATCTACCATGATCTCAATCTCAGAAACTAGAAATTCCAAAACACGACCAGACTTAATGAAAAAGATTCACTTGTGAGGGTTCAATCAGATTCTATAGTAACAACATATTTTAAAAACAAGCCAAAGGTGCATAGTGTGATTCACTCTCTTGCGAGAGTGATTAGCAAGATCATCAAGGTAAGCTTCGACTATGTGCTTAAGATCGTGAAAAGTGAAAGTCATGGCATGTTGGAAGGTTGCTCTGGCTTTTTTAAGGCCGAAATGCATTTTCTAGTATGTAAAATAACCCCAAGGAAAAATAAATGTCACCTTGTGTTGATCCTTAGGTTTGATTTGAATTTGATTATACCCTAAAAATCTTTCCATAAAATAAAATACCTCGCTTCCCGCAAACTCATCAAAGATCTGATCGATGAAAGGCATCGGGAAGTTGTCTTTAGGATAGGCCTTGTCTAGGTCATGAAAGTCCATGCATACATGGATGGTTCCTTTCTTCTTATCCACAGGAACAGGGTTGGATACCTGTTGGCCCTCAACCAAGTTTTGAGGAAATTTTAGTTAGGTTTGACCAGTTTTTGGACTTCGACGTAGTGATCGAAGCTGGAATGCCCAGGCGGAGCTGAGATCCTGGATCTCACTTGTTTTATGGGCTTTGTGGACCCAACATGGGGTTCTTAGGGTTTTGTAATGGGTTATGGGATGTCGTCCCATGGGTTTACCAATGATTAGGCCCTTTTGAAAATGTAAAAGTATAAATAAGTAAGAATGTAAAGTAGTAGAGGGGCGAGTCAATAGCTTGCAAGGATAAGTGCAAGTAGTTTTTTGTTTCTTAGTGCAACATAATATGTTTTTAAAGCTCTGTGCTTGATAGAGGAGTTGGCTCTATGCCTTAACCTGATTTTTGGAAGGTGGATCTAGTGCTTAGTGTGCAGATCACCTGTTCGGTGTGAATCTTGGCTCTGTGGCTTAGTGCACAGAAGAAGAAAAATGTAAGATATTGAATAATAATAAAGAAGAAGAAGCAGTTGGTGGACGTATCCCCACACTGGAGTGAACCACATATATCATGTGTTGATGTTTTTGTTTGTGCTATGATGTTAATGTTGTGAATATGCTTAGTGCATTGATTGTTATACATGATAGATATATCCATGAATGCTTAGTTCTTTATTTATGTTGAATGTGCTAGATCTAACTTATGATCCTAAGTGATGTGTATTTCATCATTGTTACTATGTCGATCTATCCTTAGGGTTTGTTCTGCGATGTGAATGAAGTTGATAAGATAATGCATGTTATCTCTAAGTACTTTGTGAAGTGTTATAATCACATATCTGTGTCCCATCTTGGTTACAAACACTTGAGTCCTGTAACCCCCTACCTCTACCTCGAGTGAGACTTCGCCTGATTCACAAGTGTTGCTGAAAGGGCTGGTAGTTAGGGTTTTGTTGGTGTGATGTTGAAGTGTTGAACCCTGGGTTGCCCCTTTGCCAAAAAATGGTTCCGTTGTAGAGACCTGGAACTGTGATTGTTGGGAACTGAAGTAAAGAAGAGATAATCTCTATGCGTAGATCTATCATTGTAGTGCACATCATTCTACTTGACTTGAGAATCTCTGTGCTAAGAAAGAAACACAATCTGAGGTAAGATATTGAAAGAGGTAAAGCTTTGTACTTTGATAAGTGAACTTTTTTTTTCGAAAACATGAATTTAGTTATGTTTAATAGATTTTTTCCTAGTCTAAAAGATAGGGTGCAACAGGAAGAAAGAGTTGATCTAAGTAAGGATAATAGAAATGAAGAAATATATGTTATTCCTATGCATAGAAATAGTTTTTGGAATAACAAGTGGATGCAGGAACCTAGAAATAATTTTTTCATACTATAGGTCAAGCACTATGATCCTAGTGTGCAGTACAAGAGGAAGATAGGATTGACACTATGTTATAACTGCAGAAGACTGGGACATCTTACTAAGGAATTCCCTGGTATAGGCCCTATTTTTCTTTGTTGTAAAATTGTTGGCCATGAGGTTGAGGATTGCCCAAGGATGATTGCTAAAGTTGAACAAATGAAAATGAGTCAAGAGAATAAAATAATTTTATAAGATCAGAAAGAGAAAGAATCAGAGGAATTTCATACTACATTAGTACAGTTAAAAGAAGCAATGAATGATCACAAAGATGTCAGTTTACCAGAGATCATGAAAGAAAAATAGCGCATAGGTACAAGAATAGGAGACTTAGACATAGAATGTGTCTTGGATGAGGAAACACAAATGAATATTATGATAGAAAGAACTTGGGAAATTTTGGGAAAGCCTACTATAGTATCTTCATTGGGAAGAATAGGTTTATTCAAAGGAAATATGATAACCTTATGTGGAAGAATTACTAATGTACCTATTATTATTCATGGAACATCGAATGAAGAGGAATTTGAATTCATTAAGTTTGTTGAGAACAACACCCCTTTCCCTCTTTTGTTAGGAAAGACTTGGATTGAGAAGGATCACAACAGAAGGAAAGAAGAGGAAGAAGCTACAGAAAAGAAAAAGAAAGAACTAAGGGATTTCATATCTAGGGAAATAGATCGACTGATAGAAGAACGAGAAGTTAAGTCGAAGAAGCGGAAGGAAAGAGAATTAGTTGTCAAAATTGGAAGAGCGCAAGAAGGATTAAGGGACCTATCCATTAAAGAAGAAAGAAAATCCACTCAAGAAGTGGTAAGGAAAAGGATATTAACTTCAAACCCATTGGAAGTACATCAGCACTGCGAAGTCACTACGATAGGAGAAACTAAGAATACGAATGGAAAGAGGAATCTAGAAACAGTTAGAGAGACTTAGATCATAGGAAAGAAGGAAAGGAAGACTAGTAAGAAGAAATCCAAGTTAGAAAAGCTACAGTAGGTTACAGAGAAGACTTCACAAGAGGCAAGGTTGCAGGCTCTGAACCTCACCGAAATAGCTTGACCGCATAGAATGGGACTTCACCTCAGTGAAACTATATGACCATTGGAGGCACCCCGACCATTAGAATGATGCTCCAGAACGGCTAGGAAATGCATTTATGGGAGAATAGATCACATTTGGGATGTTGAGACCATGCCATAATGGACAGATTCACATTAATGGAAGCATTCCTTCCCGTTAGAAGAATATGTTACGACGCTCTCTTATTTAACCCATTGGTCACTGCGTTGGGACCACTTTTCACCATCTGTAATTAATGTTGTTGTTACACATTATTTTGGTCACCTTGGTGATGTTTCTACAAGCATGTGTTGAGGCTCCCGAAAGGATCTTTCTCATGAGAAAAGTGACTGATTTCCTCCTCTACAAAAATTGTTTTTAGAAGGACGTCGGAGGCTAGACAAAAGATATAGTGTGGAAATGCCTGATTTTCGCAGGATATCCTAAACCTGGCTTGCTGACTTTCCACAAGGTACTCTACATACTGGGTATGACGACGTTTGAATACTAAGGAAAGGATGAAGTTCACAAAGGTTCTAGAAGGGAATCTTCTAGAATATGAGGTGGCATCTGTATTGTTGGGAACCCACTGTCTTCTTTGAATTGGTGGGATCATCCTAATCTCTTTAACCATCTCTCCTTATCCGATATAATGATGGATTTCTCATGGAAAATGTTAAGCAAGTAAGCAAGAGAAAGCAAGATCAAGTAAAGAATTTATGAAGGAATAGGCTGAGAATTGTGTGAGGAAATCTATTTCAATTGATGTTTGAGGTCTCCATTTGACTATCAAGCTATTATGGATCATATTCATACACGTTTTGAGCAAGTGTGTGTGTTGGAGCAAAGGACCACCAAAAGGAAACCTTGCGACATCAAGGTTGTTTGGTTGTATCTTCCTGTTTTACTTAATATAATACAGTGGGATGTTTCTTTCCTATAAAATCATTCTCATTTTATTACATGACTCCTTGATCATATGTGTAAGTTTTCATTGAATATACTATTGTTTCTTTCACTTTGGTTGGTTTGTGTTTCATTATAGATCCAATATCACAAGAGCACCGAAGCAGAGTAGGGACAACAAAGATATAAGAAAGCAATATTCAAAGGTATGTCCTCTCTTGCTTGGCAAGCTTTGGGTTATCCTTATCTTGTGACGGTTACCTAGACTTTGTTTGATTTTAACAGAAGAACCAATCACCCTTTGGGAATCCTTCCTCAGTTTCTCGTAACTTTGGGAGGGAAAATTGTCTTTATTGATGTTATTGTAGTCCAAGACCCCTTGGATTTCGATTTACTCCTTGGGAGAGATTATGTCTATGCCATGAAAGCTATTGTATCCACTCTTTTTTCATGTGATATATTTCCCACGCGATGGAGGAGTGGTGACTATTGATCAACCTTTTTTTGTTGGCCCTGACTTGACCATCAATTCAATGAACTTCCTAAATGGTTCTTATATGAACATGGTATCGTCCCTGCCACAGGTCAATTGAGTAGCATTGTCTCCCATGCCTTTAGTTGTTGATACAAATGATCCTCTCATTGTAAGATCAATATCTTATGACTTGGATCTAGTAGTTGACATGGTGATCTCCTTGGTGGGGCTATTGGAGCTTGATCTCCTTACCCCTGTCGCGACCCTTGATATGTTTTCTTTCCAAAGTGTGTTTCTTCCGTCAAGTGAAGATATCTTGGAGGCCATGACCAAGTTTTTTCCCTTGACATGATGTCCTTCCAGAGCACTGTCCTCTTGGAATCCATGATCAAGAAGAGATTTATGAGCATGATTTTCTGATTTCAAGCTTGTTAAAAAATGAAACCATCTTTGAGCATGATTTTATGATTTCAAGCTCGTTAAAAAATGAAGTCAGTTATGAGGATAGTTTTTGCATCTTTGTGGAAACCTTGTTAAAAATTGAAACAGAGGTTAAGAGCATAGCTCCTGTTTGTGTGTCAAGCTCATTAAAAAATGAAACAAAGGTCTGGGGATTGAACCTGGATTCTCAAGCATAGTTCTTGTTCCTGTGTCAAGCTCGTTAAAAAATGAAATAGATTTTTCCCCCTCTCTATTTGAGTCAAGTACTTCATCTATTATTTGAAGCTTTATTTCATTCTCCTTTGCAGTTGGATGAAACACAACTTGGGGGGCATTTGCTTCTAGACTCTAGACTTCATGATGAAGTTGAGCCATGCAAATTCGTGAACCATGCATTTGGAAGTCACAAGCATATTTTTCTATGGTTCAAGCTTGTGTAAAAATGAAACCAAGTCCAAGCATAGTTTTGTTTAGTTTTAATCTTGTGAAAAAATAAAATCTATCCCAAGCATAGTTTTGTTTTGGTTTTAAGCTTGCGTAAAAACAAAAAAAAAATTGAGCTTAGTATTTGTTCTTTCTCATGCTCGTAAATACCTGAGAATGTAACTGAGTAAACATTTATCACTTTTTCAAACTCGTAAAGGTTATACGAAAAAGGAACCCCCTAGAGTTCTCTTTAAGCTCTTTTCAGACTCTCTAAACATGAAAATATTGTCGAGTGATATTGTTCTTTTCATGCTCATAAAATTATTTGAAGAAAACATCTAATGAATGGTAGGTTATCTCTTTTTTAGTCTCTTCATACTAACTTATGAAAAAGGAACTCATTGGAGTTTTCTTTAAGTGTTTTTCAAACTCTCTAAACATGAAAAACCCTTGAATTTTCTTTCTTTGGAATCGTAAAACAAACATTGAAAGACCCATATGGGGCTGAACCACTCCTTCTTAGGGTTCATTAAACATAATCTTAGGGACTCATCAGAAGGATGAGCTTAAATCAACAAGCATATGTTATCCTCCTCAAGCTTGCATAAAAATAAAGAGGTACTCGACAGAAATGGTGGGGGGAAATTTAGGAAAGAAATGTGTCTCTGTATTTGTGTTAGTGGCAGTAACAGTCGCTCTTGAACATGACACCCTCTTTATCATTATATCTGGGTTGGGAAATCCATTTGTCTCTCGTCTGGCCTTCTGCAAGTTCCTATCTTGGGTCGTCTTTGAGTCAATTTTGCCAAGACCATTGCCATGTCATTCATATGTTCAACAGAATTCCAACCTTGCACAAGCCTTCTATTGAGTCGACCATCCGCAATTATAAATTCTTACTATGTCTGCCTTCCCTATGTCAGTTTCAAACCATCTTCACACTTTGATCTACTTTAAATATGTTACTTATTTTGTTTCATTGATGGGGGATACATCAAGGCCCTCCTGTGACGAGTCTTTTTCTTTCGAATTCAACTCATTATCCAGGAATAAGACATAGAAATCATTTAGTACCTTAGAGCCTGCATGCCTCAATTTTAGAATTCTTCACTTTCGACAGTGGATTCATAGCATTGGTACCTGATCGAGAGATTCGATCAAGTGTTCGACTTCATCTCATTTATTCACATTCGATGGATTGTACTGAGGTACCTTGGGATTAATTGACATCAATGGTGATTTCCCTCACACTTGTTAACAATTTTAATCAATGGTCAGTAATCAAGTGGTTTCTACCATGTTCGACTTCAACTCCTATAATCGCATGGCTAGATTTGTACTAACGGACGACGATATTGAAGAACCTGGATCTCACCATTTTGGTCCAGGTTACGATGAGGTATTTATGATTTGTATTGACACATAGATACACTTTGTATGTCTTGTGGATATGTCTGATTTTGAGTTTTCTAAAACATATATCCACAATGTATTCCTAGTGGATATGTAGAATCTTGATGACATGGAACTATGGTGTATGATTGGTGGCCATGACTGACGTTTATGATTTAAATCACTTGTAGTCTAAACATGGGAATGCCTACTTCAGACACGGTAGGATATTGTGTAGATGCTTGGTTGTTTGCAGGTTTCTGATTAGTGTGCTCCTTGTTTCGGACACACAAACATATTCTACAAAGTATTTCGGTTGTCATGAGTTCCAACCTCGTAATTTGGGGGGCATTCTATTACACATTATTTTGGTCACCCTGGTGATGTTTCTATAAGCATGTGTTCAGGATCCCAAAAGGATCTTTCTCATGAGAAAATTGATTGATTTCATCCTCTACAAAACTTGCTTTTATAAGGATGGCATAGGATAGACATAAGATATAGTGTGGAAATGCTTGATTTTTGCAGGCTATCCTAAACCTGGCTTGTGGAGTTTCCGCAGGCTACTCTATAGACAGGGTGCGTCAACGTTTGAAGACTAAGGAAAGGATGAAGTTCACGAAGGTTATAGAAGGGAATCTTCTAGAATATGAAGTGGCATCCGTATGGTTGGGATCCTACTAGCTTCTCTCATTTGGTGGGATCATCCTAATCTCTTTAACCATCTCTGCTTCTCCTATATAATGATGGATTTCTCATGGAAAAGGTTAAGAAAGTAAGCAAGAGAAAGCAAGATCAAGTAAAGAATTTATGAAGGAATAGGCTGAGAATTGTGTGAGGAAATCTATTTCAATTGATGTTTGAGGTTTCCATTTGACTATCAAGCTATTGTGGATCATCTTCATACAAGTTTTGAGAAAGTGTATGTGTTGGAGAAAAGGACCACTGAAAGGGAGCCGTGCGACATCAAGGTTGTTTGGTTGTATCTTCTTGTTTTACTTAATATAATACAGTGGGATGTTTCTTTCCCATAAAATAATTCTCATTTTATTACATGACTCCTTGATCACATGTGTAAGTTTTGATTGAATATACTATTGTTGCTTTCACTTTGGTTGGTTTGTGTTTCATTGTAGATCTAATATCACAAGAGCACTGAAGCGGAGCAGGGACAACAAAGATGTAAGGAAGGGATATTCAAAGGTATGTCATCCATCTTTTGTTTGATAGTAAACTCAATGATTAAATCTTAGGGAATGTGTCATGTCCTGTCATGTTTTGTTCTAGATCCGGGTGGATCTAGGGAGATTAGTTTATGTCTACATTCATCGATTTATCCAGTAATAGTTGCTAACAGAGAACTGATTGTGTCAAGCTATGATTTCAAAACCTAGACATCTCCATCCGCTTGTTTACCCCACCTATCCATTCTCCTACCCTGACTTATCCGTTCTAAAGTGAGAATGTTGGGTGAACAGATTGAATTAGATAAGTCCGTTGAAGAGGTCCTTAAGAACATTATGGCTAACAGAGCTATGTCTGAAGCTGTCCAGAAATCATCGACTAGGGGACTTCAGGCTTCCCCTTTGTTACCCATGATTTTGGTCGTCATGATGATGTATTGATGATGGTGTACTCAGGATCTTCATTAGAACTTTCTCCTGAGAAAAGTTACCTTCATCTCTTTCCAGAAATCACATTTTTGAGGAGTGTTCGCAGGCCACTAGTATATTTTCCTACAAGAATGCATGATTCTTGCAGGCTGCCTTAAGCCAGGGTGCGAGAAGTTCGCACTGTGTTGAAATGATAGGGTGAGAACTCTTTCTAAAGCAAGGAAAAAGATGAATTCTCGATGCTTCTAGAAGGGAATCTTCTAGAAGGATGAGATGGCATTCGAATGGTTATCCTAGTACTGGATTCCCTGATATTTTGGGATCATTCTTATCCAAGTAACTAATTCATTCTCTCCTATATATTGAGAGAATTCTCATGGAAAAGGTTAAGAAAAGAAGGAAAGAAGTTTAAGCAAGACTCATTGGAGAATTAGTGAAATAATTGTGTGAAGGACTGATGCTACAACAGCTAAGAAACTCCAGCAAGTTTATCAAAGGTGGTTGATCTTCTTCATGAAAGTGAGAAAATGTGTGTGTCAGAGCCAAGAGCCATCGAAAGGAAGTTTGCGACATCAAGGCTCAGGTTGTAATCTTTACTTTCCATTAATATGATACAGTAATATGTCCCTTTCCCATAAATCTAAGTTCACTTTATTGTATAACTCCTTGATCATATACATAGATTGACTGTTGAATAGATTGTGCTTTCTTCACTTTTGTTGGTTTGTGTTGTCTTGGTCTTGGCTACACGAGAGAAATGAAGTGAAGTGGGAGCAACAAAGACTATATGAAGCGATCATAAGGCATGTTATTTATTATTTCATCATGTTTAATACAATGGTTAGAATCTAGGGAAAGAGTCATGTTCTGTCTTGCTTTGATCTAGATCCAAGTGGATCTAGGGAGATCGGTTTGTGTCCGCACTTATGGATTTATCCAATAAAAAAATTGGCGACTCCACTGGGGAACACTCCCATTTTATTTGTGGCTTTTGGTATTTTTTCTGTGGCCATTTTCTCTTGTTTCACTTGTCTCCTTTCCTATCAATCTTTGAGTCTTCAGGATATCCTGATAGACCATCTGGGTCCATAGGCCTTTTAAATTTTTGCCTCATTTTCCAAAAATTCTACTAGTTTCATAGGTTCTCGCACTGCACTTCACTGTAGCCTGGAAGAATCCACAGAGTTCACACTCTACCTTTAGGTTGCAGTGCGAAGCTCTCTCACTCTGCTCAAGGGACACCTGCGAGAATGCCTAATTCTCGCACTGTGTAGTATTGCCATCCTGCGAACTCACTTTTTCAAAATTTTGGATTTGAGTTTTGGCATCTTCAACTGCCTAGATCAATCTAGGTTCCTCAAAAGAGTCTCTTGGACCATTGATTGAAGTCTTTCTTGTCTTCATTTTCATGCATGAACAGTCTTAGGATTTCAAAGGCTCTTCTTGTCACTTTTGTCTTGACTTTCGTTTCTTGACTTTTCTTGGCAAAACCATACTCTCTGATTTTGGAATCTGAGTGTGTTTGATTATTTAAGGACTGGTGATCAGTTGAAAGTTGAATTTTCTTGGTCTTTATCATTTTCTTATTGTTTGAAAGATCACTTTCCTCATGAAATTGAAAAGACTAGTTTGGGTTTCTTTGTTTTAAGAAAGTTCATTATTGCTTTTAGTGAAATTTTTGAAACAAAAAGGTTTAATTTCTTGATTTATATTAGATTGGGGGCATCCTTTCATTTCAAGTAGTGAAATTGCATGATTCTTGGTGTTTTTTGATCTTAAATTATGAAAACTTTTCCCCCTCATGGTC
>JZKD02S1730416.1:137520-151970 GCA_000966675.3 Picea glauca
CACATTACAAAGCTCACACATATTTGAGATATATATGAAAACATGTTGATTTTCTAACATTTATTCACAAATTCCTTTTAAATACTAAAATGAATAAAGTGGAGAACAATAAGGTGAAACCCAAGTATATTTATGGAAATGATATCGTGAAAGGTTAATGGGGCGATGAAATGTGAAGAATGATGAAGGGAAAGGTGGATGAGAATAGGACATTTCTGAGCCCCAACAGGGATACATGTAGTTGGAAGCCAGTTGGGACAGATCCCATCCCTGAAGAATACATAATTTAACCTTGGTAACAGAAAGAACTACGCCATGCTCACCCCTCATAGATACTTAACAAAGACTACATGGAAAAAGCCTCTCATTGTCGCCCAGTCGTGGATAAATGAGTTGGTGCAGTCCACTATACTTAACATGATGAACATTCCTCATTTTGCTCGACATCAGGAGGTTAACACTTGTGTTAAATTCCTCTTGTTGTGATATCATGGTGGATACATGTGGATCGACAAGAAGATTACTATAGATTTTGCTTTGGTCTACCTAATCACAGAGTTGAGTATGCAGGGACCCAACCCTCAGCAGTTCTACCCAGGGAAGGCCTCAGACCGCTCCCTGGAACAACGCATAAAAGAGGCATACGGTGAAGTAGAAAAGGAAAAGAGATGCTACAAGGTAGCCTGTATCTAGGATGGCATAGTGCGCCTCACTTTCCAACTCATAGCTGGCAAGCACGTCTGAAACAACCACCCCACAAAGGTCACCAGGTTCGTGGTGGACCTTGCAGGGAAATGCATGGAGGGAATCCAAATGACTTGGGTGAGTTACCTCATCAACGAGCTTGAGAAATACTTTCGTGAAGTGTAGGATCAGGGATACGAGTTCCACTTCAGCTGGCTACTCGTGTTGATTGCATTTGTCACTTGGAAAATGCCTAAGGGAGCATCTTTTCTAGAAATTGAACCATCAAAGCCATTGGCAGCTAGATTTTCTACATTATGGTATACTAATGGCATGTCGAAGAAATGGAAGTTGAATGCAGTGTACCATTCCTACTATCAGCAACTAGAGGTTTTCATAGATTCAGTCCCATGCATGACACTGTGTACCTTGCACTAGTACAGACAAATCACTAAGTTCTCTGTAGACCGAGATTTCATATATATCACGGTGCGCAAGGATGAGAGGAAGGAAGAATTATAATCCTATTACAATATGAACTATGAAGACATGGAGCCGATCACCAAGGAATGGCTGGAGGAGTTCTATGTACTCATTGCAGATGTAGAGATCTCTGACGTTGACATTATAGGAATCCCCTTGGTCACCCGAGTAGAGCATATTCGATAGACTAGCGTGAAGAAGAAGAAGAAAAAGGAGGAATTCCAAGACGTAGGGACTGATGAGGAAGACAATGCCTTTGAAGGAAATGGATCTGGCTCGCTAGGAGGAGGAGGATATGAAGTAGATGGACAGGGAGGAGAAGATGAAGGAAAAAATAAATAAGAAGACGAAGCTACCTCGCCAAAATATCCCCCTGTCGAAATAATAACTTTGTAAAAGAGGAAGGTTTCTCCGCAAAAAGTTTCAGCAAGAAAGAAGACCCGCACTTGTAAGCCATAGTTGGAGGCCACACTCACATAAGATGATATCATTCTAGTCCACAGAGTGATGGAGGATGTGTCCAAGGATATCTTACAAATATATGGAGTGAAGCAGGATGAACTATATGGTAGGATAGAAAATGAATTGAGTGAAGTACAGGAATCTATTCACTCGATCCGCGTAGTGCCTATTGCACCTTCCTTGTCAAAGACTGCAGAGTTGGGGGATGAGCTAGCCCAACTTCAAATACTTGCAAACGCAATAGAGGCTCAAATTTAGTGAGTCCAATAAGAGAAGGAGAAGGCAATAGAATCCTTGAAATAAGAAAAATAAGAGATCTTGGAGCAATTACGAGCTTCACGGTACTGTGTAACCACCTATGAAAATGAGAAAGATGAGTTTTGGGTGATGCTTGAGGAAGAAAAAGAAAATATACAGAGGGAAAAGGACCATATTCTCACAAAGAAGACTACATTCAAAGAATGCAAACAGATGAGTGACAGAAGCACACAGACCTATGAACGCCTTACGAAAGATCCAGAGCTTAGGAATTTGGAAGCGTAGCTACAAGATGCACAACACCAGGAACTAACAGTTCAAGTGCAGATGAAGTCACTCACCACAGTTGAGAGATTGAAAATATCACAAGAATGGCACACATCCCAACAGTAGATTACTGTCATCCAGCGAAGAGTAATGGAAATCACATAGAGGCTACAACTGGTGCAGGAGAAGCCTATGCGGTGTTTGAAGAGATCGAAGGACAAGGTTCGCAACTAGACCAAGTAATTGCAAGAGGGGAATAGTTCTTGGAAGGGCCTGTTACAGAGTAGAAAATTCAAGAGCTCACTAAGTAGGAGGCTCAGGCGAAGCAGTAAGTTGAGGTAGCTTGAGATAAGGTCGAGGCCTTTGAAGCAACGCTGCCCAGATATGAGTGAATCGGGACTAGTCACAGGTGAGTATTGGGGGCCTGCTGGCCCTTGACCGAGTTTTGAGGAAATCTTTGTCAGGTTTGACCACTTTTTGGACTTCAACGTAGTGATCAAAGATGGAGCACCTAGGCAGAGCTACAATCACGGATCTCACCTGTTTTGCAAGATTTGTGGACACAACATGGGGTTCTTAGGGTTTTTTAACGGTTTATGGGATGTCGAACCATGGGTTTACCCATGATTAGGCCTTTTTGTAAATGTAAAAGTATAAATAAGTAAGAATGTAAAGTAGCAGAAGGGAGATTCGATAGCTTGCAAGGCTAAGTGCAAGTAGTTTTGGGTTTCTTAGTGCAACACACTATGTTTGTAAGGCTATGTGATCTATAGAGGAGTTGGCTCTATGCCTTAACCTGATTTTGGGAAGGTGGATCTACTTCTTAGTGCACAGATCACCTATCCGGTGTGAAGCTTGGATTTGTGGCTTAGTGCATAGGAGAAGAAGAATGTAATAGATTGAAGCCTAATAAAGAAGAAGAATTAGTTGGTGGACGTATCCCCACACTGAGGTGAACCATATATATCACGTGTCGATGGTTTTCTTTGTGTTATGATTTTTATGTTGTGAATATACTTAGTGCATTTATTTTTATATATGATAGATATACCCATGAGTTCTTAGTGCTTTATTTATGTTGAATATGCTAGATCTAACTTATAATGCTAAGTGCAATGTCTATTTCGTCATTGTTACTGTGTCGATCTATCCTTAGGGTTTGTTCTGTGATGTGATTGAAGTTAATAAACTAATGCATGTTATATTCTAAGTACTTTGTGAAGTGTTATAATCACATATCTGTGTCACAGCTTGGTTACAGACACCTGAGTCCTGTAACCCCCCTTGCCTCCACCCATGGTGAGACTTTGCCTGCTTTGCAGGTGTTGCTGAAAGGGCCAGTAGTTAGGGTTTTATTGGTGCATTATTGAATCGTTGAAGCCTGGGTCTTCCCCAAGCCGAAGGTACATAGCTTGATCTTCTCTCTTGCGAGAGGGAGAAGAAAGATCATCAATGTAAGCTTTGTCTGTGTGCTTAAGATCGTGAAAAGAGAAAGTCATGGCATGTTCGAAGGATGCTCTAACATTTTTAAGGCTGAAAGGCATTTTCCGATATGAAAAATTACCCCAAGGACAAATAAATTTCATCTTGTGTTGATCCTCAGGTTTGATTTGAATTTGATTATACCCTAAAAATCCATCCATAAAATAAAATACCTCGCTTCCTACACACTCACTGAGGATCTAATCAATGAAAGGTGTTGGGAAGTTGTCTTTAGGACAAGCCTTGTTCAGGTCACAAAATTCCATACATACACGGATGGTTACTTGCTTCTTATCCACGGGAATGGGGTTGGATACCCATTCATTCAAGGGAACTGGGTAGATGAAGCCAACATTAAGTAGCTTCTCCACCTCTACCTTAATAGCAGGGGCCTTCCGAGGGTTGACAGCTCTAGGATGTTGTCAAACAGGTTTAGCATCCATATAAGTTCTAATCTTATGTTTGATAATACGAGGGTCGATTCTTATCATCTCTTCATATGACCAAGAAAATACATCTCGTAATTCCTTGAAGAGTTCAGTGTAGATTAGGATTTCTTCTGGTGAACAATCTGCACTGATATTTACATTATCAATCTTTCCAGGGGTACGAGAGATATTGATCGTGATGGTAGGAGAAATACTCTCCATGTTTCCTTCGGCATAAATTTCTTGAGTATCAAGTGGAACTAAAGCGTGACTGACTATCTCACTCAAAGTAGATCAAAAGTCATCTTATTCGATTCTCTCAAGATCTAGGAGAAAATAAGAGCGGTGATGCATATCATCCCATGGTTTGTTAGAACCATTCATGGCTTCAATGATAACTTCATCCGAAGGCAAAGGCTCATCAAGGAAATCATGTGAACAACATGAAAAAGTGGCCCAGATGGGCCTAATAACGGGATCCTCCTCGTCCATTGGCAAGGTAACAAGATCGAGATTGGTGGAAGATTCAAGAATAGCTTGATATGAAATCTCTACTGCTGATAGTGGCATGGCCATTCCAGCATGCAAATGACCTTCACAATATGAAGTTAGGGAAGTTAGTGTCCACCGATCACTAAACTAGGAAGTGTGTAAAGGAATGGACCTCCTTGTCAAGGTGGGACTACTGAACATGGCGTAAACATGGTGGATCGATGTCATGAAGTTAAAAGTACCCATAAGGGAAGAATACATTATGACATCGATATTCTCAGTTGTCGGCTGAGAATTGTCTATCACAATAGATCAACGGTCCAATAGATGCATTAGGACTACAGTATGAAAAGGATAATTGGTCGATCATCACGATCTTCCCTTCATTAGGAAAACAAAGAGTACGAAATATGGACGATATGATGATGACCATAGAATAGGTATAATTGCATCCTAGTAACAAGTTATAATCAAGAGGCACATCAACTACCTCTACCTCCACCTCTACCATATTCCCACCTAACTGGACTGGAAAGGCAGGAAAATAACCATGAGGGTGGAAGGAATGACCGTCAAAAGAATTCAACATGTTCGATGACTTGGAAAGAGTCGAAGAACCGAGAGCTTTCCAACAGATAAGGGACATCACACAAATGGCAGTGCCTTCATCAACAACCTCACGTTTTATGGTATACTTTGAGTACTGCACATGGATTTGGAAATCCACATGGTAAGGCAAGTGAGGCTTCACATCTATGACGTCAAACTTGATAACTTTTGAGACACTGGGTTCTAGAGCTCCTAAAGAATATAGTAAGGCATTCCTTTCTGAAGGATGCATCTAGAGTACCTCCAAAGCCAACATCGCACAAGGGGTTTAACCCAGGCCCTCAACAATAAAGTAGTTATGGGTGGCTCTAGCATTTGGATTATGGGTAGAGTGCTTGAGTACTCCTTTCGAAATACAAGATGGTGGCTCTGGTTTTTCAATCTATAAGTTTGTCAACAGGGGAGGAGGAGGAGATTATATACCAGGAATAGATTTTGAAGAGCTATAATCTTGAGATTGAGTGGCTAAATGAACTTTCACATTGACCATGTTGATAAACAAAGGGTCGCCATCTTGCAATGATGGGTTTTGACTCCCACCAGCCGCATTTTCGGCATTTGAGGAGCTTGAGGCCATGTGTTGGTTATGTGGGAATGGATTCGTCAGCAGAGCAGATGGTAGAGATAATAGCCTTGTAGCTTCTGCATGTTTGGGGCATAAATGGGTAAGTTGATCATCTATGCAAAGCTTAAAGAGAAACTTCACCTTACGTCTTTCTCATTTTCCCTCTCCAGCATTAGCATTCGTCTTTTCTTTATTACCATTTTCCTTGGGTTTATTACCATTTATCCCACCCTTACGAGTATTACGTCCTTTCTTCTTATTCCCTCCTGGTTGTTGGTTACCATTTGGGTTGGCCGATGATTTCACAGAATGTACATCTGCCCACTGAGTGGGTTTGGAAGACACAGATGAATTTGGCCCTCCTACAGACTGGTTTAGAGACAACTCTTTCATACAGTTTGTCACCGAGTCTATGGAATTTACATTGGTGATACCTACAATGTCGTAAGAATGAGGTCCGATATTTTTTCTAGGGTCATAAGTTGACCGCAGTGCATCTGGAAGAAGGTGGTACAACATCCCAGACTGATCATATATCAAGTCTAACTGTTGGGCTCCAAAAATCACTTCTTCCTCAATGGTAACCCCAAAAGTAGTAAACTCCTTCGAGATAGGAGCGTGAAAAGACTTAAGGAACCATTCTAAAATAAATGTTGTGGGTATAGGGGTATTAATCAACCTCTTCTATCTACGCCACTCCTGGATATAATCTGAGATATGAGTGGCAGTATCTTGGCGTAAAGTCAAGAGAAGTTCTAGGCCAACATCGTAATGGATGGGCATTTGGAAGTGGTTAAGGAAGACCAACACCAACTGAATAAAATTCCCATATTCCCCCCTATGTATCTCGATATACCATTTAGTAGCAACTTCGATGAGGTTGCATTGAAATAATCTTAATCGAATAGAATAGTCATTAACGAAATTCGATGAGCACCAAAGGTGAAAGGTAGTGACGTGATCACCAGGATTCTCTCCATTATTACCCTTGAATTTTGGGATGTTCGAAGGAAGCTTGGTGGGGACGGGGGGCCATGTAGGATCATGACTGATAGGGTCATTCATTAACTTAGACAATTCTGGTAGATTAAGTGTGGCCAAAAAAGGGAGACAGGATTGCGGCATCTGGCCCCAAGCTCCCAGGAAATATTGTGCTTGAGGAATTGCATCCCATCTAGTGTTTTGGTAAGCACCATGGCCCTATCTAGAATTATAAGTCCCTCCTTTGGGCTGATTCATAAAAGGTTGGTTGGGCATCATTCCAGCAGGAATATTTTGTTGGGGATTATAAAAGTTTCCCCCAACTGGATTAGATCCAGGTTGGGGGTTGCCCAAAGCGTGAAACTGGCTTCCTCCAGGTAGGAATCTGGAGGATAGAAGTGGATTCATCATGACAAACATATTGATTGGAATCTACACAGAGGAGGTAGGTTTATAGGAAGAAACTTGAGCCAAAGCTTGTCCTCCAGGTTGGTTGTTCCACCTAGAAGAAGGAGGATTGGACATGAGGTTAAAAGTAGGGAAGCCTCCCATATTAGGAGTTGTTTGAGGGATTTGAGACCCACCAAATGAAAAAGGAATGTAAGTAGGTGTAGTGACCCCAAGCCCAATGCTATCATTAAGGCCAGTAGTTGGGATGGCATTTGAAAACTGCAATGTAAATTTGGTCACACCATAAGAAAAAGGACTAGAAGCCATATGGATGGACTTAACATTATATCCCAGTGAGTGATCAAGAGACCAAAAAGGGTTCAAGGTGGGAGCTTGAGAATTCACTATAGGCTGATCCATAGTAATTATAGGTACCTATGGTACCACAACCATTGTGTTTGGAGGATTCGAACGGGTGCCATTAACTATAGTGGGTGTGGGAGTCGAAGCGCTCCCAGTGTTCTTAAGACTAGGTTCAGTACTCATATTTGTATAATCACAAGTATGAACAATGGATGTGTGTGTGCCATGCCTAATAACTCTATGCATTTTAGAAGGCAAATACTCAAAATCCAATGGTAACTGTAACAAGCAACAGGACTGGTGGGGAGCCTGGTCCAACTCCACAATGACTTAAGACACTAAAGATAAAAAATAATATTCTAAGGACAACTAGTAATCAAAGATCACACCAAAAGTCAAATGGACAATATGCATACAAATGGGGTAAAGTGGTTGAGTGGCCTCCCTCACTAAAGAAGGTATGTCTTTCCCAAGAGGGGCCCGAGACTCCCTGCTAAAGATCGAAGATAACATAATCAGTTATAAGGGCCCTCATGGGATTAACAACCAGTCGGTCAGATCCCCTCGGAGAGGTAATCCTCCATAAAGTTTGTGTGATGTCCGAGCCTTATCTAACCCAGTGTACCTACAGAATAACCCCTACAAGTAACCTGAGACACCTAAGTCAAGCAACTAATAAATTGTTGTATAACTGATTCATAGGCGAGAAGTCATAAGTCAGGCCCACCATATGGGTAGGGTAGCAAAGCCTAAAACCTTGAAAGCACCACCTCTCACAGAGGTAAAGGCACTAGAAAGATCCCCAGATACAAACAGATCCCTAGAAATATCTCTAATGCTAGGAAGGTATCAAGGGGATATCCCTTCAACTAACTTCGCATGACCTCATGATTAACTCTGGTGTGAGAGGAGCCTCCTGATCTTACCAATTATACAATTGATTTCTCCACTCCCTCTCTCAGACACATATGTTGATTTAATTTCCTTCAAGAAGTTTACTCACGAAATCCTATTCTAATGCACTAAATCCTAATCTAGTTTGTGCACCCTACAAAATAAAATCGTGACTAATCAATTTTAAATTATAGCATTAATTTTAGTGGTCGTGATTACTCAAAAAGGTATGATAATGAAACTCATGATGTTATGACTCTGCAAGAGAAGTAAATATGAAAATAATGCAAAGTCCTAACTTTAACTTTCAATGAATGATATGCTTCTAATAACAAATGCAATTTTCAATTTCAACTCTGTAATTATGAAGTAAAAATGCAATCTTTCATTATATGCACTAAGCTAATCACAAGGACTCAAAAGACAAAAAAATCCAAGCAATGCAAAATGTCTATTTGTTTTTGGTATTTTCAATATAATAAAAATGAAAATGCATGGACTGAAAAGTAACTTGATATATAATCCTACTGTGTATAAAAAGAGATAACTCAAGAAGGATACCAAGAAGCAAAACACCCAGCCCAATGTACAAGGAAAATAAACAATGAAAAGGGGATGAGAAAGACTCTGCCCAGGAACTCAACCAAAGATAGGTTTCATGTCCTCCCACAAGCACTTAAAAGGAACTACAGAGACCTAAGAAGGCTCAGCAAACATAAAATCTCACCCAACAATCACCAGACCAAGCAAACAAGCAATAAGAACTGATGTACGTAGTTGTTTGGGCAAACAGGGCATATATATGTAACTTGCAGTGGGACAGCCTGCATATGTACACAACTATTAGGGAAAAAAGAACATATATATTTCAAAACAAGACCAGGAAAGGGAGAAAGGATGAAAACTCATACCTAGAGTCAACAGGAGTTGTCAAGCAGTGATGCAACAAGAAACACAAAAGAAACGAGAACAATCTAAGGAGAAAAGTACTCCAAAACCTAAGAAAGAAGATTTAATCCGCAGTATGGTCGCCAATTCTGTTACGAGGAAAATATATCTATGGCTAGGGTAAACCACAACAGATGGAAAGGACTGTAGAAATCAACTCTATCCCAAACACATGCTATATAAACCAATATGCAAGCGAGATAATAAAAAGGCCTACCTTGTCCAAATGTTTGATGAAGTCCACTATTGAGCACTTGAACCAAAAGTTATATACCTACAACTAGTTCTAAACAAACAAGAAAAGCAAGCATATGGTGATAATATAAAAGGTTAGAAAATTATATAGCATAATCCATTAATATAGATAACAAATGCACCCATGGATAATAACTCATATATTTGCAAGATATCAATTGGACAGGAAAAGAGTATTTCTATTAATAAATGATCAGCACAAGTGAAAATGTTACAGACTTCTGTGTCAGCACAGTTCAGAACCCTTCCAGATGGGTCTCCACCACTTCAATCCTTGATCTAGGTGGATATCGGTGGCCACCCACCTTTTCCGACTGGCTCAAAACAATTTTCTGGCAATTTTGGTAATTTACTATTTTTAGAAGTTTTTCACTTCCGAAGTCGTTTTAAGTCCCTAAACGATGTTTTTTAGGAAAATGGGGAGAGATATGCTCTTTAATTTTGTTATTTCCTCCAAAATGAATCTCATCGACGATACCTTTCCAACAGGCTATCATACACCTAAAACAAAGATCATATGCAAAAGTTACGACCCCAGGAAGTTAATGTACTAACTTACCCAAACGGGGCCCACGTGACTTTTGGAGCTTCATCTCCTAGGGTTAGGTCTTTAGATGTCTAGGGTTTTTGGCATTCATGTTTATTGTAAAAAGGCCTTCAGAGCCTCATTGTAATCATATTCTTGTGAATGACTGCACTCGTCACATCTCTTCTTAGAGATAAGCCGCCACCATTCCAGTAAGCTTGTTTCCCCTGCATTTTACAGTTTCAGCTTATTTCCTTATTGAATAGAAAACAAGTTTTATTGTATCTCTATTATTTTGTGTTAAGAACCTGTTAATAATCTGTAGTCATTTTGTTCTTCTCATAAAATCCATATCATTGATACTAGAACGGTCTTCTCCTTGTCATCTTAATGCATGTCTCCAACGAGGTCGGAGTACAAAGAGTTGGGTCTCGAGCTTGTTTCTCTTGAGGAAAAAATCTCTCACATGCCCAAGCGACCTCTCATGGAAGGAGAAAATAAAGATGATAGGATAGGATATCCTTTCAAACTGTTTATTGAGGAATCCCTCACGCAACAAAGGAATGAGATGATGGATAGTTTCATGCAAATACTTCGGCGGCTACCAACAAGCGATGCATCTTCTTCGAACGAAGGTTTCGCCCCCTTCAAGGCACAAATAAACTTTGATATTCCTATATATGAATTTTAGATAGATGTAGATGTTGTATACAAGTGGTTAAATCTACTAGAAGGGTATTTTTCTGTCCATAACTTTTCGAATAGAGAAAAGATTACTTTTTTGCTCCTCAAATTCGTTGCCCATGTCAAAGATTAGTGGGAAAATTTCTGTGAGAAAAAAGAAACAAAGGAAACCTCATTATTTACAGTCATTTCCACCTAGGAATCCTTCAGGGGTGCTATTAAGGAAAAATAGTACCCTGTCGGAAGTTATGATGACTTTTATACCAAATGGACCACACTGTGGCAAGAAAGAGACCAAGCAGTGCCAAATTTCCCAAATATCTTCCATACCTTGTGCCTCAAGATGGGTATCAAAGATACGGAGTGACATCTAGTGCTCAGGTATCACAGTGGTCTACATAGATACATCCAGACCAAAATGGAATTTCTAGACATCCCATCCTTGGGCGTGGCCTACCTATATGTCGTCAAAATCGATCATAAACTCAAACAAAACACGGGGCAATTTGGGCTTGGGAACCCCTTGTTATCACTGAAATTTCGTCCGCAAATGGTTATAGGAATCCAGCATCTTCAAACAGTTATGAGTTCACCCATGGACCAAAGTTACCACAAAATTATTTCCAAAAGGTCCAAAACTATACAACCAGTTATAAAATCAAGATGCATTATGACTACACAGGGTGCGCGTGCACATGCGACATCAAGAAATGCAAGAAAAGCGCACATGCACACGATGTGCGATTGTGGACACTAAAATCCACGCATACCTGAGAACGACGCATTTATGATTTTGTTCGGCCTCCCACCCACTTTTGGTTCATTTTCCAAGTTGATTTGACATCCAAATCTCGGCTAGATCTAGCTGGGTGGCTAGCAAAGACCTAAAGGTGCCCTAAACAACCCCTTTTCACACTAAAAGCTAGTTGCATAGTACCTCAAAGTGGTGCTATAAAAAAAGGCCATAGGTGCACTACATTTTCAAGGAATTCATTTGCAAGGTTATGCTACTTCTATTCTCTTGGGGAAACCTCTTTTCTCATCAAGAGCATACTAGCACCATTCCATTTGGGCAATCCACATCACCTTTTGAGTGGGTTAGCTTGGGATTCTTTCACTATTTCTTTCAAGTTTCTAAGTTGCAAGAAGAGCTCAATCTTGGGGGTCCAAGAGCCCTCCCTTGGAGGAAGAAGGGACCCAAAGTCCCCTTTCTATTTGGTGTTTTCTTTTCACTAGTACAATCCTTTCCATTGGTGACATGAGTCTTGTTTGTTTCTTGTTCTTATGTCCTTATGAAAAATATTTTAATTGTTTTTTCCTTTCCTAGTTTATTTCTTAGCTTAGTCTTTTATGTTTATTCTTCTAACCCTTTCCTTTATTTCTTTCTTGCTTAGCTAACCCAACTAAGTTTGTAAGCACCTCTGTTTTTCTCATTTAGGTGACAAAAGAGGTGCAACAGATTGGTGACTCCACTAGAGAAAGGTATCAATTTCCTACCCAACTTGGGTTATTTTATCTCTTCTTTTTACTTATTTAACCTGCAAGTACCATAACTAGCCCAAGCCAACCTGCAAAACATTAAATTCAAAGCTGAGTTGAGAGAATTCCATCCAGAATTTTCTTCACGGCCATGTGACAGTTGTGCACGGGTTTATTGGCCCACAGTCACGCATCGTGCACACATGCGCCAAAATCACTACATTACTCAGCACCTTCTACAGACCTGCACTCAAAAATCTTTTTCAGTTCACACATTGGTGCTCAGAGCGCCTCTGTCTAGTCTGAAACTCGTGCACCTGTGAAAAAAGAACACATTGTAAGATTTTTTATGATCTATTGAAGGCCCATAACCTTCTTAAATATGATTCCATGAATGTTGTAATCTGCACCACACTTACATTCCCTCTCATATAAAGGGATTAGTCAAAACACATAGGCACTTAGAGGTTAAAAATCATTATTTTTTGTCTCTTTTTTTTTTTTTCGCCACATGGATGGCTTGCTTTGACTAAAAGTTGGAATCATTCTACATCACATATAAAAATTTCAATGGGACTAGAAATTGGATATCAAATGTTGAGTATGCTCTTCTCTCGTGGTCCAAAGTGATCTTGAGAATCAGAAATAGGTTGAAAGACAATTTTATCTCCCTTAAAAAGATAAAATCTTTAGGAGATGACAATAACCCCCCTCGGGACTCCTCTTAGTTTATTTTTCAAACACATCCCAAGATTGTAACGGGCCCATACATGCTTACATGCTACAAAGATAGGATAGTTTTGAAATTTACTTTCTTATATTAAATCATTAGGGAAGTTTAAAGGTTTTGTAATGGGCCCATACATGCCCACATGATCACAATCTAGGCTAGTTTCAAAGCTTTCTTAGATTAAATCACATTAGGGAGTTAAAAGAATAGTAAAGGACCCACATGTCCACATGCTAGCTTCCTAGGGAATTTTGAATTCCGCAAGGTTGTACTAATGACATTTAGCTAAATAGGTAATCAAAGACTTGTAAGGACCAAGCGAAGTCCACATGCAGCAAGGTGACCCTTAAATTAAAAAAATGGCACACTTTCACTCATTCACACACAAAAGTCACTTCTCACTCACATAGTTTTCATCTCAAAATGTGGAGGTTGAATTAAGTTTCCTCCAAAGGGATTCTGAAACACCCCACTCTTTTCTTGACGAAACTATCCACTCCCACTTAATTTCAACGAGATTGGCTCATGCCCCCAATCTCTCAAACAACCACCTCAATTTTTTTTTCTAAAAACTCACTAAGTTTTCCTCCACTGGAGGTGCCAAAAGAAATCTTTTAGTCTGGGTAGGATTTCATGGATAGGAATCCAAATAACTCCTCGTTATCTGGTTCTCACATTTTCAAAACAATAGAAGTTGTCAAATAGGGAACTTTAAATCCTCCAAGTCAAGTGTTACTAACACCATAAGGCAGGGAGATACCCGTGAAGGGTTGAAGGCCGAGGTCCGGTTGTCCTGTGCATCCCCCCTTGAGGCACCCACCTCTTGGACGAGATCCAATCCGTGACCCATTTCTTAGGCCGAAAATCTAAATGTTGCACTTTGACCGAGGTACCTAGTGACCAAATTTTAGGACATCTACCCAGGTGGCAATTGTGGGATGCAATTGCACCTTGATCGGATTTTGTGTGGCTATTGGGAAACATCGTCAGTTTTTTCGGTATATGCCCTCTCTACCCCTCATTATAACTGATTGCTTCATCCTTCACTAGTTTCTCTTCTGGTGGCTTCAAACCCCACTGTCGAGTGCTATTGGAAGGTCCAGTGCTATTTTTAGAGGAAGGACAAAATCCACCTATCCACATATATGCTTCTTTATCAAAACACTTTATGTATGATACCCTTCTGATTACATTTGATTTGGATATATATTGTGTAAAGTTCAAAAATTGTAGCAAAAGATCTTGTTTATTTATTACTCTCACCACCATTCGCACACATTCACTCAGCTAGTCGGACATCATAGGGGATCCACAGAACCCCCGTCATTCCAGACGCTTGCTAAATCTCCCTCTTATTATCCCCAATATCTAGGGATAACTAGGAGATCATGTCTCGAGGCCCACATGGTCCTAGACATGGAGTACTGAGAGCAGGAGTGACTTGAGCATGGCCCTGGAGGGCCCATCTTT
>JZKD02S1730416.1:168070-194347 GCA_000966675.3 Picea glauca
GCAGATCTAACGGTAGAGATTATGTTAGGGTTTTTTTCCCTAGAAGGAAACCCTCTTTTATGAGGGAAATGTATTACGGCTATGGTTGATGGTGAATATTGTATTCTAAGAGAGGAGACTGTGAGAGAAAGAAGAGGAAGTTACAGTGGGTTTTGTTGTAGGTTGTATCCCTTCGTTTGCTGGATAATAATAAAGGAAGGACCTGGAAATTTATCTGGTGGACGTAGCCCACACTAGGTGAACCACGTAAATCTGTGTCTATCTTGTATTGTGTGTCTTCTGTATTTTGTTTCTTCATTTGTTTTATTTTATTGCTCTGCGGTCTTGTTTTTCTAACATGGGCTCCACCACAATGCGATCTTTCTTTCACAAGAAGCCTTCATGCCTCCTAACCAACACCCCATATACGCAGTTCAAACCAAATATTTTCTCTAATAAGGGCATATAGATTGGTTCAACAACCCTATCCTTGCCCCTGACATTTTTGAGGAAGGAAATATCGCCAATATATCCCCAACCATCAAAATAGATATTTCCATCAAATCTGGAATTCTCGAGGAAATCACCATTGGTGCTGCATGTTCTCCAGAAGAACTCACCACCTACAAATCCCTCTTCCAAAAATACCTGGACATTTTCCCCTGGTCATACATAGAGATGCCTAGCCTTGATCCCTCTATTGTCGAACATCGCATAGACACCTGGCCTGATATCACACCTGTCCACCAAAAACAACGACCATTACACCCATCCAAGGCAGCAAACATCAAAGTCGATATTAACAAACTATGCGCTCCAAGGTTCATTTACCCCATAGCCTATACATCATGGGTCTCCAACCCTGTCCCTGTTAACAAAAAACAGGGCATTATCTGTGTCTGTATGGACTTCCGCGACCTCAATCAAGCCTGTCCCAAAGACAACTTTCCAACACCCTTCATCAACCAAATAATCGATGATTGTGTAGGTCACGAGGCTTTGTCCTTCATGGATGGTTTCTCTTTTTTCAACCAAATTGAAATTCACCACGCCGATCAGTACAAAACCACATTCACAACCCCTTGGGGCACCTTTGTGTATCGTTTCATGCCATTCGGCCTCAAGAATGTCGACGCCACATTCCAATGGGCCATGACATATATTTTTCACGATCTAGCTCATATCATCCTCGCATACCTAGACGACCTAACCGATTGATCTAAGAAATGCACTCAACATCTTGATGATCTATGAATCATCTTCCATAGGTGTCGTCAGTACAATATCCACTTAAACCCCCTCAAGTGAGTATTCTACGTCACTGTTGAGCACCTTCTTGGGTTCATAGTTTCCCAATGTGGCATTACTATGGACCCCCTCAAAGTCCAATCCATCACAGAAATTCCACCCCCACGGAATTTATGCCAACTATAGAGCCTTCAAGGCAAAGCCAACTTTTTACGATGCTTTGTTCGAGATTACGCTACTTTTGCACATGGCTTCCTTCGCTTACTTCGTCACGACATCCCATTGCAATGGGATAAACATTCCCAAACTGCTTTTGATGATCTCAAAGTGGTTCTCTCCAATGCCACATTGATTAGACCACCTGACTATAACCGTGATTATCTCCTCTATATATCAGCTTCAGTCGTTTCAGTAGTAGGAGTGCTCGTCCAAATAGGGGATGACGCCTGTGAGCATGTGATTTACTACATTAGTAAAAACCTTTCAGGAACACCCTTGAAGTACAGTCACAAAGAAAAGCTAGCCCTCGCAGTTGTCCTCATAGTCCAGAAACTGTGCCATTACATCCTGCTTCGAACTACCAAAGTTCTCGCAGATTCCAACCCCATGCAATACTTTATCAATCATCAACAAATTAACAATAAATTTGCTCGATGGATCATCATCCTTTAGGAATATGATCTCGAATTTTCAACACCCAAGAGCAAGAAAGATCTCATCCTTGTCGAACTTATCACAGCTTTTCCCTCCAACACTACCAGTCCACCGGTCAATACCAACCTCCCCAATGAACATATTTTTTTTGTCCCCTAAGATGACCCTTGGTATGGCGATATTCTTGTCTATATCTAAACACAAAAAATCGAAAACCACCTCTCCAGAGATGATCGTCAACTAGGCACCTCGCTACCTCCTCATCGGGGACATCTTATATCGGCAAGGAGTCAACACCATACTCCGTCGATGCTTAACTATTGACGAGGTTGATAGAGTCTTGAATGACTGCCACAGTGGTGCTTGCAGAGGCCATCTCTCAGGGTTGTACACCACTTAGAAAATCATCCGCGTAGATCAATTTTGGCCTACATTATTTCACGACTGCATCCATGCCGTGAAACGATGTGATAAATTCCAGCTTTACACTAACAACGCACATGCACCACTTGCTCTTCTACACCCATTCATCACCGTTGGTCCCTTTTGTAAATGGGGCATCGACTTCATGACTTGCAACCCTACATCCAGCAACAGACACAAATACATAATCGTTGCAGTTGATTAATTTACCAAGTGGGATGAAGCCATGCCTACCTTCAACAACACCATTGATATAGAAATGCATTTTTTATTTAACCACGTCATATCCCACTTTGGAGTACCACTCCAACTAGTCTCTGATCTTAGGAAACATTTCGAGAATGATATTTTCATGGAAATCTCATCCCGATTAGGCTTCTCTTGTGAGTTTGCCTCACCATAATACCCTCATTCCAAAAAACAGGTAGAATCAATTAAGAAGGTCTTAAAAACCATGTTGCAAAGCATGGTTAACAAACATAAAACCAATTGGCATCATACTTTATTTTCTGCAATCTGAGCTCATCGCACAGTAGTCAAAACTACCACTGGTTTCACACCTTTTCATTTAGTCCATGGGATTGAGGCCACTCTTCCCATCGAGTGCGAAATTCCCACCTTACACACCATTATTGAGCTATTACCCGACACAACCCCAATAGAGTAGCATTTGATGAAATTAGAATCCCTAGATGAAGATCGTCGATCTTCATTAAAGAACAATGAAGCAGCCAAAAAATGATCAAAGGCCACCTTTGATCGACATGTCAACCTTTGCTCATTTAATGAAGGAGACCTCGTCCTCTCTTATGATATCGCTCACGATACCCTTGGCCATGGAAAATTCAATTCCCTGTGACATGGACCGTACATTATCCAACATTGCCTCACTAAAGGCACATACATCCTGGCCTCCCCCAAAGGCCATCCTCTCAAGGAACCTGTCAACGGGTTGTACTTAAATAAATTTTACGCCTAAGCATAGATATACTACACAAGGCTCTTTCTTTTTTGTACGTGTTTTGTAGAGTTTTTAGTCTTCTTTTATCCATACCTCTCATCTAATATATCACTCGTGTTATTGACATATGCCACCTCCATTGGCCTACCACATCGATTACATCGATGGATCTAGCCATTGGACACAGAACCTCGCTTCGGCTGCTTGGGCCCTCTATTCTCCTTCACATGACCTGCTCCACACCAGCAGCATATGTTTAGGCTTAGCCACCAACAATCAAGAAGAGTACACCACCATCATTGGTCTCCTCATTGAAGTCAATCATCCCCATATTCATCACCTTTTCATCTTATTAGATTCCCAACTTGTCATCCTCCAGCTCAACAATGTATACCGCATCCATGATCATTGCCTCTTTCACAAATACCTGCAGGTTAGACTTTTATCTCGACATTTTGATTCCGTTACATTTACACATATCCCAATATAATTCAATCAAATAGCAGATAACATGGCTAACATTATACTAGATTGGCATATATCACATCAAGACATCTTCACATACACATAAACCATCAGAGATCTATCATAGCATATAGATTAGACATCATCCACTACATCAAAAACCAGAATCATCAACAACAAACACATCACACATGTACACAAAGATCCAAAAATGTATATCTATATATATATATATATCAGTCCACATGTCATAAAGTGTTTACAAAAATAGTACATCACCTGTAGGTAGGTGAATCACCTCATCCCTACCAATTCAAAATTGGATGTCACAACTATACAAAATGGGCTCACCAGCCTATATCAGATACACAACTACATATCTAGCAGTCCTCAGGGTGCCTCTAGTGCTCCAGCACCAGGTCCTCCCTCTGGGGGAGGTACCCCACCAACTCCAGGTCCTCCAGGTCTCAGAGGCAACCATCCAGTCATCGCATCTCTAGCTACATCTTCTCTACGGATCAAGGTCTGCAACTCTGTCGGCAACCCAATACATTTCTCCAGGATCCACTCATCCTGGATCTGCACCCACATCCTCTCGAGCACTCCCCGTAGAACTGCCTCTAGTCGGCGGTGAAAATCATCAAACTCTCTGCCGGCCTCGACCGGAGGAGTATGTGATGGCCCTGCCCCGGGGTCATCATAACAGTGCCTCCGGACTACTCTATCATCATCGTCGAGCCTCACCCCAACATCCTCTTGACATCGCCTCTCCCCTTCTCGTAGCTCTCCATGCGGTGGTCTCATAGGCCCCTGGCGGGCTGGTACTCAGATCATCTCGACCTCTCGTCCATGCAGTCCCACATCTACACAAACACACACATTATATCATCAACATCCATACAAATATCAACCATATGTTATATTATCTAAAAAAAAAATCAACAAAACTAGTAAACAACACATCATACCTCGGTGATCAAATACCTCTCCCAGAGGTAATATCATCTCAGGATCATCACAGAAATCTATCCCACTGTATGGAAACTACAATATGATATATGGCATATGATGCCACACATGTGTAGCCTCGGCCGTGAAGTAGTGTCCACCCTCCACACCCCCATGACGAACAAAAATCATCGACCACCGCTGCAGTCATGGCTCTTGCACTCCTGGCGGGTCTAACAACACTCTCGGGTGCAACATCGACACCCTCTCTAGAAACCAATCCACCAGGATCAATCTAAAGGAAAAATCACCTGAGTCGGCCACTCGACACCTAGTGAGTTGTCCCACCATCTTGGCGTGCAACATCAAGCCCCAAGCCAAATGCTCACCCCATAGTTCCCGCTGCATGATGCTCAGTTGGCCACCACTGATATACTGAGTCACGAAAAACCCATACACTCTCACAACCATCGTTTCCATGCAATGATGTACCAGGGCATCCATCGCCCCAATCCTCACCACTGACCCAGACATAAAATCCTCTCACAAACAATATGTCCAGGCAAGGGTAGCCAACTACCCCTCTCCAACTACCACTGGCTCGGCACGTGACCCATGTGCACCCTTTTACCCCACATGCATGCATCTATGCACGCATGTTAAGACCACATGCACGCATTCAGTGCATGCCTGTTCAATACACAGTTGTGCACTCATGCACAACTGTCTGCAACATAGTCGTGCACATATGCACAGTTATGCTTCGGAGAGGCATGCACCCCATGCGCACCTATTTTCCCAAATAATGTGATCCCCCTGCACGGCTGTTCCTATTACAGTTTCACATTCATGTGCAGGTCACCATTGATCACCCGTGCATTTGGGGGGCCACAACCCTAAAAATCCATCGTACGGCCATACGTACGATCCTACCAAAAAATTGACACCTAACTACTATATAGGAGGATGAGACCACTAACTTGACTCTCTCACCTCCCGGATTGGCTTCCTCACACTCCTAGAATCTCTGAATCTGCTCTGCAATCTCCTTTCTAACCACTATAGAAGCAAGTACAAATGAGGTGCCAATGTGGGCCCCATAGCTATATATAGGCCCTTTTTTCCAAACTTCCAGACTCAATTATTGGAGCTTCGAGCGTCCATTTTTCGATCCATATTCATCCATGGGATCAACACCCCGTCATCTACATCAAGATAGTCCCCGAGCCATTTTTTATCCTTAGCCCCCGTGGAGCCATTTTTTCATACCCCATTCAGGTACGCATGCTCATGTTCAAAATTATCAAATAAACGATTATATGTTCGATTATCTTCATATATGGTTCACGTCAGGTATTTGGTTGTCATGTGTGCAGGTACTTGGTCATCACACACCAGCGTGACTTCTTCAGGTATATAATCGACACTGGCATGTAATCAATCCCTCTGTATCTCAATTGGATCTCCAGTCACACCCTCTGAAATTTTCCTTTAGGGTCCCTATATCCGGCTCTGCAGTACTGTCACCTCCACTGCATTTTGGGTACTCTCACCTGGTATCACTCTCCCCCACATGAGTTGTCCCATTCATATCCCCCCTTGGCACTTTGACACTCATGTTGTCTCAACCTTTAGGGATGGGAGTCCCGATAGTCTTACATCATGTCGTGAATCAGCCACATACTCCTTCTCCTCATTTTGCTAGCCTACTCAACGGACTCCTAGGGAACTTCCTCATGGTTTTATTTTTATTGCACTCCCACAACATCATTTACCATCCATTTTATCCACCGTCAGTTTTCCCATATTCATATTTCCCTCCATACATTTCCCTACTACAGAAACCCGCATATGGGGCCCCAACCCTCCACTTTTTTTTAACCAACTTGGGCCATCCTCAGGCCAAGCCATATTACACTGCGACACCTATTTCTATATCTGCATTATTATCCCCACTGATTTTTTAATTCTTTTTGTAATTAAGCCTTTGTTTCTAGCATCTTACATAGCGTTTTATTGTCACCTTTGGTGACCTTCTTCCTTTTTGGAAAACGCAACCCATGTCACCCTTGGTTGGGGCATTCCTTATCACCTTCTCTTATTGACATCATCCATAAACTCTAAGTATCCCACAGGCCACCTACCTCTGCTCTCTGATTTTGTTCACTTTGTCCCACCTTTGGCACAACTAATCCCACATCTCATTGTCTCTCTGACACTCGACCTAGTTGAACGGTTGTGGCCACTTATACTTCGCATACATTCCCAACCAAGGGAAGTATTGAGTCTCCATGCATCTTGACTTCGTCTATGTACCTCCTTTGTTCCTGACCTCACCTAGTAGATTTCAAAAAGCCTTTTACTTCTTGGATTTAGGTCTCCCTTTTTGTTGACATCAACATAGTTTCCAAAAGGGTGAAAGTATCTTCACTCTCATTACCTTTACAATGAGGAGTCTCGGACGGCACAGGGAGAACCAGGATTTCTCTCTGTTGTTGTTGACCCCCATAACATTCGACTTCAACACTTTATCATGTTACGATGGGTCTTACTATGCAACTATTGCAGTTTTTTTTAATATTTTCTGAAGACCTTTGAACTTTGTTGGGCTATCAATGCCCACAGAATCCATGATACTTCTTACAGGTGTCATTGCCTACTATTTAGATTATTGTTCCTCATCAAAATTTTCCTCTGCCTTTATCAAAACTGCCCCCGAGGGTGCTACAGTTCTCTACATCAACACACAATTTCATTTACTATACAAACACCATTTTGTGAGTTACATGACACGAGAATGGGGCATGCCTGCCTCGTTTGTACAAAATTTATTATCCACACCTTGCAAAAGGTTGGGTCCTACAGGTTTCCTTCTCCCTCCAATGGGTCACTCTTGATACTCTCACTATCTCTCTTTCTTACAATGGTACTCTCAGTAGAAGAAACATTGATGAATTTTGGCTATGCGTATTCTCCTAACCTCATCCATCAGGGGGCATTTGTTATCACTGAAATTTCGTATGCAAATGGTTACAGGAATCTAGCATCTTCAAATAGCTATGAGTTCACCCATGGACCAAAATTACCAAAAAATCATTTCCAAAAGGTCCAAAACTATATAACCAGTTATAAAATCAAGATGCGTTATGACTACATAGGGCATGCGTACACATGCACCATCAAGAAATGCAAGAAAAGAGCACATGCACACGATGCGTGACTGTGGATGCTAAAAGCCACACACACTTGAGAATGACACATTTATGATGTTGGTCGACCTCCCACCCACTTCTGGTTCATCTTCCAAGTCGATTTGACATCCAAATATCAGCTGGATACAACTGGGTAGATGGTCAAAGACCTAAAGGTGCCCTAAACAACCCCTTTTCACACTAAAAGATGGTTTCACAATACCTCAAAGTGATGCTATAAAACAATGCCATGGGTGCACTACATTTTCAATAAATTCATTTGCAAGGTTATGTTGTTGCTATTCTCTTGGGGAAACAACTTTTCTCATCAAGAGCATACTGGAACCATTCCATTTGGGCAATCGACATCACCTTTTGAGTGGGTTAGCTTGGGATTCTTTCACCATTTCTTTCATGCTTCCAAGTTGTAAGAAGAGCTCAATCTTAGGGGTCCAAGATCCCTCCATTGGAGGAAGAAGGGACCCAAAGTCCCCTTTCTTTTTGGTTTTTTCTTTTCACTAATAAAATCCTTTCCATTGGTGACATGAGTCTTGTTTGTTTCTTGTTCTTATTTCCTTATGCACAATAATTTAATTGTTTTTTCCTTTCCTAGTTTAATTCTTAGCTTAGTATTTTATGTTTATTCTTCTAACCCTTTCCTTTATTGTTGTCTTGCTTTCTAACCCAACTAAGATTGTAATCACCTTTGTTTTGCTCATTTAGGTTAAAAAAGAGTTGCAACACCCCTCGCAACATAATCTAGGAAAGGGCAGCCCCAACCCACATAACAAAGTACAGAGAAAATATGGACAGTATCAGGACAACCAGTCCAAGCCGCAAGCAAAGAAGGACACTGGAAAGACAAATAAAGATACCGGGAAGTGGTGCAAATTCCATAAGAGCCCTTGGCATAACACTAATGATTGTCGCTCAAAGTATTCGTCGTTGGATGAAGTGAAAGCCTCTGAATCCGATGCGGGTTCTGACTCTAAGATAGAGCCAGAAAGGGGAAGATGGATCATTGATGTGGAACCCAGTGCTACTATTGATACCACCAAGCTCCAGCATGGTGAACCAAATGACCCAGAAGAAGGAGAGTGTCTCTTCCATTCACAAATGTCGATAAAAGGAACGCCAATGCACTTCATCATTGATAGCAGTATCCAAAAAAATCTCATCTCAGCAGAGGTATCAAGTGGTTGGCCCTGCCAGCAATGCCACACCCACAACCCTACACCATTGGATGGCTCCTCTAAGGAAGCAATCTCCGCATTATCCAACAGTGTCAAATCTTGTATGACATAAAGCCCTTCAAAGATGAGATATTGTGTGATGTTTCTCCTCTCGAAGTTTGTGATGTTATTTTGGGCCGACCTTGTTTATGGAAATGTCATAGTGTAAATGAGTCTAGGCCTCGTAGTGTTATTATTAATTTGAATAAAAAATTGTACAAGATACCTGAGGCAGTCCCACCTATTACTATTTCCTTGATCTCTGCTAAGGAATGCAGGAAGGTCATCTCTCAGATGAGGAATTTTGTCTTCTTCATGATTCTCTCTCAGAATAAGAGAAATATCACAACAACATCTAGGGTCTCTATGGCTGACCTCTCTACACAACAGAAGCAAGTAGATAAGATTGTGGAAGAATACTTGGATATCTTCTCCTCACCTACTGGGGTACCTATGCACTTCCACATCAAGCAACCCATCAATCTGACCCTCGACGCACCACTGCCCAATGGGACATTCTATCGTCACTCTCTATTAGAGAATGAAGAGATCAAGAGATAGATCCAAGAACTGCTCCACAAGGAGCACATCCATCCCAGCTCATCACCTTGTGGGAGACCAATCATGCTGGTACAGAAGAAATATGGAACCTGGTGACTCTGCATTGATTACCAGGCTCTGAATAAAATCACAGTCAGAAACCAATACCTGATTCCCCAAATCGACGACCTCCTTGATCAACTCACGGGGGCCAAATACTTCAGTAATATTGATTTGAAGTCTAGCTACCACTAGGTCACGATAGAACAGATGGATGTATGGAAGACTGCCTTAAATTCAAAGGAAGGCCTTTTTGAATGGTTGGTCATTCCCTTTGGTTTGACAAATTCTCCAGCCAATTTCATGAGGATGATGGATGATATCCTACAACCATTCACCAATACTTTTGTAGTGGTGTATCTAGATGACATTCTCATGTAAAACAAGACTTGGGCTGAACACTTGCAACATATTCAATAGGTTATGCACACCCTGCGGCAACACAAGCTATACGCCAACTTGAAAAAATGATCCTTCGGCATGGATAGGATCCATTACCTGGGTTACATCATTGATCAACATGGCATACATGTGGATCCAACCAAGATCCAGTGACTGGCCAACCCCAACCACACTCACTGAGCTTCAAAGCTTCTTGGGCCTTGCCAATTTCTACCGCAGGTTCGTGTTGGGAGTCTCCCATATTGCATGGACCCTCAGCCAAATAACCAGGGGTGGTGGTAAGGAAAAATTTGTATGTGGTTGGTCCTAACAAAAAGCATTCAATGATTTGAAGCAGCGCTTATGCTCAGCCCCAGTACTTTCACTACCAAACCTATAGCATCCCTTTGGGATCGAGATAGATGCCTCAGGCTACATTATGGGCATCATTCTCACTCAACACAACCACCCTATGGCATATTATAGTGAGACACTATCAAATTTTGTCCCTAAGTACCCTACTTACGACAAAGAAATGTACTCCATTGTGCAAGCCTACCGCCAGTGGAGACATTACATTCTTGGGAAGGAGACAATCATCTGCACTGATAAGAAGCCACTACAGTTCATGCAGACACAAGGAAAATTGCAGAATGGCTGCCATCCTAAGTGGTCCGCATACTTGCAGCAATTCCATCTGAACATCAAGGATAAAATAGGAAGCACAAATCACATCGTTGTTTGCCTCAGCAGACTGCCAGTCACAACACTCACCACGATGCTAGAATCTTGCACCCATGAGACCTATGGATGGGCCCAAATCTATAATACTATTGGCACAGGGGAAGACCCAGGGTATAAGGCTTCAACAACGCACCAACAAAACCCTAACTACCAGCCCTTTTGGCAACATCTGCGAAGAAGATGAAGTCTTACCCGAGGTAGAGGCAGGGGTGGTTACAAGACTCAAATGTATGCAACCTATATGGGACACAGATATGTGATTATACCACTCTAACAAATCACTTATCAATTAACATTGATCAATATTTAACCCTTATCCACATCACAGATCCACACCCTAATTACAAAACAATGCAGTATTCAACCAGATCTAGCACATATAAGTACTTAGCACATGGAAAAATATTGGATCTAGCATTTATTCACATCACTTAAGCACTAAGCTATCATACTATATTCATTAAAACATTAATTACTGCACTTAAGATTAAATTATATACACAAGACAATAACTAGAATGCACAAAGCAACCATAACACAGGATATATGTGGTTCACCCTAGTGTGGGCCTACATCCACCAACTGTTCTCTTATTTATTATCTTATGTCAAGCTTCTTATAGGCACAGAGCATCAAAACCTTACTCCACAAAGGATAGGAGATATGCGTGCACCTCGCCAGATCCTCCTTCCCTGAGTTAGATCATAGCACCAAGCCTCCTTACATAGTTTGTGCACAAAGAACTACAAATGATCCACATTTAGCTTATAGCCTGAACATACACTAAGCACAGAGCCTCTTACAATTACTTACACTTAGCACAATACTTAGCACCTAGCACCACACTCATACCCCGTTACTTACATCACCTATATTTTTATTTATACATTACAAAATGGGCCTAAACATGGGTAAAACCATGGGTCGACATCCCATACCCGTTAAATAAACCCTAATCCCAAAAACTTCCCTAAAAAGGGGTCGATATCCCATGATATCCACTTTGAATTGCACTCAACCTTTGACCAACCTGTCGAAGTCCCCAAAAGATCTCAAACATGACCAAGGATATCCAAAAATTGGTCAAGGGCCAACAAGCCCCCAACACTCACCTATGACTCATCTTGAGTAACTTTGGTCTGGGTAAATCTGCCTCAAAAGCCTCGAGCTTGGATCGAACTACTTCAACCTGTTGTTGCGCCAACGCATCCTACTTGGAAAACTCTTGAATAACTACCTCGTTCACAGGTCCCTTTAATCATTGTTCTACCGAAGTGACTACTCGTTCCAGCTCTACTCCTCGATCTTTAATCTCCTAAAAGGGTAGGCAAGTTGCATCCTGGACTGGCTAGACTTTCTGAGTCACTTCCATGACTTTGCTTTGTATGTCATGGACCTGTTGCTGAGACGTGCACTTTTCTTGGAATATTTTCATTCGCTCGACTGCTAACAAGGGATTTAAATGTGCTTGTACTATTGTTGCTTGTTGCTTTGCTTCGTGGAGTTGTGAATCCAGTTTTTTCAGTTCAGTGTCCTCGGTAAGGTCCTCATAAGTCTGTGCACTGTCACTGTTAAGTTGTTTACATTCCACAGCTAATTCTTTGATACTTTCGACTGTGCTCTGGGCATTTTCTTCTCTCTGGTCTCACACTTCCTGTGGACTACTTGGCACTATTTGCAGCTCTAGTTATGATATTCTTTGTTGAATATGTTGAATGGATTCAACAAGCTTCACCACTTGATTCTCCATCGGGTCTTCCTTCATTTTCTCTAACACCATCATAGAGCGAAGTGCTTTGCGGACTGGTTCTTTAACCCCAACCTACTCCATGAACAGTTTTTCTTTCTCCTCTTGGATCTGTGCTCTATCCTCTTTGAACTTTATTTGGAGGTCATCCTTCGCTTGTTGCACAACTTGGAGTTTCTCTATGATTTCCTCTTGTGCTTGCTTTAGGGATACTGTGGCCTGGTCTTTTTCTTCCTGCACTTGATGAAGGAGAACTTTGGTCACATCAACTATTCTACAAAGTTGGGAGAGCTCATCTTCCAACTCTGGTTCTTCTGGTGGTGAGGGCACAGTGGACACTACATGCCTGGAGTGAATGGCGTGTTGTACTCCTCTCAGCTTTGCTTCAATCCTTTCATACATGGATTATTGTTTGGCTTTAGTTCTCTACAAAATATCTTCCAAAGCATTTGATACAGATGTGATAATGAAGTCGAAGTCATCAACCATGAGTATAGTATGTAGCTTTATCTTACTCGCTTTGGACTTCTTCTATGATGTAGGTTTCGTTGGGGAAACCTTTCTTTTCTTGGATGTCTCTGCCTCTTCAAGGGGGTTCCTAGGTGGTGTTTCTTCGCCTTGATTGTTCTTGTCTTCTTCCCCTTCTTTCTCTTCTTTTTCCACTTTTTCATCTCCTCCTTCGCTAGGTGAATCTGGTGCAATCTCTTTTGATGTGTTTTGTATTTCCTATACATCTTCCTTATTTTTCTTCCTGCTACTGTTGGGTGCATCATACTCTTCGCGAGTAACCACCGGACTTCCAATGAGTTTGGGGTTGGACAGTGTTGTCTGGTCGAATGGTATAAGGAACTTTGTGGGCCATTTCTTAGTGATTTCTTCCAGGTCCTCCTCTGTGAGCTTGTAGTAGGACTGAAGCTCTTCTTTACTTTCATCTATGCACACAGTAATATAAATAAAATCCGTATCAGCGCAGAACTTCATAAGGGGCATCAACCTATCTAGGGTATTCGACATCATATGAGGGAAATACTTAATAGCCCTCTAATGCTGCAGGTAGTAGGTATGGAATACTACGTTTGACTACTATTAGTTCCCCATATCACTCAAATACCATAGTGTGGTGAACTTCACAGCTAGTGTCTTGAACGGCTCAATCTCAGGGAAGGTCACACCTTCCAGCATCTCCCAAGAAGGGAATGTGATGAGGATCAGCAGCCAGCTGAAATGGAACTCATATACATGATCTTGAGCTTCACGAAAATCCAAATCTAACTAATTCACTAGGTAACTGGCCCAGTTCCTCTGTAGTCCTTCCACGCATTTTCCTGTGAGGTCAATGACAAACCCTGTGACCTGTGTGGGAATGTTATTTCAGACTAGCTTACCAGCAATCAATTGGTAAGCAAGGTGCACTGCGCCATTCTGAATGGAGGCTACCTTGTATTCATGTGTGATTTTCTCTACATCATTGTAGATGTCTTTGATCTTATGCACCAGGGCAAAATCTGCAGCCTTGCCTAGACACAATTCTTGTGGGTCTGGTCCCTGCATGCTCAATCTGATGATCCTATGGATCAACACCGAATCGACGATGATGTGTCTGTCTAACCATAGATACCCACCATGGAATCATGACAGTAGGAGCTTAATGAACACATTAACCTCTTGATTCCTTCCAAGATGTGGTATCTTCATCACGTTCAAGACAGTTGATCAGAATCTAGACCTGGGGTCAAATTTTAGCTCAAAAATCAAAGTTCTCAGAATCGCCTCAAATCAAATGGGTTTGTAGCCCTCGTTGTCACGAACCCAACGCAACTCGTTTGGTCTCAAACAGACATCGAAAGTGAGAGATATCGCAATCTGTTCGGAATGTCAAACAGGGAAAAAGTCAAAGGTCAACTGGTCAAAAAGTCAATGTTGATGTCAGCATGACATCAGTGTGCTGACCGTGCAGGAGATGATGTGGCATCGTATGCTGATGACTGTGCAGAGTACACGTGGCAGTGGTTTATTGGACAAATGGCAATTTATGATTGGTTTGGGAGGTGCCACGTGGCACCCTCTTAGTGGTTAGAATGGTCAAAATTGTATGAGGGTCCATGGGGTTTGAAACCAAGACCCATCACTCAACTCCAAGTTTCAACATCAAGCAATGCCCTTGGGCCACGATAAAACATTTTTATATGGCTTGGGTTAAAAATATATATTGTAAAGTTTTTGAAACGTTGGAAAAGGGTGGGTCAGGACCAAGCCCTGACCCACGACCATATGTAAACCACATGACCCTTTTTCAAACGAGTGCGCGGGGGTGTTTTGAAATGGCCCATAGATGTATATTTAAAAATGGCACGCACGGAATTGGTTTATACCCACAGTCACATCACTATACACATATGACCAATGCGCAAGTTAAATGAGGGCATGGGGGTTTTCAAATGTGACCCACGGTTATATGTTATTGCATATGACCTTTTTAAATGTGCGAGCGCGGGGTTCCAAATATAAACCCGTGGTTTTGTTCAAATGCATGTGACCACTATCCAAAGGTTTGCGCGTGCGCAGTTACGTTTATTTAAACCCAGTTCTATGTATTCACATGTGACCATTCTTATATGCAAACGGAGGGCACGCGCGGTGAATGGGTTTTAATATTGCAGCCCGTGGTTACATTGTATTTCCATATAACCAACATATATGACCACCGCTTATACCTATGGTAAATGGCGCACGCAGTTTGGTGGTTCAATTGTTAACCCACGGTTTTATCCATTATCATATGACCAAATGTGTTTGCGCGCGTTTTTAAATTGGTATTTTCCAATGAATTAACAGCGGTTGTATTACATCAACCAGGTGACCACCGATTAACACTTGTTGTGTGCGCGCGGTTTGGATATTCCAACTAAGCCGTGGGTGTATTGTAATATGACCATTCACATGTTAAATGGTGTGCGGGATTTCAAAAACTTCCAAACGGTTAACACACATTCGGTTTGCCACTTGTCAAGTTCTGGTAACCATTGAAACAGGTAGCCCTTTATGCGCGGGGAACGTGGCCATATGGTCCCCCCATGCGCCCAACACCTCCGAGCTTGGGGGCTTTGTTTCCGTTAACCGTTCGAAAAATTGGCATGTTTTGCGGGATGCACGTGGGTGCTGATTTTTTTCATGGGAAAACGCTCAGAGCTGGGTTCATTCTTGCAGAGGTGCGAAATGGCGAACAGGAGACAGCAAGACTGAAGAAGAAAAATGGAGAAAGCATAACTTCTTGAGTTTTTGACCAAATCAGGTGCTGTAAAAGCCTAGCTAGGGGTTTTTGGATGTTTTGAGTCCATTGGTGATGTTTTCATAGGCATTTGGAGACTTATATTGCAGTTTTTTAACCATTTAAGTTTGAGGAAGCTCCAGGGAGCCTTGAAGTCCTCATTGTTTGAGGCATTGCTCAGATGAGCACATATTCATTTTCTGAGACTGAATAGTCATTTTTCACTGATCATTAGGCTCTGAACAAATTGGGATAGGTTTCAGATCCATTGGAGGAATTATATAGGTATTTTTTCTCCATTGAATCTCAGGGAATCTTGGAGGCCACATGTAGAAGAGGTCATTACTGGATGAGACAAGATCCATTTGCAGAGTTTTAATAGTCATTTTGGGGGTTTCTATGTATTCTGAATCCAATGGTACAGTATGTAAATCCATTGGAGTTGAGAAGCAGCTTGTAAAGAGCATTTGACAGACTAATCCCAAAGAGCCAAGTCCATTGAAGGAGGCTCAAGGAGATGTAGCCCAGAGAGGGGTGAACTCCTTTATCATCTTGCTATGGTTGTGAGTTTTATGTGTTATTTGCTGCACTTTTTATTGCTGTGTATTGATTTATAACACATGATTAACCTTTTAAAAGAACATTCCTCACACATGCACATTGCAAAGAAGAAGCATAAACTAAACACATAAACTATCTTGCATATTTGAACACATGAAGCAAGGTCCTGTTAAAGTTTATTTTATTGAGGTAGAGGGTGCTTGCATGGCATAACAAGTCAGCCTTCTATTTTCAGATCAAATGGTATCAGAGCATAGTTTGTTTTTCTCATGTATTTGCCAATGATAGCTTGAGTTTTAGTTGTTGCTATTTGTGCAATATTTGTGTTGAAGTTTGTTATCTTGCAAATATGGAGGAAGCTTCAAACATTGATAGTTCTCCTACATCTTCCAAATCTAAGTTCTTTGAAAAAGAGATGTTTAATGCATTGCTAACCATGAAGGATATGGTACAAGAGTTGTGGAAAGATAGGGAAGAGAGCATTGTCCTTCAAGAGAAGTTTATGGCCATAAAGGAGGAGAAAGACCAACTTCTTGAAAAGTTGCATGAGATGGAGAATCAACTCCAAGAGGAAAAAGAAACCCTTACCAAGTACAAGCATGAACATGAGGTATGTAATGCTAGTTTGTCTTCAAATTGCTCTCAAGAATAATGCTTTGGTGTTTTTGAAAATCACACAAAAGGAATAGGGTCCAAGTTAATGTTAAAAATGGTCTATGAAGGAAAAGGGTTAGGCAAGCATGCACAAGGCATTATTGAGCCTATTGTTGTTGAAGAGAGACCTAAATATGGTGGTCTTGGTTATGAACGAATTGATGGAGCAAATTCCAAATTTGAGGAAACCAATGAAAAAGTTTCAAGCACAATTTTTGTTTCAAGTTCACCTCCTCAAGAAGGTTTTCAAGGTGAAAGTTCAAGAACTTTTGATGAAAGTTCCATCTCTTCAACATGCAAAACTTGTATTCAAGATGAATGCAAATGTGTGAAACAAAAAGGTTGTGACAGCCATGAGGACAAGAGCAGATTTGATAGTCTTCAAAAGAAAGCATGTAACTCTTCCAATTCACCTCCTCAAAGCGGCGATAAAGGTGAATGTTCAAGGTATAAATCTGCCTATAACTCAGTTTCTTTTTATTATGTTAAGCATGATAAATCTGCATGTAAAAATGGAAAAAGGCCATGTACATATTCTGGTTTATATAACCATCATGTTTCAAAATGTTGGAAAAGAATGTCCACTTTCAGGAAACTTTCCAAGCAAAGGCAACATGAAAAGAACATGCAAAAGATTTGCAGTCATTGTCAGAAGAAGGGTCATCTCATTGACCAATGTTGGACATTGCATCCAACCTCTCATCCACAGCACAAGAAGCAGTTGGATAAAAATATTGACAAGAATGGAAGAGGAGATTCCATCATTGATGTGAGTCAAGATGATTCACAAAAAGACGACTTTCAGCAGAAGAATTCGCCATTAAGTTGGCTTGGTAAGAAATGGTTAGATTTCTTGAGTAAGTAAGGCTTGCATTCTTTCTGTATAGATGCACATTTCAGCCTTATCTTTTCATTTTGATGAAGCTTGACAAGTTGCAGCAGTTTGTCATCATTTTGTAGAGGCAAGTTTGCATGTGAATGCATTTATTTTTGAAAGAATACTTGTGTTATACCACCTCGTTCAAGAACATGTAAAAGAGGGGTATGTTGTCCATTTTGTTACAGCCACATATACTTTTCATTTTCAGCTCTTTAGTACCAACATGTTTTGGGTTTTTGTACTTATGTTTATACTGGAAGGAGAGTGGAAGAGCTATGCACATGCTTTTGGTTTTGTGAGTCCATAAACAATGAACTTGATGTTAGTTCATCCTGAATGACTCATGATTGTAGCATGATTGTTTATCATGGTTTTCGACTTGTCATTTTCGAAGGTTGATACATTTTACATGAGTCTCGACTTGTGTTGATATTGCTTGACGACTATGTTGTGTCGTTCATGTTTTCGACTTGTGTTTAGTCGATTGTGTTGGATGGCTTGTAAGTCAAGTTTGAGTACATTGAGATAGAGGAAAAAACCATGTGCTTTGATGAAGCACAAGATGGGACATTTGCTTGAAGAGCAAAAAGACTTTGCTGTCATTATTTTCAGTCTTGTGTCAATTTGTTTTCAAGATTGATGGTTTTCTTGGCTTGTGACAAGATGTCGCAGGGAAGTTTTGCAGCCATTGGAGAGCGGATTGTTCACGCCAAAGAGTTCGAAGGAGGGACTTGATTCCCAGTGGGAAGGTTGGCAGTCTTCCAAGAAAAGAGAGAACAGTGGGTCAGCAGCAGCCAGAGAGCAGTGGTTGAGGGACATAGTCCATTGAAGTGCAAGGCATGTCAAAGTATTCAGGTGATTGTCGAAAAGACTTTTCAAGTAGAATCAGTTGATAGAACTTGAAAGTAGAAGAGTATTGAAGCTCAGGATCGATAATCATAAGATTTTGTCGGTCCAAAATCCTTTCAGTGGGAAGGTGTGATCAGAATCTGGACCTGGGGTCAAATTTTAGCTCAAAAATCAAAGTTCTCATAATCGCCTCAAATCAAATGGGTTTGTAGCCCTCGTTGTCACGAACCCAATACAACTCGTTTCATCTCAAATGAACGTCGGAAGCGAGAGATATCGCGATCTTTTCAGAATGTCAAACAGGGAAAAAGTCAAAGGTCAACTGGTCAAAAAGTCAATGATGATGTCAGCATGACATTAGTGTGCTGACCGTGCAGGAGATGATGTGGCATCATACGCTGATGACTATTCAGAGTACACATGGCAGTGGTTTATTGGACAAATGGCAATTTATGATTGGTTTGGGAGGTGCCACGTGGCACCCTCTTAGTGGTTAAAATGGTCAAAATTGTATGAGGGTCCGTGGGGTTTGAAACCATGACCCATCACTCAACTCCAAGTTTCAACATCAAGCAATGCCTTTGGGCCACGATAAAACATTTTTATATGGCTAGGGTTAAAAATATATATTGTAAAGTTTTTGAAACGTTGGAAAAGGGTGGGTCGGGACAAAGTCCTGACCCACGACCATATGTAAACCACATGACCCTTTTTCAAACGGGCACACGGGGGTGTTTTGAAATGGCCCACGGATGTATATTTAAAAATGGTGCATGTGGAATTGGTTTATACCCACAGTCACATCACTATACACATATGACCAATGCGCAAGTTAAATGAGGGCGCAGGGGTTTTCAAATGTGACCCACGGTTATATGTTATTGCATATGACCTTTTTAAATGTGCAAGCGCAAGGTTCCAAATATAAACCCGTGGTTTTTTTCAAACGCATGTGACCACTATCCAAAGGTTTGCGCGCGCGCGGTTACGTTTATTTAAACCCGGTTCTATGTATTCACATGTGACCATTCTTATATGCAAACGAAGGGCATGCGCGGTGAATGGGTTTTAATATTGCAACCCGTGGTTACATTGTATTTTCAAATAACCAACATATATGACCACCGTTTATACCTGTGGTAAATGGCGCACGCAGTTTGGTGGTTCAATTGTTAACCCACGGTTTTATCCATTATCATATGACCAAATGTGTTTGCGCGTGTTTTTAAATTGGTATTTTCCAATGAATTAACCGCGGTTGTATTACATCAACCAGGTGACCACCGATTAACACTTGTTGTGTGCGCGCGGTTTGGATATTCCAACTAAGCCGTGGGTGTATTGTAATATGACCATTCACATGTTAAATGGTGTGCGGGATTTCAAAAACTTCCAAACGGTTAACACACATTCGGTTTGCCACTTGTCAAGTTCTGGTAACCATTGAAACAGGTAGCCCTTTATGCGCGGGGAACGTGGCCATATGGTCCCCCCATGCGCCCAACACCTCCGAGCTTGGGGGCTTTGTTTCCATTAACCGTTTGAAAAATTGTCACATTTTGCGGGATGTGCGTGGGTGCTGAGTTTTTGCACGGAAAAACGCTCAGAGCTGGGTTCATTCTTGCAGAGGTGCGAAATGGCAAACAGGAGACAGCAAGACTGGAGAAGAAAAATGGAGAAAGCATAACTTCTTGAGCTTTTGACCAAATCAGGTGCTATAAAAGCCCAGCTAGGGGTTTTTGGACGTTCTGAGTCCATTGGTGATGTTTTCATAGGCATTTGGAGACTTATATTGCAGGTTTTTAACCATTTAAGTTTGAGGAAGCTCCAGGGAGCCTTGAAGTCCTCATTGTTTGAGGCATTGCTCAGATGAGCACATATTTATTTTCTGAGACTGAATAGTCATATTTGACTGATCATTAGGCTCTAAACAAATTGGGATAGGTTTCAGATCCATTGGAGGACTTCTATAGGTATTTTTTCTCCATTGAAGCTCAGGGAAGCTTGGAGACCACATGTAGAAGAGGTCATTACTATATGAGACAAGATCCATTTGCAGAGTTTTAATAGTCATTTTTGGGGTTTTTATGTATTTTGAATCAAATGGTATGGTCTATAAATCCATTGGAGTTGAGAAGCAGCTTGTAAAGAGAATTTGACATACTAATCCCAAAGATCCAAGTCCATTGAAGGAGGCTCAAGGAGATGTAGCCCAGAGAGGGGTGAACTCATTTATCATCTTGCTATGGTTGTAAGTTTGTTGTGTTATTTGCTGCACTTTTTATTGCTGTGTATTGATTTATAACACATGATTAACCTTTTAAAAGAACATTCCTCACACATGCACATTGCAAAGAATAAGCATAAACTAAACACATAAACTATCTTACATATTTGAACACATGAAGCAAGGTCATGTTAAAGTTTATTTTATTGAGGTAGAGGGTGCTTGCATGGCATAACAAGTCAGCCTTCTATTTTCAGATCAACAGTGGACCTTGCGATGTCCATAGTCGATGATTGGCGGATTATATTCGACTTCTTACCCTTGGTCTTGGTCAAATGTTTGTGAGGTGTGAGCATGTCATAGCTTTTGTGGTCTCCTAGGTTATAGTCACTGATCTTCAAGGTTGAAATCCTCTCGAACTGCTTGTATTCCCTTTGGAAGGTATGTAGTGATAAATGTGTAGTCGAAGTACCTCAGGACACTGTCATGACTCACCACACCGACCAAGGGTGGGATGTAGTCGGGTAGGATGGATGCGATTATCTTCTCATTCGTCAAGTCATCACGATGCTTGGTTATTTTCTCAGTCATAGCTCGGGATGGTCCAAATCCACGAGCAATTGACGGGGAGACTTGCTCTTCTCTCGTCGATGAGGCTTAGATGCCTATGGACATCACCTTCTCATCCATGAGGTCTATTATAATATCTTCGATGGATTTTTCTACTGCGCTAATTTTGTCCAACATGCACACTCGATATCTGATACCTCATGTCAGTGAACAATACTCAATGTAACAGAATGGATGGCGAGGTCTCAATGATCACTGCATGAAATAAACTCGTTCTTTGTGGGCTCAGATAATCACAAGTGGAAAAAGTTTTATCGATGCAACGCCCGACGGGAAAAATAAATATTGTCATAATGGTTTTTTTCAATGAGTCTCAAAGCCTTATTCAATGAAATTCCATCCATTATGGTGTGGTCCCAACGGTCTAATGGAAAACTTCTAGGCCATAATTGCTTTCCTAATTATTTGAGAGCATCGATTGAATGGTCATATTTCCTCCAATGTTCATATTTATTTGTCATGGCGAAGTGCTAATCTGTGTTGTATTGATATTTCGATGAAGTTCAAGTTTTGGAAACCTTCCTTCTACGAAGTATTCTCTAGAACTTCTTGCAATTTTTCTAACGGTTTCCTCTTCTTACTAAGTTTTTTGGCCTTCTTTCCTGTGATCTGAATCATTGGTTTCCTATTTCTATTATTGTTCTTATCTCTTATTGGCATGATAAATTCGCACTATGGAGGGTCTTTCATAGAATTCAAGGGTAATACTTCTTCTCTTTCTAGGGTAGGTGCTCTACTCTCTTGTATAGACAAGTTCTCCAGTATTCATGTGTCCTTTCAACTTTGACATCCATATCTTTGGTCCTTAGTAGCTTCGACTGGTTCTCTTGTTCTTCCAGTAAGTGCACTATTCTCCTAGCCATGAAATCTCTTAGTTATTGTTTTTTATGTTCTAGATCTTCCTCTTCTTGTTTCCTTCATATCTGATCTTTCTCAATCCAAGTTTTTCCTAACAATATAGAAAATGGGGCATTGTTCTCAACAAACTTAGCGATCTCAAATTATTCTTTTGTTGAAGTGCCATGAGAACTCATAGATATTTAGGTAAGTCTTCCACATAGGGTTATCATCTTTTATCCTAACGAAGGAACCATAGCAGGATTTCCCAAAATTTCCCAAGTTCTCTCTGTCATGATATTCACCTGTGTTTCCTCATCCAGGACACAGTCTATGTCGAAGTCTCCTATTCTTGTTTCTATGTACTCTTTCTGTTTTAAGACCTCTGATAAGTTTACATTTCTGTGATCATTCAAGGTTTCTTTCATCTGTAGTAATACAGTCTCTGATTCTTTCTAGGGTTCTATCATATCCTTAGTTTCTTGGCTTGTCTCGTAGTTTTCTTGTTTTGTATTCATCTTTTCAACTTTAGCAATCATTCTAGGACAATCCAAAACTTCATGGTCCATAGATTTATAGCAAATACAACTAGGTCTTCTACCAGGGAAGTCCTTAATAAGATGTATTAGTCTTCTGCAACTGTAACAAAGGGTGAATCCTCTCTTTTTCTTAAATGATCCCCAACCTTTCCTATACTACACACTGGGATCACAATAACTAACCTACAAAAAATTATTTCTAGGATCCTGCATCCATTTTTTAGTCCAAACATTCTTTCTATGCATAGGAATAACATATATTTTATTGCTTCTATCAGATCTATTCATATCAAATCTTCTTTCTTCTAACTATGCCCTAGTTTTCAGACTAACACAAAATTGATCAAACATACCTAGATCCATACTTTCGAAACAAATTTTTTTACTTATCTTACCTTTCTCGGAGCACAAAGCTTCAATATCTTACCTCTTTTATTCATATCAGACTTCTCTTCTTAGCACCGAGCTTCACAAGTCAAGTAGAATATTGTGCACTAAAGTAGCATATCTATGCATAGAGATTTCTTTTCTTCAGTTCCCAGCAATCCCAGTTTCAGGTCCCGACAACGAAACCATTTGTTGACACAGGGGCAGACCCAGGGTTCAATTATTCAACAACACACCAAAAAAACCCTAACTATCGTCCCTTTCGGCAACACCCGTGAAGAAGATGAAGTCTCACCCGAGGTAGAGGCAAGGGTGGTTTTAGGACTCAAATGTCTGCAACCTAGCTGGGACACAAATTTGTGATTATACCACTGTAACAAAGAACTTAGAATTTAACATTCATCATTATTTAACCCTTATCCACATCGCAGATCCAAACACTAATTACAGAACAATGCAGTATTCAACCAGATCTAACACATCTAAGCACTTAGCACATGGAAAATGATCAGATCTAGCATTTATTCACATCTCTTAAGCACTAATATATCATACTAGATTCATATAAACATTCATTACTGCACTTAATCTTAAATTATATACACAAGACAATAACCATAATGCAAAAAGAAACCATAACACAGCATATACGTGGTTCACTCCAGTGTGGGGCTACGTCCACCAACTCTTCGCTTCTTTATTATCTTCTGTCAATCTTTTTATAGGCACGGAGCATCAAAACCTTACTCTATAGAGGATAGGAGATCTGCGCGCACCTCACCAGATCCTCCTTCCCTGAGTTAGATCACAACACCAAGCCTCCTTACATAGTTTGTACACAAATCACTACAGACGATCCACACTTAGCTTACAACCTCAACATACACTAAGTACAGAGCCTCTTACAATTAATTTCACTTAGCACAATACTTAGCACCTAGCACCACACCCATAACCCGTTACTTACATCACCTAGATTTCTATTTATACATTACCAAATGGGCCTAAACATGGGTAGGCCCATGGTCCAACATCCCATACCCATTACATAAACACTAATACCAAAAACTTCCTTAAAAAGGGGTAGAGATCCCACAATCTTGGCTTGGACTTGTGCTTCACCTTCGACCAGCCTGTCGAAGTCCCCAAAAGAGGTCAACCATGAACAAGTATCTCTAAAACTTGATCAAGTTCCAAAAAAGATAGATCCGAACTTCACCACCACCTACCAAATGTTGGGTGCAAACACAGTTGTCGATAATTTCCATCTTCAGGATGGGTTGTTGTGTCGTCTGGAACATATCTGTGTTCCATCAAGTGAGCGATTGAAGATGATCTGGGAAGCCCACTACAGTTGGGTTGCAGGACACTTCGGTGTCCAAAAGACAGTGGCGATGTTATAGAAACATTTCTACTGGCTAAAACGTTGACAGAAGGTCAACAAGTATATCAGGTCCTATACTACATGCGCTATTTCCAAAATGACCACTACGAAAAGGGCTTGTACACCCCTCTTCCTACTCCTGACAGACCATGGGAATCCTACATGTCGAGCCTCCCATCCACCAAGCAGGGAAATGACTATGTTTTTGTAGTTGTTGATCGCTTTTCCAAGATGGTGATTATGGTTGCCTACAAGAAGAACATCACAGTAGAGGCCACTACCAAGCTCTTCCTTGAATGAGTCTGGGTACATTTTGGAATCCCAAAAACCATTTTCTCAAATCAGGACATTCAATTTCTTAGCACATTCTGGTTGAGCCTCTAGTCATTGCTTGACACCAAGCTCACCAAATCCACAACCCTCTACCCCCACACAGATGGCCAAACTGAGGTTGTAAATCAAATGATTGTGCATATCCTTCGCATGTATAATTAAAATCACCCTTGTATATGGGATGAGAGCCTTCCCTATGTCCATCATAGCTACAACTGAGCCCTGCATATCTCAACCAGCCACAACCCCTTTCAAGTGGGGTTGAGATTCCAACCATTGGGTACCATAGATGTTGCACTTCCCCTTGAGGTCACCTCGACTGACTCATCTCCTTATCCAACTGAATTTGACAAAGCCACCCGGTTCATTGAGAGGATCCATCACATCTGCCAATAGGTTCACGATATCCTACAGAGGTCCAATGACAAGTAAAAGCAGTGCCATGATCAACATCAGGTGCCACATAAGTTTCAAGTGGGGGGGAAAGTTTGGTTGCACTTGCAGAAAGACCTCCTTACAAGACCCAATTGGAAGCTCAAAATTCCACCTTTCCTTGGCCTGTACCCAATGTTTATCGTGGATCTCCTTCGCCCTTATTTCCCACCATTATTGGACACCTCATAAGTAGCAGAACAACTGACACGAACATAGCTCAACCCCGACAGCATACAAACAAGAATCTAGTGATCATATTGTGGACACACATATCAAGGGCACCCGACAGCAAAGGATCTATCTTTATTGAGTCGTCAAAGCAATGTAGCTCTTGCACCAAGGCAAGTGGTTCACTCAATGACAAATTTAGCAGAAATTTCCTCATAAAATGGGGTAAATCAACGCAATGCAGACCATTAGTTCCTAAGGAGGGAGGATTGATATAGGTGGATATCAGTAGTGATCTGGATTTATGTAGGAACATAATGAAATACATAAATACACATAAACACATAGATGTAGCGGAAATAAGACTTCATTTCATTAATAACAAATGACTGAAATATGCTTATAGACAGAATGGAAATAAACTAGCTAGGGCATTGGTAGCTTATCTCTGAGAAGAGATGTGGCCACTACTCACATCCATGAGAAGATGATTACAATGAGGCTCTGAAGGCCCTTTTACAATAAACAGGAATGCCAAAAGTCCTAGACATC
>JZKD02S1730416.1:197246-208413 GCA_000966675.3 Picea glauca
GCTTGGCCTGACACTCACTTGTGTTGTGAGTGGAGATCTTATGGAACTCACACCACTTCCCCGTGTCCTTTTTTGGCTTCGTGGTGTTGTTCTTTTCTTGTGGCTTTGGCGGGTTGTCCTGGGCTGCCCCACCTTGTCTTGGTCCTTTGTTTTGCGGTTTGGGAGTACCTTTCCTGTGCTTATGATTTGCAGACCCAAAGTCTCGCTTCTTTTGTTTGAACTTCTGCTCAATCTTGGCAGCATATCGATATGCCACACCAAGTGAGGAGATGTCGAGGAACTCCATTTCCTCCTGAATGTATCTATGCAGAAAAATGAGTTACTTTAACACCAAATGTTTCTCTGAATCTTTGATACCCAAATTTTTGCGTAGGGTATGAAACAGATTCATCATCTCATGCACATCTTGGTCCCTTTGTTTCTGCAACGTAGTCCATTGGATGTATTTGTCCTCATATCTCCCCACGGGATAATATTGTTCCTTGATGGCATCTCGGAAAGAATTGCAAGTGGGTTCAACTGAGAACAAAGAGGGTTCTCCCTCACCCTCTTTCTCCGAGTAGGTTTCCCACCAGTCCTTGACATGGGGGGTGGCTTTGAGGAGTGCGAAAATAATATTTTCTTGGTTGGAAAAGTCAAGAACCGAGAAATATCCTTCTAATAGATTCAACCATTTATCTATGGCATATGCATCTATTTGGCCATCAAATATGGGAATGTCAAAGTTTACTTGTACCTTAAAAGGAGTGGCACCCCCAGAGTGGCTGCTGGATGTCGATGCACCACCAGTCGAAATCCGTTGAAGAATCTGGGCAAAGTTGTCCATCATCGCGTTCCTTTGTTTCTCTAGGGCCTCCTCGAGCAACATTTTGATAGGATCTCCTACTCCCTCATCTTTCTTTTCTTCCCCCATGGGCGATCGTCGGGGTTTGTGAGGCTGGCCTTTCAAAGGTTCAACCAGATCGAGCCCCAACTCCTTATACCCCGATCTCGTTGGGGACACGCAAAGAAGGATCAAGAATGAGCAGAATGCTCTGATACCACTGATCCAAATTTATGTAGGAACACAATGAAATACAGAAATACACATAAACACAGAGATGCAACGGAAATAAGACTTCATTTCATTAATAACAAATGACTGAAATATGCTTATAGACAGAATGGAAATAAACTAGCTAGGGCTCTGGTAGCTTATCTCTGAGAAGAGATGTGGCCTCTACTCGCATCCATGAGAATATGATTACAATGAGGCTCTAAAGTCCCTTTTATAATAAACAGGAATGCCAAAAGTCCTAGACATCCAAAAACCTAACCCTGGGAGATGAAGTGCCAAAAGTCATGTGGGCCCCGTTTGGGTAAGTTGGTACATCAACTTCCCGGGGTCGTAACTTTTTCATACGATCTTTTTTAGGCATATGATAGCCCATTGGAAATATCTATCCGAGGACTACAACATTTGTGACAAAACACCCCAAAAAACATCGTTTAGGGCCTCAAAACAGCTCTAGAAGTTCAGGACCTGAAAAACTGCTAAAAATAGTAAACTGTGTGAAAACTAAAAAACTAAAAGAAGCAATGGTGGGGGTCCAAGTGGAATAGGTGGGTGGCCACCAATATCCACCTGGATCAGGTAGCCACCCACCTTTTCCAACTGGCTCAAAACAGTTTTCTGGCAATTTTGGTAAATTACTATTTTTAGCAGCTTTTCACTTTTGGAGCCGTTTTGAAGCCCTAAATGATGTCTTTTGGGAAAAAGGAGAGAAATGAAAATTTTCCTTCGATATAACCTCCAAAATTAATCTCCTTGATGATACCTTTCCAACGGGCTATCATACGCCTAAAATGGAGATCGTATACAAAAGTTACGACCACGGGAAATTGATGTACCAACTTACCCAAACGAGGCCCACATGACTTTTGGCACTTCATCTCCTAAGGTTAGGTTTTTGGATGTTGAGAGTTTTTGGCATTCCCGTTTATTATAAAAATGCATTTAGAGCCTCATTTTAATCATCTTCTTGCGAATGAGCGCATTCGTCACATCTCTTCTCAGAGATAAGCAACCACCATTCCAGCAAGCTTGGTTCCGCTGCATTTTACAGTTTCATCTTATTTCCTTATTGAATGGAAATATAGTTTTATTGTATATCTATTATTTTGTGTTAAGAACCTATTAATAATCTGTAGTCATTTCATTCTTCTCATAAAATCCATATCAATGGTATCAGAGTGGTCTACTCCTTGTCGTCTTAATGCATGGATCCAAGGAGGTTGAAGTACAAAGAGTTAGGTCTCGAGCTTGTTTCTCTTGAGGAAAAAATATCTCACACGCCCAAGCGACCTCTCATGGCATGAGAAAATAAATATGATAGGACAGAATATCCTTTCAAACTTTTGATTTAGGAATCCCTCACGCAAAAAAGGAATGAGATGATGGATAGTTTCGCGCAGATCCTTCGACGGCTACCAACAGGGGACACATCTTCTTCTAGCGGAGGTGTCGCCCCCTTCAACGTACAAATAAACTTCGATATTCCTATATTTGAATTTTAGATAAATGAAGATGTTGTAGACAAGTGGTTGAATCTACTAGAAGGGTATTTTTTTGTCCATAACTTTTCGAATAGAGAAAAGATTACCTTTGCACTCCTCAAAGTCATTCCCCATCTCAAAGATTGGTGGGAAAGTTTCTGTGAGCAAAAGGACACAGAGGAACCCTCATTATTTATAGTCACATCCACTTGGGAATCCTTCAATGATTCTATTAAGGAACAATTCTACCCTATCAAAAGTTATGACGACTTGTATACCTAATGGACCACACTATGACAAGAAAGAGACCAAGCAGTGCCAGATTTCACAAATATCTTCCATACCTTGTGCACCAAGCTATGTATCAAAGATTCAGAGAAACCTCTAGTGCTCAAGTATCATGGTGCTCTTCATAGATACATCCAGAATGAAATGGAATTTCTAGACATATCATCCTTGGGTGCGGCCTACCGATATGCCTTCAAAATTGAGTAGAAGCTCAAAAAAAAGACGTGGCTATTTGGGCCTGGGAAAACCTCACAAAAAAATCCAGGAAAGGGTGGCCCCAACACACAGAACAAAGGACAGAGAAAATATGGACAGTATTAGGACAACCAGTCCAAGTTGCAAGAAAATAAGGACACTGGAAATACAAAGAAAGATACTAGGAAGTGGTGCAACTTCCATAAGATCCCTTGGAATAACACTACTGACTATTGCTCAAAGCAGTCACAGGTGGCCAAAGTGAAAGCCTCTAAATTAGATGCAGGTTTCGACTCTGAGCCAGAACTAGAAAGGAGAATATGGATCATTGATGCAGAACCTAGTGCCACTGTTGCTACCACCAAGCGCCAGCCTGGTGAACCAGATGAGACAGAAGAACATGAGCACCTCTTTCATTCACAGATGTGGGTAAAAGGCACCCCGTTTCAGTTCATCAATGATAGTGATAGCCAAAATAACCTCATCTCAACAGAGGTCATCAAGCAGTTGCCTTACTGAAAACACTGCACCCACAACCCTACACCATTGTATTGCTCCACCAAGTAAGCGATCTCCAAGTCAGTCAATAGTGTTGATTTCTGTACGGAAAAAATCCCTTGAAAGACAATGTATTGTTTGATGTTTCTCATCTCAAATTTTGTGATGTTCTTTTGGGCCAACCTTATTTATGGAAACATCATGTTTTATATGAGTCTAGGCCTCATAGTGTTATTATTTATTTGAATAGAAAATTGTACAATATACCTGAGGCAGTCCCACCTAGTGCTCTTTACTTGATCTCTGCTAAGAAATGCATGAAGGTCATCTTTTAGATGGGGAAGTTTGTCTTCTTTATGATTCACTCTCAAAATAGGTGAAAGATCATAGCCACATCCAGGGTCTCTACAGCCAACCTCTCCACACATCAAAAGAAGCTAGATAAAGTTGTGGAAGAATAATCATATATATTCTCCTCACTTGTCGAGGTACCTTTGCACTGTCAGGTCAAGCACCCCATTGATCTGAACCCCGACACATCACTTCCCAATGGGCCAGTCTATTGTCACTCCCTACTAGAGAATGAGGAGATCAAGTGATAAATCCATTAACTTCTCCACAAGGGGAAAATCCATCCCATCTCATCACCTTGCGAGAGCCCAATCATATTGGTACAAAATAAATATGGAAACTGGCGACTCTGCATTGATTACCAGTCTCTGAATAAAATCACAGTCAAAAATTGGTACCCAATTCCCCGAATCAATGACCTCCTTGATCACCTCACGAGGGCCAAATACTTCAGTAAGATTGATCTGAAGTCTGGCTTGGTGATGGGTCCCGATAGAAAAAACAGATATATGGAAGCCTGCCTTCAAGTCAAAGGAAGTTCTTTTTGAATGGTTGGTCATGCCCTTTTGTTTGACAAATGCTCCAGCCACTTTCATGAGGATTTTTAGTGTCCTATAATGATAGGAGATTTGATTATTCATATATTATTTGTGGGTCTCATCATGAAGTTCCTGGCTTGTTGGTATTGTTATCTCCTGAAATAAATTTTCCAATTTATTGTCATTAGGTTATAGGATGGTCACTAGATGAAAGACGTTTTGTTATTTTTGAGTTAAGTGTCTTTAAGATGAGTTTTAGACTTGTCTTTTCAAGAAGTGATGAGTCTGTACTTTTACTAGAAAAATCCAAAATTTCACTTTCAGTAGCTAAGGGCCATTTTTCAAAGCATTCTAAGTTGTTGAAAGTTCTCACTTTCGATAGCTAAAACGACATGTGTGAGGTGCTCTAAGCTGCCAAAATGAAGAATTATTCCAACGGTTGGCCTGTTCCATTGGAATATCAACCCGTCGGTAGTACACACGCCATTATCATCTCAAGTGTTGTCGAAATTGACTGGATTCAGATCATGATACGATCTGAGAAAGTGATGTATGTATGATATGATTATTTGGTGAGATCTATTAAACCCTAGTCTAGTAGATTTGAGTTCCCTGTTGCCAACTAAGATCACCATAAACTCACATCATTCATTTTTACCTAATCTATCACGTGGTTATCTGTCCTGGTTGAATGATGCAATCATCATTATGATTTGAGCTTCGTTCTTTATTAAAGATTTATTCTAAAAGATTGTCATTCAAATATTTTCTCCATATCACGCATTCTTCCTCTGCTCGAGCTTCAATTCTCCCTCTATCAGCACCACTGTGCTTCCCCAAGCCTGATTTTATTGTATTGCAGGTGTTAATGATTGTTTTTGCCGATGAAGAAGGGAGGGGCTCTGCTCAGAAAAGAGATCAATGATATAACATATCTGGAATCTCACCTTGAGATTTGCCAGATGTTCAGATATGCTAGTTGCTACAGGTACTGTGAAAAACTACAAGGTTTTCACCAAGGAGTGGTTGAGGCATTTTCATTAGCCTTTGATGGAGCAAAGGAAAAAGTGGGAACAATTGAGTTACAGGTTAATGAAGCCATTGTTGTAGTAGCAACAAAGATACCTAGGACTGGTGAAATATGGTTTAAATCAACCATTACTAAAGACATCAAGTTCAGGTCTTATCTCAAGCCTGAACACAAATGTATGATTTGGAAGAAAGATATCCCTATATTCTACTTGGAGGAAAAGTGGAAACACTTGCTCAAAGAAATCCAGGTATATATTACATGTGAAGGCAGATATGGTAGAGTAATGTTCTACCATTTCAAGCTTGTGAACCATTTCACAGGTAGATGTCCTTTGAATCTGCCCTTATACCTTCATAGAAGTTTGACAAAAATGACACACCAAGTCCAGGACAAACCTAGAAAGGTGCAGGGTAGGCTTTTTCATCATAGCCTTATCAAACTCATAGTGCTTGAAGAATTGCAGAGGAGGGATAAGAATTGGGAGCATCTTCTTTTCTGGGGTGAATTTGAACCAGAACCCCATCGTAAGGACAAAAAGAAAACTTCATCCACTAAATATTCAACACCATAGAGTAGTAAAAGGAAAATAAGAGCCATTTCCCCAGTAATTAAAAAGGAGCCAGCCTCTTCTTCTAAGTCAAAGAGAACCAAAAAGATGCTTGATTTCACCCAATCTACAAAAGGGAAAATTAGTGCCTCTGGTAAAAATGTCTTGAATCTGCCCTATACAGATTCAGAGGAGGAGGTAGATTTTATGGAAGAAGAGATGCCTGAGTAAGCATCTCCTGAAGAAACAACACCTAGAGTCCAAAGTTCTAAGCATCAAACCCCTGATTTTCAAACTGCTGAAGACACGCCTTTCTCACCTAAAGCTCAATATCTAGAGGTCCCTGAAGCATTAATACGAAAACATAGTAAGTCATAATCATAAAGATAAAAATATTGAGGAAGAAGTCATGGAGCTGAAGTTACTAGAAAAGGTGGTCAAATCCCAAAATGAGACCATCACGAGGACATCATCAAAGGTAAGAGACTGTTTTCAAAGACTAGCTAAAATGCATGTTAAATTGGAAAAGAAGAACAAAAGGTTTCTTAAAGAAATAAGAAGTTGTAGAAGGCAGCTAGATGTTTGGAGGTGAAACTAAGGCTCAAATATGCAAAGCCTATAACTCATCCAGGCCTGGAAAATCTAACAGAGGCTGCAGAGAACTTGAATGATTAACCTTGAAGTTCAAGAGATTGAAGAAAATTCAATTTTGAAGTTTTGATGAAGATTTTCAAACCCTGTGGTTTCGGAAGCTTACCCTCGCGATTTTACGCTTCCAATCCACCAAAGCGCAGAAACTGGCAGAATAATCATTTTTTCTCAAATCGAGGATTTTTGTTTCCAGATCATGTGGGAATATTTTTTAAGGAAATATAAGAATTAAATGGATACAGATCATCATCCCTTTCTATTTTTTGAGGCAGATGATAAGGCAAGAAGACTAAGTGGTTTTTCTATTTTTGGCCAAAATTTCTCAGTTGTCAAAGAAGGAATTTGAAAAATATCTACTGACTTATGAAGACTAATGAGGAGATCAAAGATTATTGAACACTTAGTTGATAAGTTTTTGACCCTCAAATCGAGACTAGATCCTACACATCATATTATTTTGATCTTGTTTTATTTTTATTATATCAGATCCAGTTTTATAGGATTTTGAACTTGTTTGTAAAGGCTATAAAGCCTATGACTTTAAGAAAGAAAGGGGTTCGACTTCGGGGGGCCTAAATGGAAGGATGGCATGGAAATGTCATCTCCTACTGTAAAATTTCTCAAAGGCTGTAAGTGACTATAATAGATGAACACGAAGACACTTTATTTCTAGATTCTTGTGTCATTTTTTTGCGGTGAATTTTTCTTGATGTAAATTGTCATTCTCTTGTTTCTCATATTGTTTTTCTTTTCTCATTGCTTATAAGAATAATATTCTCAAGATTTGTCTTGGACACCCTGATATGGCTTAAAAACAATGTTTATGTTTTCTTCCAAAGATTGAATGCAGAATTCAGATAAGCTCTGCTCTGCATTTGAAATGATCCTTAATTTTTTCCTCTCTCCATCTCACAAAATTATAAGGATCCACTGATGTGACTGTCTTTCCTAGGTACATATTTCTATGTTATTTATTTATCAAATCACCTTTAATCTTTGAATCATTTTTCCCAATGGTCCTTTTCCAAGTCTCAACTAAACCAATTAAAAAATCCATAAACAAACCCATGTTTTACACAAATAGCCTTGTATTTGACGACATCGTACGACCATTCACCAATACTTTTGTAGTGGTGTATCTGGATGACATTCTCATTTACAAAAAGACTTGATTCGAACACTTGCAGCATATTCAGTAGGTTATGCACACCCTGTGGCAGCACAAGCTATACGCCAACTTGGAAAAATTATCCTTCGGCATGGAAAGGGTCCATTACCTAGACTACATCATTGATCAGCATGGCATACATGTGGATCCGTCCAAGGTCCAAGTCATCTGTGACTGGCCAGCCCCAACCACACTCACTGAGCTTCGGAGATTCTTGGGCCTTGCCAATTTCTACCGTAGGTTTGTATTGGGATTCTCCAATATTGCATGGGCCCTCGTCCAAATAACCAGGGGTGGTGGTAAGGTGAAATTTGTGTGTGTCTGGTCCCAACAACAAGCGTTCAATGATTTGAAGTAGTGCTTGTGCTCATACCTAGTACTTTCACTACTATACCTACAACATCCCTTTGAGATCAAGAAAGATGCTTCAAACTATGTTTTGTCTTTTGTTCTCACTCAGCACGGCCACCCCATGGCCTATCATAGTAAGACACTATCAGATGTTGTCCGTAAGTACCCTACTTATACTAAAGAAATGTACTCCATTGTGCAAGTCTAACACCAGTGGAGACATTACATTCTTGGGAAGGAGACATTCATCCACACTAATCATAAGCCACTGCAGTTCATGCAGACACAAGGAAAATTGCACAATGACTTCCATCATAAGTGGTCCACATACTTGCAGCGATTACACCTCAACATCAAGTATAAAACAGGATGCACCCATCACGTCGTTGATTGCCTCAAGAGACTGCCATTCGTGGCACTCACCATGGTGCTAGACTTTTACTGCCATGAGACCTCTGGATGGCCCCAACTCTATGAGACAGACCCAAAATTTTCCACCACCTACCAAATTGTTATCACTGAAATTTTGTCCGTAAATGGTCACAAGAATCCATCATATCCAAACACCTATTATTTCATTCATGGCCTAAAACATTTATTTCCAAAGGGTGAAAACTATACAACTGGTTATAAAATCAACATGCGCTCAGTAAATAAAGGATGCACGTGCACGTCCGCCATTCAAAAACACAGGAAAAGCGCACATGTGCCTGATGTGTGACTGTGTATGTAAAAATCTGCGCACACCTGAGAATGGCTTGTGGCTTGCTGAGTAAGGGAAATAGGTGTGCATTTGATGCGCGCCTATTCGAAGAAGAGTCGTACACTTGTGAGCAACTTTTTCTCCGACAGTTGCGCACATGTGCACACCTATGGAGTGAACAGAGGTTCATGAATGTTCTCCTATGTGTGTAACAAGTGCGCATTGATGCACATATGTTTCTTCGACAGTTGAGCATTGATGCGCAACTGTGCGAAGAACAGGCATTCATATGTGCACGTCTATCAGGGTGACATTCACACACATGAGGAAAAGTTGGGGGGATGAAAAAACTTGTTTTTTTTTAAGTTTTTTATTGTATGAAGTGTGATGGTTGATCAAGTGTTGTTTGTGTGAATGCAAGTGAGCAGTTGAGGATGCCAGTCCCCTAGAGGGAGAGGGACTGGGAGTGCCTCATGGATGTAGTGAGGGATGATGAGACAGGTGTTCAAGGACCTTTGGTAACCTGTGGGTTGCTAAATTTCTTTGATTATTCGCTGCTACGAGCATAGGAGTGCCTATTGCAAATTGTGATTTATATGTGCAGTGCTTCATTGTGTGGGGGGGGCAGATGAAATTCTCTGTGATGGAGGATGTATACTTTCTGACCAAGATTCATTTTTGGGGTAGATCCCTACCTGCTTATCCCTAGTTGCCAGGGGAGGCACACTTGCTGGATTTGTCTTGGACGTATTGTTCAGGGGAGGATTTTATGTCAGGACAGTTTGTACGGGTTGGGGCGATGGATGTGTTGGTGCATAGTTGCATCGTCATGATGATTGTGAGGATCTACAGATTCTTAGCTACTGAGTGGATCAGTGGTGATCAGTTGAGGATCATGCAAAGGGAATTGGGTGGAGAGAAGTTTTCCCGGGGTTGGATTTTGCACACCAAGATGATGGGGTAGCTCAACTAGTTTTGAGATGATGACTCGGGTGATTTTTCCTTTGGTTCGTTCCGGGTGGTATGGTTCTCGGAGAGGGTGCCCATGTTGTGCCCGAGAGTTTTGTTGGAGGAAACTAATGCAAGGAGCCATGATTGATGCGGTGGGCATTAATTTTGGTACGACATGGGTGTGGGAAGGGTGGCCATTATTTTACAGCTGAGTTGGCACGGGTGTGGTGTCAAATGCCACAGATCATCTTATGGTATTTGTATGGTGGGATGGACTACCTTCAGGACCCAGATATGGTTTTTCCACCTGGAGAGGCTTGGGACCATAGAGGTATGTTGATGTATTTTATGTTTTGTGATTTTGATAGTATAGCATATGTTTTATGTATGGATGGATGTTGATACTAATCTTTGTTTGTTGTGTATGCAGATGTGGGGTCACGTGGGTGGGAGGAGGAGTTGGTTAGAGCATCAGTTCGTCAGGGGCCTATGAGACCTCCATGGGGAGAACTACGCGCAGGAGAGATATGTCATAGGGATGAGGCTAGTGTGAGGCTAGCCAAAGAGGTGAGAGTTGGTTGGATATGCAGATTTGATGACCCTGGTGCAGGGCCATCACATGCTCCTATAGCAAAGGCCAACAGAGTGTTAGAGGAATTCCATCGTCGATTGGAGATGGTGCTACAGTGAGTGCCTGAGGGCATGTGGACTAAAATCTAGGATGATGGAGTCCTAGAGTAGTGTGTGGGCCTTCCAACAGAGTTGCGGACCTTGATCCACAGAGCAGTTGTAGCGGTGGTAGCTATGACTAGGTAGTTTCCCCCAGGACCTGGAGGACACCCAGCTGGTGTGGCACCTCATCCACATCGAGGACCTGGTGGTGGTGCTCTAGAGGCACCATGAGTGCTCTGGATGTTTATTTTTTGTATTTATATAGGTCTACGAGCCCATGTTTATGTCAGGTAGTGTGACACCTATTTTGTACCTATAGGGATGAGGGGGTTCACCTTCCTACGGGCGATGTATATTTTGTACCACTTTTGTAAAAATTTGATGATACATTGAAAGTTCTTTGATACCACTTGCAGGATACCAGATATAATAAATATGTTGAATAGAAATAAAATGCTAGAAATGGCAGAATAATAGTAATATAACCAACATAATCTCCACAATAACACAGTAATGATGTAAGAACAACAACAAAAATAACACTTTGATTCAAAAAGAAATGTTCACGGGCAGTCGAGCAGCACTCTGTTACAATAATCTCCAAGCTAGGGTTTTCATACCCTCAACCCTTATTTATACTAAATATGTCTATCAAGAGAAGCATCTAGAGGAAGATCCTTCTAGA
>JZKD02S1730416.1:208910-222795 GCA_000966675.3 Picea glauca
GAGAAGCATCTAGAGGAAGATCCTTCTAGAAGCAGAAGCTTCTATTAGGTCTTCTTACATCCGCCTTATTCTATTTTATTGAAAGGCCTTATTAATATTGACCTTTATTACATATAAATATACTGATCTACCTATGTTTAGGTTAGGAACCTTACATGTCCACCCCCTTAAAAACAACCTTGTCCTCAAGGCTTGAGATGTGGAAATTGTTGCATAATGGTAGTTGTTCCCAAGTGGCATCTGCTGGAGTCATATCTTTCCACTGGACTAACACTTCCTTGATGGTTCTCAGACACAGGCGACGCTCACGCTGGTCCAAAACTACTTCTGGTTGTAGCCAAATGGATCCTTCTTCAGCTAACCTTGGAAGGTTGGTTTGAATTTGGCACCTAGTTCCAATCACCTTCTTTAAGCATGAAACGTGAAAAACAGGATGTAGCTTTGACTGACTGGGCAGAGCTAACTAATATGCGACTTGTCCCAGATGCTTGAGAACTGTATAAGGACCATAAAATTTGGGCGCTAGCTTCTGACAATGCTCGGCCTTGAGGCAAGTTTGTTTTTATGGTTGCAGTCCAGAAACACCAGATCCCTTTCTGCAAATTGACGTTCAAAGCGACCTTGATCTGCTTGTTGCTTCATGTGATTTTGTGCCATGACCAGATTCTCTTTAAGGGTACGAAGAATATCCTCTCAAACTATAAGTGTTTGGTCAACCACCTAGACCTTCGAGGTACCTGGTAAGTATAAGAGAACTGAAGGTGTCTTCTATCCATATACCACTTCAAAAGGAGTCATGCGAGTAGTTGTATGGTAGGAAGTGTTGTACCACCATTCGGCTAGGGGTAACCATTGAGCCCACTGATGTTGTTTTTCAATGGAAAAACACCTCAGATATGTCTCCAAACACCTGTTGACAACTTCTATTTGACCATCAGTCTGGGGATAATAAGCTGTGCTGAGATGCAATTGGGTGCCCTGTAGCTTAAAAATTTCTTACCAAAAATTGCTTATGAAAGTTGGGTCACGATCAGAAACAATAGAGTGCAGCATGGCATAATGCTTGAATACCTGGTCCATGAAAATTTGAGCCACCATGGATGCAGTAAATGGGTGTTGAAGAGCGTAGAAATGAGCATACTTGGAAAGGCGATCCACAACCACCATTATGACTGATTTATTCCCTGATTTGGGTAAGCCAGTATGAAGTCCATAAAGATATCCTTCCAAATAGAAGGTGGAATCGGAAGCGGTTGTAGTGTGCCCAGAGATTTCACTGTTTCTCCCTTGTTGCATTGACACACCTCACATTCAACGACAAAATTACGGATGTCCTGTTTCATACCATCCCAGAAAAAATAACGTTTGACCCTGTCATATGTTTTGGTGAACCCTGAGTGCCCCATTGTGGGTGTAGTTGTTATAACCCTAAATTGCACCATACATGCTTACCTGGCATCAATCCATCTCATATCCCTTCTTTGCCAAAGAACTATGAAATAACTTTTAAAAAAACCTCTTTTATAAGGGTCCACACGCCCTACTCCATTACTACATGTGTGTACACGCTAGCTCACCTAAAACAGCCTGCATGGACCGACAAAAGCACAAAAAAAGGAAATTTGTCGATGGAACACACAACTTTGGGTGAGTTAACTAAAAATCCCGGCCATGCATGGCCGAGGGTTCATCCAAATACCTAGCTCCTTCTAGCCTATAAAAGAAGGGGTAGGGGTCCCATTTGGAGGGGGAAAAAGATAGAAAAGAAACTCTACCCAATTTCATATTCCCACTGTCCCAACCCTTTAGCCATCCTTGTGCAAGAAGAGATACAAAGAAAAGGAGTTGGAGGATATTTGAAGAGGAGCCCAGGATCAGGATTCGCAAAGCAGTGGTCGGTCTCGACATTTGTAAGTTGATTAATTTAAAGTAACAAAGAAATGCTTTTCCCGTCCCACTTTATGAGTTCTTCATAGTACAGTAGATATATGTTTGAATCTCTAACCCATTAGTCTATAGGTAAAATGAATGTGTAGTTTGTTGCATGTTTTGCATACAGGTCAGTTTTGAAAGGAGGACTGCTAACAAGTGATCAAGCGGCAGGAAGGATTGACATCGAACATCCGGAACAAGGTATGTTGGTCTAAACCATGTATTTGCTGAAAAGAAATGGGGTTTAAGTCTAGGGACGAAAGTAGAAAGTGTATTTCTTTTGGTCATATCTGCATGCATAAGATAACCCTATTTGCTAGTCTGTAAGGGGATTTCCCTCACAACAGAATTGGCGACCATACTGGGGAAGTCTCTAGGGTTCCTGGAATTTTATTTTTTGTGCAGTTTTAAAAGACTGGTTTTCTTGCCTATTTTTTTAATTTATGTAAAGTTTGAGCTAGCAGAGAGTCTAGTTTCCCATACCAGCTGTCTCTGTTGATTGCTTGACTGTGTTTTTTTTTTTAGACCCACAGAGTTACATGCGGCCTGCATAAGGTATGTATGCGTGTACCCATGCCCTACTCTCTTACAACCCACATGTGAATGCTAGCTGAAGAAGTAGCAGTAGCGTGTAGAGTCCAGAAAATTTTTGAGGCAGTCATCCTCTTCCCTGTCAGAATCAGACATTCTCAGGGGTTTTCTGGAATTATGTCTGAGTCTTGATTATTTATAGTCTTATCTCGGATTGGTTTGCTTTACGATTTTTCCTTTCGTTGTTTATTTTTTTCTATTAAAGAGAGTGTCTAAAGCATTTAGGAGATCATGGTTATCAATATCAGTGGTCTCTTCCTGGTTTGGATTGTCTATTTTTAATTTTTTTCAGAGTTTAGAGATACACGCGGCCTGTATAAGGTCAGCCCACATGTACACACCCTCTGGATATATACAGCCCGCGTTCACACACTTGTTGTTGGATTATCAGTAGCATGCTTGTGTAGGATAGTTTTTTATGAGGGAAAGGCAGTCATCCTTTCCCTTGATGAGAGTTATACCTCTCAGGTTTTTGAATCTTTGTCTTAGCAATCAGTAGCTTAAGATTAATGTTAGCCTTAGCTTGCTTTTTCTCATTTAAAAGTTGTCATAAAAAAAAATATTTAAGGTTTTTAGACAAGTGTGAGAGTCATTTTGTAAGTTGCTAGTGTGTGATTTCTTGAAGTGTTTCTTTACGATCCACGATTTAGGCAAGAATTGTTTTTCTTGGTTTTTTGCTTGTTGGTATTTTTCCTTTTTGCTTTATCGACATTTAAATAAATAAAAAATCACTTTCATTTTCTTGTTTGGTTGAAGAGTGTGATTTTTCATTATTAGCCAGGGAAAATTATTTTATTTCATAAGTTTTTGCAGTTTACTTAGATTATAAGTAGCTTGTAGTCGAGTGAAATTCCTTTTGAGTTTGTTGTCCAAAATATTAGAAAATTAAAAAATATATATATATATTTTGAAAAGTTGTTGAAATTTTGCATTAAGTGAAAGTTTTTGTTTCCATCTTTTTATTAACTTTTTATGTCGTCTTTTACACATCATCAGTTTGACTTTCATACCCCTTGACATAAGACAAATCCATAAAATTAACGCTAAATCTAAAATTTATTAGACTTTTATGTTTGTAGGGTTAACCAACTAGTTCAGGATTAGGACCTTGGATTAGGTTGGAGAGGAAACTCTTCAAGGCCATTACAATCAAACATTGGAGTCTGAGTTAGGGAGTGTCTAAGTCCAGTATCATGAAATTTATCTAGGACCCCCCTCTAACACAAGGGATAAACACGAGTTCACGTGCGGAAAGGTAGTGGAGATAACCCCTCCAAAGCTGGACCAAACGTAGTGGAGAACACATATAGAGGGCTTGTTTTGGGATTCCATTGATTGCATTTGCCACGGGGCCTCATGGGTCTCGAATCCATTCGAGGTCCTAATTTTTCTTCTAGACTACTTGATTTTGATACCCTTGATAGGTTTCGAGCTCGATACCCTGCTCATTGTGATCTACCTGCCTGGTGACTGTTCGCGCACTGACAACCTAGTTGCCTATATTTTTTAGGTACATACACAGGTGACTGCAGGGGTATACCATGGTACCTAGGACAAACATCAGGCCACGCTTTGTAGAGTATACTTGGAGGGTGCTTCCTTTCTCGAGTTTCACTTTCACTGGTAAGTTTCTCTAGTGTTGGTTGTTGTAAATATTCTTCCAATTAATTTAGTGTTTGCCTGTCTTATCTTATAGGGACTTTTTTTTTAGTGTGTTACTTTTGAACATTTAGACTACCCTAGAGTGTTTCCTGTCGTTGGTTACACTGGAGCCACCCCAACCACCATTAAGGCAAAAGCTAGACCAACAAGGGTCTTTTGAAGCGACCAGGTCACAAGAAATTGTGCCCAACCAACTTCCAGAGGAATCGACTGTTTTGGACCTTGGAACAAATTCTCTTGGCCCAGTTGAAACCCCAACCACTGATTTCTTGGCACCTTTCATCATACCAATTCAATTTTACGAGTGCCAGACAATGTTACAGACAGCAATGGAAACAAATGTTGTTACTCCTTCTGGGAATTATTCAATTCCCACTACGGTCATCACCACGGGAGAGTTTTTACCTCCTAATCCACCATCACCGGTTTGATCCACCATGGTCTTGACTGCCTCTACATTGCACAGTGGTCCGATCCCATCTTTGGCGGCGGCCACAACCCCTTTCACACCAAGTATGACAGGCCCTCCGTTCTCATACGGGATGCCTAGTTCAGGTACAAGTCCTATACTTTCCTACTCCACTTTACAAAATTTAGGTCCGGGGGCAGGGAGCTCTAGCTCTCCTCTACAAGGTAAAATGGGGGTCACTCCTACTCCTTTCAATGCTTTCCCTTACGGATGATCCAAAATCGGATCCATGAGTCTAACAGGGCTCAAAAAGGCTCAAAATGAAAGTACTCAGGATCAGATGAAACCAATTCCATTGTATCTGTCTCGTCTTCCTGATTCTGGCCATATATTTACTTTGTCAAACGGGCTTAGTATGCGAAAGATATCGCATTCTGATCAGAAACCCAAACAGGCAAAAAAAAAAGGGTTTGACTATACATTACATATAGCTGACGTGGCAACATCTGGAGATGACACGTGGCAGGTGACAAGGCATATGGTAGGTGATTTATACCAGTCAAAGGGTGACACATGTCACCACTATAAGGGTGACACATGGAAGGGGATTACGTGGAAGTTACAGTGGCACGCTGACATGGTGACACGGTTGCTGACTGGGAATGATTGGGCAGACACCTCGGCAGACATGTGGGAAAATCAACATTTGACACATGGCATCATTCTCGGTGAATGGAGAAGTGCCATGTGGCCCAGTCATGGGATTCCATGTGGCACCTTGTGGTTGGCTTTCAGGTTATGCAAAATTTTGGGGTCTCCACCGAGGTCGAATCCCCGACCTCCACCGAGCTACGGACTGGCAGGACCGGGCTAACTGCCTGCTCCACTATTGTTTCTTAACAATGATATGGTAAATAAAATATTTAAGTTAGAATAGGTGCTACTTTGACGAAGGATAGGTCTAGGGCTAATCCCCAGCCCCGGTCACGACCCTTTTTGCACATAACCATACGACCATTGGGGGTGTATGCGGATAGGGCCTGGCCCTTGGTTCTTGAGCAATCCCATACTATCAGGACCTGTCCACCAAAAAGAGCACAGGGGGGTTATATATTGTTAGCCGCAGTCCTATCCACGTTCCATAAGACCAGTAGCCAGCTCAGACACAGGGGGGCTAGCGCGCCATGGGGATAGTGCCTGGCCACATGGAGGTGCCTAAGTTACTAGGGGCGCAGAGAAAATGGGGTTGTCCCATATATTTAAATTTATTTGGGTTTTTAAACTATAAAAAATGGATTTTTAATTAATTTTTCCTGTAATTAATCGATTTTATCCATTATTGGGATATTTTGAGCCCTATTTGAGCCCAGATTTTGGGAGGAAGTTGGGGATGGATAACCAACTTCAGATCTATAAAAACCAGGCTTGTTTGAGGCCATGGAGGACATTCATCACAGAGTTATGTTGAAGGGAAGCCAAGCCAAAGCCACTTTCATGCAGGGAAGTTGTTGAGCAGACACTTGCGGGCCATTTATGGGAGCTCCGGTCATCCGTTTTGCGTGTCATTTCTTCTGTTGGGTTCTAGAGATTTGGAAGAACATTACTAGATCAATCTTGTAGCCTAATGGTACTACTACAATGTACTTTTTGAGCTTTGAACAGAAATAAAGAAGCCTCCCCCACTGAGACAAAGGCTCGAAGACGTAGGCAATTTTGTGTCGAACTCCATTATCACTTCTCTTGTTATGGTTTGTTGTTTATTACTTCATTTCAGATCTGCATATATGTATATGGATGTCATAATTCCTCTTATTTCCTCATTCTTTCATTAAGCTTCTCAAATGGTTAATTAACACATGCAATTAAAAACTCAACCACAGTCATTAAAAGATCTTTCCGGATCAAGTGGTATCAGAGCTAGTTGACGTTTGGATTTGAGTTTTGCATGTTAACCAAGGAAAAGCTATAGAATGGTGAAGGTGAGCTTGATGCAGAGAATCCATTAATTGGATTGAGAAAGATATCTTCTCACAGCGAGAAGATGGCATCGGAAGAAGGGATTTCTCAGGATGAGAAATATTTCCGAAAAACATTCCTTACTATGTCGGAGATGGTGAAAGTTTTGTACGAGGATTACTTGGAATGGAAGAGACCAGTTTTGGGTGAATCTTCAAAGAGAATAAGTGAAGAGGAAGAGGATCATCCTCATATTCCTCCTTCACCTCCATCATCACCTCCTTCTTCTCCTTCTTATTCAAGTTCAAGTTCTAAATCTAATACAAAGAAACATGTTCATAAGCATAAAATTGAAATGCCATTGTTAAAACTTGATGTTAAATTTGGGTTACCCATATATGATGGTGAAGTAAATCCAGAGAAACTTGACAATTAGATCAGGCAGATGAAGGTTTACTACAGTGTGCAACAGATCAAGGATGAGGCCACACAAATCAAGTTGGCATCTTTGAGACTGGCAGGTACAACCCTCATCTGGTGGCAAAGCATGTTGCAAAATGGAATGCAACAAGTGGGTAATGTATTTCCATCATGGAAAAGCTTCATTTATGCACTTAGGAAACAATTCTATCCTTTGGGTTATAAAGAAAAAGAATTAATTGAATGGCAATCTTTAAAACTAAGAAAAGGACAAACAGTGCAAGAGTATACAGATGGATTTCAAAAAATGTCATTGATGTTAGATATCCCTTTACAAACACAAGAAACTCTTATGAAGTATATAGGAGGTTTACCTGTGCATATTAGAAACAGTGTATTCATGTTTGGACCCACTAACCTTGATGAGGTTTCTATTCAAGCTACGTATATTGAAGTAGGAAAAATAGGTGTGTCAAGGGAATCATCGTCTTCAAGGAAAGAGGACAAGAGAAAATGGCATGGAAAGAATTCAAATGCAGTGATGAGGAAGGAAGGAAAGCCCTCTTGCAAGCATTGCAAGAAAGAGGGACATGACGAGGACAAATGTTGGCAGTTGCATCCCGAGAAGAGGCCAAAGTGGTTCAAGGAAAAGAAGGGAATGCAAACAGTGGCAATGACAACAAGACCCACAGACTTGGGATCGGATTCAGGGGATGAATCAAAGATCTCATTGGTTGGTATGACAGGTAAAATTGGTGAAGGCATTGATTGTAGAAGCAACTTGTTTCATATAAGGGTAATCATGTGACACACTAATATAGACACATTAATCAACAGTGGATCTCAATCTAATCTAATATAAGAAGAATTGGTTAAGCAATTGGGGTTAAAAACACAAGTACATCATAAGCCTTACACACTTAAATGGATAAGAAATCATCATCAAATGCACATAACAAAGTACTGCACAATCAAATTTGCAATTTCATCTAAGTATGTGGATGAGGTAACATGTGATGTAGTGTCATTAAGAGAATGTGGAATGCTCTTAGGTAGTCCATACTTATATGATCGTAAGGCAATCTTCTACAGGACAAAGAATCAATATCAATTAACCAAAGCAGGTCAAGATTATGTGATTCATGCTCATCATGTTAAGGCAAATAAAACACTTCAAACAATGGAACAATTAAAGAAGGCAGTGCAAGCAAGAAAAAAACCAATAATTGTTTCAAATGAAGTATTCGATCTTAAGCAAGAATAAGAAATGATTGTTGAATGAAAAATCAATCATAAGTTGCTTCAAGATAAGCTCATGTCGTGCAAATATTTCAAGTATATCAGCTCATTTGCAGTTGTATTTTTTATGATGTCATTAGTAATGTTGTCTACATGGATGATAGTGGCTTCAGTAAGATGTAACACCGTTCAAATGGCTAACAATATACTGTCATTTGTCATGATTGTGTTACAGTTGATCTTGATGAGACAGGTGCACAAGACAGAGTTCAGAGACAAAGGACAAGTCGGGTGGCCTATCCTAAGCTTGTTGACTGATCAGTAACCTTTTGGGGACCAAAAGGTCTTTTAGTGGGGAGGTGTGATCTAGAATCGGATCCAGGAGTCTAACAGGGCTCAAAAAGGCTCAAAAATGAAAGTGCTCAGAATCAAACAAAACCAATTCTATTGTGTTTGTCTTGTCTTCCTGATTCCGTCCATATATTTACTTCGTCAAATGGGCTTCGTATGCGAAAGATATCGCATTCTGATCGAAAACCCAAACAGGCAAAAAAAAAAGGGTTTGATTGTACAGTCCATACAGTTGATGTGGCAGCATATGGAGATGACATGTGGCATGTGATGGGGCATACGAAAGGTTATTTAGACCATTCAAAGGGTGACACATGTCACCACTATAAGGGTGACATGTGGCATGGGCTTATGTGGCAGTTACAGTGGCATGCTGACGTGGTGGTACAGTTGTTGACTAGGCATGATTGGGCAGACACCTCGGCAGACACGTGTGTTTGCACCTAATTCGTCACTCGGTGAGAAAATAAAGGGTGCTTACATGCCGAGTTGGGTCTTACTGAGCATGACAGTTGTAGAGGAAAGAGTTAGAAAAAGAACAACAAAACTATAAGCAAGAATTAAACTAAAAAAAACTAAAATTAGAAGCATATGGATAAAGAAATAATAAACATAAAAAAGACCAATATCACCAATGTTTTTAGGCTGATCAATTGATGAAATCAAAGCACAATGAAGAAAGGGGACTATGAGTCCCTTCTTTCTCCAATGGAAGGCTCTTGAGGCCCTCACAAAMTTKCTCTCCTTACAATRAGAAAATGAGAATGATGGTGAAAGAACTCCTAGCACATCCACTCAATGKAGRGGTGGATAGCTCAATGAAATGGTGCTAATGTGTTATTTCCAAGGAGTGAGTCCTTAAAAAAATCTAAGCAGCATAACATTACATGAAATTCCTTGAGAAAATGATGTTTCTTCATGGTTTTTTATAGCATTGCATTGGGTGATTATGTAACTCCTTTGAGGTGTGAAAAGGGGCTCTTTAGGGCTTAATTAGTTCTTTGACCAGCCTACCATGTGGATTCAACTCATATTTGGGAGTCAAATCGGCTTGGGAGCTGATCCATAAGTGGTTGAGAGGTCGACAATTTCCATAAATGCATTGTTTAGTAGGTGCGTGGGTTTTTGCACCAACATCCACGCATCGTGCGCGCGTGCACGCATTGTACGTTCTTGTTCCGTGCATATGTGCACGCACCCAAATTCTGTAAAGCGCCCTTCAATTTTTGGTTACTTTGTATAGTTTTTGACCTTTTTGCAATGCTGTGAAATTAATCCAGTGCCATGAATGACTTCATTATTGTTTGACGATGCTGAGTTCTTGTCGCCGTGTGCTGACGAAATTTTAGTGATAACAGATGCCCCCTGATGGATGAGGTTAGGAGCATACGTATAGCCGAAATCCATCAATGTTTCTTCTACTAAGAATGGTGTTATAAGAGAGAACAAGAGTGGGACCGTGTAGAGAAATCCTTTGGAGAAGAAAGGAATCGGTAGAACCCGACCTTCCATAAGGTGCGTAACAATATACAACTGTGTACAAACGAGGCGGGCATGCCCCATGCTCGTGTTATGTAACTCTGACAAAAGATGATGGAAGTGTTGGTGTAGATAACTGCAGCACCCTCGGGGGTGGTGATGATAAAGGCAGAATACAATTATGCAAAGGAATATACTCTGAACAATAGGCAATGATCGCGGTAATAAGGAGCAATGATGATGTGGGCATTGATGGCCCTACCCGGTTCAGAGGTCTTCGACAAATGATAAAAAGAACTGCAATAGTCATAAAGTAAGACCCACCATAACATGAAAAAGTGTTGGCATCGAATGTTATGGCTGCCAACGACAGCAGGGAGAAATGGGGTTTCACCCTGTGTCGTCCGAGATCTCTCATTAAATGGAGAATGAGAATCAAGATACTGTCGCCCTTCTGGAAAAAGTGTGTTGTTGTCGACAAAAGGGGAATGGGACTCCCAGAAGTAAAGGGATTCATAGAATCTACTGAGCTGAGGAAGTGGCAGAGGTACATGGACGAAGTCAAAAAGTGGGAAGACTCAAGACTGCCCTTGGTTGGAGGGTGTATGATATAATGAGTGGCCGCAACCTTGTGACAAGGTCGAGTGTCAGGGGGATGCCAAGACCGAGGATAAGTTGTGCCAGAGGTGGGACAAGGTGAACAAATTCAGAGGGTAGAGGCAAGTGACCTGTGAAGTACTCTGAAGATATGGATGATGTCGGCAAAGGTAGATAAGATTTAATGCTCCAACCAAGGGTGACATGGGTTGTGTGTGGCCAAAACAAAGGAAGCAAGTCGCCAACGGTGACGACAAAAGAAAATGTAATGACTGGAAATAAAGGCGTTTGTACAATAAATAATGAATAATTTGGGAAAAAATGTACAAATACAGAAATGGGTGCCCCAGTGTGAAATGAGTGCCCCAGGGAGGGCAGAAATTTCTTGGAAAACTGATGAGGGGTGGGGGGCCCATTGGTGAGTTTCTGTATGAGGTAGGTGAAATGAAGATAGGTTCGCAGATGGGAAAACTGATGGTGGATGAAATGGAGGGTTCATGATCCTGCGGAGGTGCAGGTAGAAAGAATAGAACCATAAAGAGTTGATCTGGGAGTCCATATGAGAAGCTAGAAAAAATGAGGAGAAGGAGTATGTGGTTGATTCGCAACATGATGAAAGAATATCGCGACTCCCATATCTAAAGGGTAATGGAGAACAACATGAGTGTCAAAAGTGCCATAAGGTGCTATGAATGGGACAACTCATGTGGGTAAGAAAGCTACTGGGTAATAGTATCGAAGATGCAAAAATAGACGTGTGATTACTGCAGAGCCGGGACTGGGTATCCTAAAGGCCAATATCAGAGGGTGTGACTGGAAATGTAAATGCAATACAGCGGGAGAGACTACATGCCAGTGATGAATATATACTTGAAGGAAAGATGTTGAGGGAGGATGATCAAGTACCTGCACACAGAACAACCAAATACCCAAAGTGAACAATATCTGAAGAAAATCAAAGATATGAGCATGTATGAGATAATTGTGACAATGCGCATCCGTACCTGACCATGATATGAAAAAAAGGTGCCCCGGGGGCTCAGGGGGAAAAGTGACACAGGGACAACTGTGATGTAGGTGGCGGGATGTTGATCGCATGGCTAAAGACGGTTTGAAAAATGGATGCCTTGGGCTTCCGGAATGGTGAGTGGAAGTTTGGCAAAAGGCCTATATATAGTTGTAGGGCCCACATTGCCACCTCATTTGTACCTGCTGCAACAGTGACTGGATGAGAAGATTTCAGAGGAGATTTGGAGATTCAGGGAGGATGGGGCAGTCAATCGACGTTCTGCGAGTTTCAAGTTAGTGGTCTGATCATCCTGCATAGAAATAAGTTTTCAATTTTTGGGCAGGGTTGGTACGGGGGGTCGTACCGGGGTAATTAGGGGAATATGTCTGGGGTGTGGGCCCACATGCATGGGTGATTTGGTGGAAGGCACGCATACGTGCTCACCTGTCCATCGATTATACGCACATGGGTGCGCGAGAGAGGGAATTTAAGGTGCGCCCTAGGGGCGCGCCTGGGACTTGAATAGGCGCGCATAAGGGTGCGCCTGTGGGTTGGACAGGCGCACAAAAGTGTGCGCCTGTATGGTGAATAGGTGCACTGAGAAGCACGCCTGTGCAGTGAACAGGCACGGATAGATGCATGCCTGTGCAGTGAACAGGCGCGCATAGATGTGCACCTGTATAGTGAACAGGCGTGCATGTATGCGTGCCTGCAGGTGAAAAAACTGCTCCTTTGAGGCAAGTTTTTAAGGGTAGAAAACGAGTTTGTTTGATGTTGTTGATGGGTATCTGAGCTGATATGGGACTCTGTGTTGATTGTAGGTTTCCAGCAGTGGCGATGGTTGTGCGGTGGCGAGAGTGAGACTGGTCCCAGTTCTGAGATGTTGTGGCCAATGCAGGGCCTATGGTGCGAGCGACTTTAGCAACCTGTGGGTTGCTAAAGTTTTTTGAGTGCCCATTGATACGGGCACAGGAGTACTTACTGTAGTTCCTGCTCCAGATGTGGAGTCTGGAGCTTCACTGCTTCCTCGTGTGAGGAGAGAATATCCCCTTCACTGTGGTGGAGGATGTGTATTTTCTGACTGGGCTCCCCTTTCAGGGTACGCCCCTACCAGAAGAGCCTATGCTGCCGAGGGAGACAGCCCTGGTGACGATCGCCAAGCGATATTGCTCAGGCGAGAACTTCATGTCTGGGACTGTAGTGAGCGTCAGTGCTATTGATTCCCTATCACATCGTTGTATAGTGACGATGATTGTTCGTGTGTATGGGTCACTTGCGACCCAACGGATTAGTGGTGGCCAGTTGCTGGTGCTGGACAGAGTTTTGGGAGGTGAGTAGTTCGCGTGGGGACTGACGTTGCATGCACGGCTGATCGCACAGTTGGACCGTTGTCAGTCCACAGGTACAGGAGAGTTCACGTTTGGCTCTATCCTGGTAGCCTAGTTTTTGGAGAGGGTGTCGATGCTGCACCCGAGGGTTCTGCTAGAGATGTCGGGGGCACGAGAGCCGCGATTGGGGCAGTGGTATGCAGTTTTGGTTCGCCATGGCGGTGGCGAAGGTGGTCATTATTTATCGATGCAGGTGGCACAGATATGGCGGCAGATGCTGCAGGTGATACTTCGGTACCCCTATGCTGGGGTGGACTTCCGAGGGGGACCCGGACATGGTACTGCCTCCTGGGGAGGTTTTTGACCATCGAGGTATGTTGAGTATTGTGTATGTTTTTTATTTATGTTATCTATTGAGATATCAGTTCATATGTGATATAGATGCTAATACGATCATTTTTTTGTTGTTTTGTGCATGTGAAGATGTGGCACCTCGTGGGCGCGAGGTGGATATGCAGAGAGCGTCGGTTCAGCGAGAGCCGGAGAGACTGCCACGTGGAGAGAGACGTCGGCGGGATGAGGCCGCAGGGCGACCAGCAGAGCCTGAGAGGGCAGCGAGGAGGCATCGGTTCGATGACCCTGGGGCAAGGCCATCACACACTCCTCCAGTGGCAGCTGGAGGTGATTTTGATGATATACGCCGTCGTCTGGAGACGAAGTTATAGGGCGTGCCTGAGGGCATGTGGATACGCATCCAGGACGAGGGGTTCTTGGAGCAGTGTATAGGAGTACCGCCCCCATGGTGGTATATAGTGCGACGAGCAGCTATGCTTGCCGCCATGACTAGTGGACGTCTGCCGCCGGGGCAAGAGGGTCCTATGGGTGGTCCTCCACCATCCCCTAGGGCAGGTG
>JZKD02S1730416.1:278055-303338 GCA_000966675.3 Picea glauca
AATTCAATATCTAAAACTTAAGGAAAGCGTCATGTTCTGGTGTGTTTTGTTCTAGATCTAGGTGGATCTAGGGAGATCAGTTAGTGTCCGCACCTACCGATTTTTCCGATAACAGGTATGGTAATGGGAGGAATGTTCTCCTTTGGTATTTGGAGGTGCTTCAGAGAAAGGGTCATCTGTAGGGATCTTCATTTTGGTGCAGAGTGATGCAAAGATGGATTCAAGCTGGCTGGTCATCTCTTGTTTGACTTCCTCCATTGAGGACTGCATGGTTGTATTTATGGTTGTATTGATGGATGAATTGATGGAAGCAACAGTAGCACTGAGTTGTTTCACTTCTTTTTAGGTCTCGAGGAAACCATATTGCAAGGTGTTGAAGCGAGTTTCCAGATCTTGGCTACGGGTATGGGCCATGAGGATGGGTGAACTGACAAGGGTCAGGTGGGGTCATAAATTTTTCCAAAAAATGATATGGATGAATGTGATAAGGATGAAGAGATTAATGAAATCCCCAAATGCTCTGGTTTGAAGAATACTGCAGTGATGAAATCGCCAAATGCTTCGGTCTGAAGAATATTGTAGTGATGAAATCCCCAAATGCTTAACTAGAAAGAAATGTGTATTTACTTGGCAACCTGAACACAGTTGCGCGGCAATAGATCTGGTCTCTTTTAATTTGTTTATGTTTCTATCCCCCAAGGGTTAGGTATTCAAGGGTTCTACAGACAAGGGTTTTCCCTATGTTATAGCTCTCTGATATATGTGTGGGGTCCAACAGTAGTACTCAGCCCAATATCTCAGGGCACTAACTAAGGAGGATAGACCGTACCCTTAGCCGTACTACCCGACTACCCAGGTACTAGAGAGTATCTTCCTGAGTGTTGTTCTTAGTGACAGTATAGCAGTCTGGTGGCTGATAGGTTTATCTAAAGAGGGCTTCAGGAAATCTAGGCCGATCCATACACAGGTGTTGTCTGATGTGCTACCACTCAAAGGGGTACCAATAGGGGTTACAAGGGTGGCCAACAGATGTGCGCTTAAGAACCACTTGTATTTCCTGCGTGTATGAAGCCCTCAACCATGGTTTTATGTGCATAATGAAAGATATATGTGGCTTAAAAAGGTTGGAATACGTGTCTACCTTGAAAAAAAATTCCCACAAATTCTTCCAAGGAAAGTGCTCTGATACCACTTGCAGGATACCAGATATAATAAATATGCATAATAGAAATAAAATGCTAGAAATGGCAGAATAACAGTAATATAACCAACATAATCTCCACAATAACACAGTAATGATGTAAGAACAACAACAGAAATAGCACTTTGATTCAAAAAGCAATCTTCACGGGCCTCTTCGAGTGGGCAAACTCCAGTCGAGCAACGCTCTGTTACAATAATCTCCAAGCTAGGGTTTTCATACCCTCGACCCTTATTTATACGAAATATGTGTCTATCAAGAGAAGCATCTAGAGGAATATCCTTCTAAAAGTGGAAGCTTTTATTAGGTATTATTACATCTGCCTTATTATCTTTTATTGAAAGGCCTTATTAATATTGACCTTTATTACATCTGAATATATTGATCTACCTATGTGCGGGTTAGGACCCTAAAAGTAGCCTTCGGGAGAGGCCAGGATGTATGTGCCTTTAGTGAGGCAGTGTTGGATGATGTAGGGTCCATTCCATAATCAATCTAATTTTCCATGCTCAAGGGTATCATGAGCGATATCCTAGGCAAGGACAAGGTCTCCTTCATTAAATGAGCAGAGGTTGACATAGAGGTCAAAGGTGGCCTTCGACCATTTTTTGGCTACCTCATTATTTTGTAATGAAGATTGATGATCTTTATCCAATGACTCTAAGTGGGAATTTCACACTCGATAACGGTGCGCAATGTGGGAATTTCACACTCGATGGGGAGAGTGGCTTCAACCCCATGGATGAGATGGAATGGTTTAAAACTAGTGATAGTTTTAACTGTTGTGCGATAATCCCATAGTGCTAAAAACAACATATGATGCCAATTGGTATTATTTTTGTTGACAGTATGTTGTAACATGGTTTTGAGGACCTTGTTGACCACCTCTACCTGTATGTTGGACTGAGGGTAGTAGGGTGAGGTGAACTAGCGGTGTCAACAGTGTTATTGAAAGTAGGCATGGCTTCGGCCCATTTGGTGAATTAATCTACTCCCACGACAATGTACTACTGTCCATTTTTAGATGGAGGGTTGCAAGTCATGAATTCAATGCTCCATTTACAAAAGGGGTCGGTAGTGATAACTATGTGTAGAAGAGTTGGTGGAGCTCATGCTTTGTTTGCATAAAGTTGGAATTTGTCACACTATTTCATGATGTGCGTGCAGTCGTGAAACAATGTGGACTAGAAGTAGCCTACTCGAATGATCTTCTGGGTGGTGGAAATCCCTAAGAGGTTGCCACCATAGGAACCATTGTGGAAATCATTAAGGATTATGTCAGCTTCGTCAATGGTCAAACATCGACGGAGTATGGTATCGACCCCTCCTTGATATAGGATATCACTGATAAGGAGATATCGAGGGGCCTGATGGTGAATGTGCCAACGATCGTCTCTAGAGAGGTGAGACCCAAACTTATGTGTCCAGATATATACAAGAAGGTATCCATACCAGGGGTCATCTGAGGGGCTGTAGAAGAGGTGTTCATTAGGGAAGTCCATATTGACGAGCGAACTAGCAGTATCTAAGGGAAATTTCATGATGAGTTCAGTGAGGGCGAGTGCTTTCTTTCTTTTGGGAATTGAAAACTCTAGATTGTACTCCTAAAGTATGACGATCCATCAGAAAAATTTACCGTTAATTTGCTACCGACTAAGAAAGTACTGCATGGGTTTGGAATCTGCCATGACTTTGGTAGTGTGAAGTAAGATATAATGACATATTTTTTGGACTACGAGGGTGAATTTATCTTTGTGGTTGTATTTCAGGGGTGGTCCTAAAAGGTTTTTACTGATGTAGTAAATGACGTGCTCATGGCCATCATCCCCTACTTGGATGGGAACTCCTTCTAATGAGACAACTGAGGTCGATAAGTAGAGGATTTAGTCATGATCATAGTCGGGTGGACTAATCAACGGGGCATTGGAGACCATCACTTTTAAATCATCAAAAGAAGTTTGGGAATTATCATCCCATCGAAATGGGATATCATGATGCGTTAGGAAAATAAAACCATGTGCAGGACTGTCATAGTCGAGGATAAAGCATCACAAAAAGTTGACTTTTCCTTGTAGGCTCTATAGTTGGTGCAAATTATGGGGTGGTGGAATTTCGGTGATGGCTTGGACCTTGAGGGGGTCCACTGTGATGCCATGTTGGGAGATGATGAACCCAAGGAGGCATCCAACGGTGACACAGAATACACACTTGAGGGGGTTCACAAAGATATTGTACTGACGACACCATTGAAAGACAACTCGTAAGTCATCTAGATGTTGTGCTCGTTTCTTGGATCGAGCAGTAAGGTCATCCAAGTAAGCGAGGATGATGCGAGTGAGATCATGGAAAACATAGGTCATGTCTCATTGGAATGTCACACCAGCATTCTTGAGTCCAAAAGGCATGACACGATACCCAAAAGTTCCCCATGGGGTGGTAAATGCAGTTTTATACTAATCTGGTGGGTGGATCTGTAATTGATCATAGCCAGATAATTTGTCCATGAAGGACAATGCCTCATGGTCGGTGTAGTCATTGATAATTTGGTCAATGAAAGGCATAGGAAATTTTTCTTTGGAACAAGTGTGATTGAGATCGTGAAAGTCATTGTAGACATGAATGGTGCCCTGTTTTTTGTTGACATGGATGGGGTTGGAAACCCATGACGTGTATGTGATGGTGTATATGAACCCAACAGTGCGTAGCTTGTCAATTTCATCTTTGATGGCCATTGCTTTGGATGGGTGTAGTGTGAAACTTGGTCGATGGTGATGATCTTCCTGTTGCGGGGGAATGTCGTCGTTCGAAACATAGAAAAATCCACAGCCTTCATAGCGTACAAGTAGCTATGTCCAAACAAGATGTTGTAATCGAGTGGGGTGTCGATAACCTCAATGTTAATAAGAATGGATTTTACCCCGAGTTCAACAAGGACATTTTGAAAGAGCCCTTCAGGAGAGGATGGTCGTCCATCATAATCTATCAAAGTGATGGCGGATGGTATTATCTCGGGGGAGCCAAATTTCTGCCAGAAGATTTTTGACTTGAGGCATATGACTGACCCTTCATCAATGATTCATCGATTGATTGGTATGTTCCAAATTTTGACTGGTACCTAGAAAGCTACCAAAGAGGGGAGATGAGATTTCCCATAATCTAGATCAAAAGTGATGATTCTAGTATCACCAGGTTTGACTGCCCCCAAGGTGAAACCAATGATTTTTGTTGAGTGGGACAGTTTTGGAGGACTTCCAAGACTAACATCGCTGGAGGATATTGTGCCAACTCATCGACTAGACTATAATTGTGTGCCACCCTAGCCTAAGGGTTGTTGACATTCCATCATAATGGGATGTGAGGAATACGAAGGGGTGGTTTAGTGTTAGGCTATGGAATCATCAAAGGTTTCCCAACTGTAACTAGAATTTCATCCAAAGTGGTGGGAGTAGATTCAGGGGGTGTGTTGTATTAATGATTGCGCATTTGTAAGAGAATTTATTCTTCGCTAGTGAGGAGGATTGTGCGATCCATCAGATTCCTAGGGTTTTGATATTGTCCCATCTATGGTTGGGCAGGGTGTAATTATTACTGAGTATTCATAACACCTTGATGTGGAATAGGGTTTTTCAACACCGCCGAGGGTGGTTGCTACAAATACTGTTATGGGGTCTACTGAGGGGCAGGTGAATTTATGGAATCTTTCATGTATTTGAAGTCAGCAATTTGGGGGAAATGGTGAGTATAATGACCATGCTCACCGCAAAGGGCACAAGGGAAGTTCATCCAGAGGTTGTTGTTGTTCCTCCCTTTTATTTTGTTGTTATTTCCCCCTTGGGGGTTCTGGTTCCCCTGATTCTGGTTTCCCCCAGTAGGTTGGTTCTATTGGGGGTTGTTTCCCCCTAGTCCTAGGTTATTATTGTTTCATTTTTTCCCTTTATTTTTGGCATTATTCAACTGATGGACGGGATTTTCTGTATTCATTTCTTCAAAATTTTGAAATTTTTGAATGGGAGAGGGATGAACAAAGTAAACCCCAGCAATTGGTTTTCCTTGTGGAGGAGAAATGGGTTGTGGAGGACCGGGAAATGGGAAATACAGATTATTTTTGGATATTGACCCATAGGGTACATAGGAAGGCATAGCGCTTTCGCTAGTGCTCAGGGTGTAATCTGAGGTAGAGGGGGTACCATAACTTGGTTGAACAGTCAGGCGCATCATGGGTATCGATGCGGGTCCACTCATGGGTGGGGTGGGAATAGCATGGTATAGTTGTTGATAAGGGGGAAGAGGGTAATAAGGGGGTCATCCATACACCGATGGATGTTGGGGTGTACCATACATAGGTGGTGGTTGGATGTATGGATTATGGTGTGTTGTAGTAAGAATCAATCCATCTATTGAGTAAGACATACTAGGTTTATCCTGGTTGAATGGTACAAGTCTTAGGGCGTCAGGTAGTACCGTATATAAGTATCCTGATTGTGAATAAATGAGGTTGTATTGTTGAGCCTTGTTGATGGCTTCCTCTTCACTTTGGGGGAAGGTAGAGGCCACATATTTGGCAAGGAGAGGGATGAGTGATCTGAGAAACCAATCGAGGCATTGTTGTTTAGTGATTTTTTCTTTGCATAAACCACATTGCCGACACCATTCATGAATGTGGTCGGCAATATGTGTGGATGAGGTTTGTTTAAACTCAGAGAGAAATTCTAGACCATTGTCATGGAGAATTGGTAGTTGAAAGAAGGTCAAAAAAAATTTGTCCAGTGATTCAAAAGTCACATGGGACCCTGATTTTCCGTCTACATACCACTTGGTTGATGGGCCTATGAGTGTGCGTTGAAATAACCTTAATCGGATGGAGTGATACATGATGTTTTTGAAGAGCACCATAGCTGGAAGGGTCATGACATGGTTGGAAGGATCTTCTCATTCCTTTCCTTCAAACATGGGAATGTTTTAAGGTAGTTTGGTAGGCATTACAGGCCATGTGGGGTCATGCAATATAGGATTGTTTGTGAGATTGCCTAGATCTGGTATGTTGAGGGAGGCCAAATATGGCATTTGGAGTGGCAGTGGAGGATTAGTTCCAGCCATGGTGTGAGTTTTTTATGTACCTGACCCATGAGGGGGGTTAGGTGGGGTTGTACCTCCCCCTTGGGAAGAAGTTTTCCCCCTGCTTCCTTCTAAAGGAGAGCTAGGGGATGTTTTTCCTTGGGAAGTGGACCCAAGTAAAGTGGAACCAATCAAAGTTGATCCCAATATAGTAGCACTCACAGGGGTGTGAGAGGGTTAGGCTGATAAGTTGGTGAGACTAGGAACTCCTCCTAGAAGAGGAGAGAGGTTCTGCAAACGTCTGGAACAGAGGGGATTTTGTGGGTACCCTATGGTGCTCGACTAGAAAAGTGAATGTGTTTGAATGGTGATGAGAGTAATAAAATGAACCAGAGTTTTGTATCATTTTGGACCTTCACAATATATCTCACAATCGTATGTAAGCACAAGAGTGTCATACATAAATCAATTGAAAAGAAGCATACATCTAGATAGGTGTATTTTTTCAACGTGGGAGAACAAAGAAAACAAATGCTCGTGTCCTAAAAAGACATAACGGCTTTCCTCTCAAATGGCACTAGACCTTCCAATAGCACTCAACAATGGGGTCTGAAGCCACCGGAAGAGGAACTAGTGAAGGATGAAATAATCAGTTATAATGAGGGGTAGAGGGTGCATATCTCGAAAGAGGTAGCGATATTTCCCAATAGCCACACAAAATATGATCAAGGTGCAATTGCATCCCACAATTGCCACCTGGGTAGATGTCCTAAAATTTGGCCACTAGGTACCTCAGTCAAAGTGCGACATTTAGATTTTCGACCTTAGAAATGGGTCACGGGTTGGATCCCTTCCAAGAGGTGGGTGCCTTAAGGGGGGACACATATAACAACTGGACCTCAGCCTTCGACCCTTCATGGGTATCTCCCTACCTTATGGTGTTAGGAACACTTGAATTGGAGGATTTAAGGTTCCCTATTTGTCAATTTCTAATGTTTGAAGATGTGAGAACCAAATAACAGGGAGTTATTTGGATGCCTATCCTCGAGATCCTACCTAGACTAAGAATTTATTTTGGAACCTCGTGTGTAGGAAAACATAGTGATTTTTTAGAAAAATTGTAGAAGTGGTTGTTTGAGAGATTGGGGATGTGAACCAATCTCATTTGAATTAAATGGGAGTGGATAATTCCTTCAAGAAAAAGTGGGATGTTTCGGAATCCCTTTGGAGAAAACCTACTTCAACGTCCACAATTCAAGATGAAATTATGTGAGTGAGTAGTGACTTTGTGTGTGAGAAAGTGATAAAATGTGCCAAATTTTTAATAAGTTAGGTGTCAGCTTCCAGCATGTGGACTTCGTGTGGTTCTTACAAGTCTTGATTACCTATCTTACTAGATCCCATTGGTACAACCTTGCAGAATTTTAAAGTCCCTAGAGAACTAGCATGTGAACATATGGATCCTTATCAATCCTTTAAACTCCCTAATGTGATTTAATATAAGAAAGCTTCAAAATACTATCCTAGATCGAAAGCATGTGGGCATGTATGGGCCCGTTACAATAATATTTAAACTCCCCTAGTGATGTAAACTAAGAAAGTAGCTTCAAAACTATCCTATCTTTGCAACACATGGCCATGTATGGACCCTTACAAATTTAAGATGTTTTTCAAAAAAGAAACTAAGAGGGGCCCTAGAGGGCCTTTGTCCTCTCCTAAATATTTTGTGTTTAAGGGAGATGAAATCTTCCCTCAATCATTTTTATGATTCTCAATATCTCTCTATGGTGCGAGAGAAGAGCATACTCAATGATTGAAGTTGATTTTTGGTCCCAATGCAAGTGTTTTTATATGTTATAGTGAATGATTCCAACATAACTTTTACAATCAAAACAAGCCATCCATGTGGCAACTCAAGGAAAAAAGAGGAAAAATATGGCTTTTTAACCCCCTAAGTGCCTATGTTTTGACTAACCCTTCATGTGGAGAGGGAATCTAAGTGTGGTGCATATTAAAAATTGCATAGAATCAATATTCAAAAGGCTAAGGGCCTTTAAAATATCACAAAAATCCCTTACAATGTTGGATTTATGGATAGATGTGTGGGTCACAGAGTAGACAGAGGCACATGAGGCACCAATGCATAAAGAAATAATGAATCATTGGTGCACCGTGCGCAGAATGTGCTGAAAAACACAATGTTGTTGGTGCACGTTCTCAGAATATGCGCCTGTGGGATGAAAAACCCATGCACGTTCTGATATGCAGAAGGGAAGAAAATTTTGAATGAAATTCTCTTATTCCAGCTCTGAATTTATCTTTTTGCAAGTAGGACTGGGCCAATTATGATCCCTGCAAGGTAATAGATCACAAATAAGTTCTCAAACAACCAAAATAGGGAGGAAACGGATGCCTTATCCCCAGTATGGTCGCCAATCTGTTGTATCCTTTCCGCCACTTGGATGAGAAAAAGAGGGACACCTACAAGTCCAGTTGGGTCAGCTGAATAGGACATATAAGTTAGTGCAATATTTAGACACATCAAGCACAAGAAATAAATAAACAACTAAGATAATAAAAACTAAATAAACAAAACTAAAATGCATAAGTAAATTAGAACCAAAATCAACCAAACAATTGACCAATATTCATGCAACCAATGGATAGATTGTATTAGTGGGAAAACACCAAAGAGAAAGGGAGAATTATGTGTCCCCTCTTCCTCCAAGGGAGGGATCTTGAATCCTCTATGTGAGAGATATTCTTACAAATGGAAAACTAAAAAGGAAATGGTGAATAAATTCAAAGCTCATTCCCTCAAGAGGTGAGGAGAATATCCCAATGAAATGATTCTAGTATGCTCCAAGAAGGAAAGAGGTTTATTTTAGGAGAATAGAGGTATCATAACAATACAAATAGATTCTTAGAAATATAGTGCACCCATGGCCTCTTTTTATAGCAAATATTTGAGGCATTATCCAATCGGTCTTTAGTGTGAACAAGGGGCCCTTTAGGGCACCTTTAGGTATTTTACCAGCCCCCCACTCAGATTCAGTTCAGATTTGAGGGTCAAATCGACTTGGAATATGAACCATAAGTGGGTGGAAGGTTGACTAGAATCATAAATGCATCCTTCTTAGGTGTGTGCGGCTTTTGGCATACACAGTCACGCATTGGGCGCATGTGAACTTTTCCTACATTTTCGACTAGCACACGTGCACGCGCTTCCTTTATTTATTGAGTGCATGTTGATTTTGTAACTAGTTGTATAGTTTGTGCCCTTTGGAAATGAATTTTTTCGGCCATGAATGAACTAATAGGTGTTTGGAAATGCTGGATTCCTATGACCATTTGCGAACTAAATTTCAGTGATAACACAAATGTTGGGTGCAAATGCAGTTGTCAATAATCTCCATTTTCATGATGGGTTATTGTGTCAACTGGGCCATATATGTGTTCCATCAAAAGAGTGAGAGAATCTGATCTGGGAAGCCCACTACAGTCGGGTGGCAGGACACTTCGGCATTGAAAAGAAAGTGGCGATGTTATAGAAACATTTCTATTGGCCGAAACTTTGACAAGAGGTCAGTAAGCATATCAGATCCTACATTGCCTACGTTATTTCCAAACTGACCACTAAGAAACAAGGCATGTACACCCTTCTTCCTACTCCTAACAGGCCATGGGAATGAATCTCAATGGACTACATGTCGGGCCTCCCATCCACCAAGCGGGGAAATGACTATGTTTTTGTGGCTGTTGACTGCTTTTCTAAGCTGGTGATTCTAGTTTCTTGCAAGAATAACATCATAGCAGAGGCCACTACCAAGATATTCTTTGAATGAGTCTGGGTACATTTTGGAATCCCACAAACCATTGTCTCATATAGGGATAGTCGATTTCTCACCACATTCTAGTCGAGCCTCTGGTCACTGCTGGACATCAATCTCACCAAGTCCACGGCCCCCCACCCCCATACAGATGGCCAAACCAAGGTCATAGTCAAATGATTGTGCATATCCTTCGCATGTATAATTCAAATCACCCTCGCACATGGGATGAGATCCTTCCCTATGTCCATCGTATCTACAACCGAGCCCTACATAGATCAACTTACCACAACCCATTTCAGGTGGGGTTAAGATTCCAACCATTAGGTCCCATAGATGTTGCACTTCCCCTTGTGGTCACCTCGATTAACGCATCTCCTGATCCAACTTAAGCTGAAAAATCCACTCGGTTCATTGAGAAGATCCATCACATCCACCAACAAGTTTAGGATATCCTACAGAAGTCCAATGACAAGTACAAGCAATGCCATGATCAACATCAGGTGCCACATAAGTTTCAAGTGGGATACAAAGTTTGGCTGCACTTGTAGAAAGAACACCTTACATGACCCCATCGGAAGCTTCTCCCACTCCATTATGGGTCATACACCATCACCAAGGCCATGGGGGATAATTCTTTTGAGCTCAAAATTCCTCCTTTCCTTGACCTGCACCCAGTGTTCAACGTGGATCTTGTTCGCCCTTATTTCCCACCATTATTGGACACTTCAAAAGTAGCATAACAGCTGACACCAACAGAGCTCAACCCCACCTACATACAATGGGAATCTAGTGATCAGATTGTGGATGCACAAATCAAGGGCACTTGAAAGCAAAGGATCCAACTTTATTGAGTCATCAAAGGAGGGAAGCTCCTACACCAAGACAAGTGGCTCACCCGAGGCCAAATTCAGCAGATATTTCCTCATCTGATGGGGGAAATCAAAGAAATGGAGACCATTTCTTCCTAATGAGGTTGTATTGGTCCAGTTGGATATCGATGGCCACCCACCTTTTCCAACTAGTTCAAAACAATTTTCTGGCAATTTTTGTAATTTACTATTTTTAGTAGTTTTTCACTTTCAGAGCCGTTTTGAGGCCCTAAATGATGTTTTTTGGGAAAACATAGAGAAATATACAAATTTCTTCTATGTTTACCCAAAAATTTATCTCCTCTATGATACCTTTCCAACGGGATATCATACACCTAAAACGGAGATCGTATGCGAAAGTTACGACCCCGGGAAGTTGATGTACTAACTTACCCAAACGGGGCCCACATGACCTTTGGCGCTTCATCTCCTAGGGTTAGGTTTTTAATGTCTAGGGTTTTTGGAATTCATGTTTATTGTAAAAATTCCTTAAGAGCCTCATTGTAATCATCTTCTTGCGAATGAGCACAGTCGTCACATCTCTTCTCAGAGATAAGTCGCCACCATTCTAGCTAGCTTGTTTTCGTTGCATTTTATAGTTTCAGCTTATTTCCTTATTAAATAGAAAACCATTTTTATTGTATCTCTGTTATTTTGTGTTAATAACCTGTTAATAATATATATTCATTTCATTCTACTCATAAAATCCGGATCAAGGTGTGTGGTGTGAGTGCTTCTCTTTTGCATTAACATATCCCAAAAAAACCAAAAAAAAATCTTTTTTGAGATTTCACTATGCATTTTGACCCCCGAAATCTAGTTTACATGTGTTGACAGGATTACATGTAATTTTTTATGGACATGATGACATCCACTGAACTTGAGGTATGTGTTTCCAAACTCACATATAGGGATAGTTTTTTTCCGTACATTTCTCGCTTTGCATTATTAACCATCCATACTACCAACATTATGCCTTACGTTCAACCCCAATCAGTTGTGACACTAACCACTCCTTATTCGCGTCATAACTGGTCCAGTAGTGCCTACCCTTTATGGGAACCTTATTTAGCACCCAAATTTCCATTTGGTGCCCATGTTGTGATTTTCCCGTGGGCCAGGGAGCCCTCCTTTAGCCCCGCCATGACTTGAAGATTGAGCCTCAATTTCCTCTCTTCGTCTATATTTTGGCCATATCCTCTGGGGATTCCAAAATATTTTTATTGTTTCTTAATGGTCTCCTATGAATTTTCCACTTGCATCATGCCTCCCACCGCTGCTCTATTTGTTTCCCATATCTCACTTACCGCTATGCAGCAGCCTTGACCATCCACCCCTTGCATTGTTTGGCCTCTGTTTTGCATCCACCTAACCAAGGAGAGAACAACTACTAAGAGTGGATCTCACTTTACTATGCCATTTCAATTCAACTTTCTTAGGTTAGTTCCATGCACTTGGAAAATATTAGCATGTTTTTTATCCAATCGTTCTCTCCCAACGAGTATACTTTTATCTCTTTTTTAGACTCGTTAAAGTACATGAAAAAGACACATCACGAGTATCCTTTTGACTCTTTTTGGGATAGTTAATATTAAATGAAAAATGCACATCAAGCTTAATTACATCATTCTTTCATGCTCGTTAAACCATGAAGCAAATCGAGCATACTTGTATTCCTCTTTCGTGATCATTAAATAAAAAAATAGTGGGGTTTTTCTCATCATTGATCTATTCTAAAAATGGAAACATCAATCAAGTCACCCTTGAACATGGCACCTATTTGATTTCTCATCATACAATTTGATTTTATCTTACCTAGGAGCCATCCCAGTAATATAAGTCAGAGATACTCCTTCGACCAGTTACTCTTCTAATCATCATGGAAAGAGCTTCAATGCCTCATGCGTTGTTGCACTATATTAATATATCTCTTGTGTCTTGCTTCCAAGTCACTATTGTGTCATGCTATATGGTCAAGAGAAGTTTAAGCCTGAATCGACCATCTGCAATTTTTTTGACTTTTTGAGTTTTCCATTGTTGGAGGCAAGCCAAAGAAGAAAGAAAGACAATTTTGGTAAAGAAAGCATGCACAAGGAAAGTGACAGCTGGAAGGAATAAAAACATGCGCGCATGCATGGAATACCTAACAACGGTAGGGTTAGGATTTTGGTAATGTATTGTAATGTTTGAACAGCGAAAAACATATAAATATAGATACCGAGGTATTATAGAGGGGTTTGGATATAAGAGTTCGGAACATTATCGAGTTTAGCTAGTTATCTATGAGTTGTTGCGATATGTAATATTTTTTTGTATGACCTACCTTTGTAAGCCATTGAGATAAAGGGGACTAGAGAGGGAATATATTAAGGGTTAGATCAGGATAAAGAGCCTGGTGCGATCTAGTCTGCCTCATATAGATCTTACCCAACTGAGAAGAATTGTAACATGCGTGGCGTTGTAGATGAGGAAATACTATAATAAAAGAGCCAAGAGCCAGATATTTGTGGACGTAGCTCAGAAGGAGGTGAAACACGGTAACATCTGTGTTATGTAATGAATGCATGCATATCTTTATTGTCTTCAGTAGTTATTGTTGTGTTTAATGAATGATTCGTTATATTTCCTACATATTCTCAAATCATGGTATATTGTGTTTACAATTTATAATAGTGGTTCAATATACAGTTCTCATATCTCGCACTCAATCCTAGGTTGTAAACACATGAGTATTATAGCCACTCATTAAAGCTATCTCGAGTGAGATTACGGAGTGCACTCTATGCATTGTGTTGTCTTCTGGTTTACCAGGAGGGCCGATAGTTTTAGAGGCTTTGTTGGAAACTCGAACAGACATGAACCCTGGGTCACTCAGTATGAACTTAGACAAAATAGAAGAAGTAAACCAACAAATGGTTACGTTGTCATTGGTAGGAATAGGAGAGATTGAGTATATGTGAATAAGCGGAGAAAAATAATATGAAAGAAGAAAAGGAAGCAATGAGTCATTAAAAGGGGATGTTGAGACTGTGGAATCCCACAAAAGAAGAGATAAGACAAAAGAGTTGGAGTTTACACAGAAAGACAACAAAAACCCTAGACTAACACCCTTCAAATATCTTGAGAAATATGTGTTTACTGATTTGCATGAAGTCTTTTTCTGTGATTTCCCACACTTATTATAGGAGTGGATACTAAGGTTGAAGTATAACCATGCAACGAATCAGATTCGACATTTAGATTAGACCCTGGTATAGATCGAGTTGTTACAGCAGGTGAACAACAAATTCACCCGCGCAATAGATTTTTGTCTTGACAGTATTGTGGAAGGATTTATAATAGAGTTTGCAGTAGACACAGTGAAGTCGTACAGCGCAGCGGAGCAAGATTTTCTATGCAGACCTCGAGGAAGGTACATTAGATCATTGTATACTTCTATTAAGATACTACTATACAATAAAGGTGTAATGGCAATAGATTCAGACAACTAAACTTCCTTGTGTACATGGGGGAAGGGGGGAAGCACTGATAGAAGGAGGAGAAATGGAAGGAGGAAAGGATAAGGGAAAGGAGGAGGAACCCTTGGACTCAATCATCATGGATGACGACCAGATCAAGTAGATCATGGTGACAGTTGGAAAGCTACGTAGAAGAGTACCCTACCAATACAAGGTGAATACCAAGAAGAGAGGCATAGCCATGAGGGAAGGCTTGGAAAGTGATTAGGAAGAGGTAGAGGATCTTCAGGCTATGGAGCAGAATGAGGAAATCCTACACGCAAAATATGAGAGGAAGACAAGAGGTCCAAGAGTGGGAAGAGAAGGCAGCAATCCTATCCATATTAATGTTAGTGTGGAACCCATAAACCCATGTTAGATTAATACACCAAAGAGAACACCACCATTTAGACAATCAAAGTTTAGAAGCAGTCAGAAAAGAGGGGGCAGTTCAGGAAGCACTAGTCAATTATCTACACCACATGGAGGTAGTAGTTAGACATTTAGGATGGCAATACAAGACCCTACCATCAGGTTACCAAAATTTAAAGGAGAAGCGTCGGAGGACCCAGAAAAACATTTGTTCATCTATGAGAATATTTGTGAACAAAAACATATCACAGACGAAGATACTAAGCTAGAACATCTAGTGATTACACTAAGGGATTGTGCACTGGATTGGTATATGATTTTAGCTGCAAACAATCCACCTGGGACAACTAGAACAATTGCAGACATTAAGAAATTGTTTATAAATGAGTTCCAAAAGCTAAGTTCAACGGATCAGTACATGAACAAGATGATCGAAATAAGACAGAAACCAAGAGAGTATGTATGGGAGATTTATCAGAGATTCAAGTGACTGAAGAGAAAGTTAAAATATGTCATTACCGATATGAAGCATCAACACCTGTTTGTCAACTCACTGCTACCACACTTAAAATACCCATTGCGACAACAGAAGTTCCAGACGCAGAAAGAGGCTTTGCAGGTAGCCCTGCAACTGGAAGAAAATTGGTATCAACAGACGAACCCAGCTATCAAAGAAATGAAGGAGGATCTGAAGAACTTAACATCTTAGCTAAACCAGAATAAGAGAAAGGACAAATGAGAAGTTATTTTGTGCACTACATGCAAGTTGGAAGGACAGCACAAGAACGAATGTCCAACATTCGCACAGTATATGGAAGTAGGAATGCCAAATCCATTATCAATAGGAGGACTATGGTTCAAAGTCTGTAAGAAATTGGGCCATGATCTGTATCACTTCCCAATGATGCAGAAATACCAGACAGTCCCAAAGAGTTCATATTGCAATGTTTGCAAGTTATTGGGCCACGCTGACAAAGATTGTATAACCATGGAGCTGATGAGAGAGAGGACATCACATGCATATAGAGTGTAGGAAGAAATGATGATCGAGAAATCTACACCACAATGTAACCAAGCTCCAACTCCATATAACACTGCACAGTAGCAGTATAATACTACGCAAAAACCATATAATAGTGTACAACCGTAGTAAATCACAGCACAAACTCAATATAATACCACACAGTATAATCAAGTGCCTCAGTATAATGCATCGAGAAGAGATCGAGCAAGCTAAAAAGGTGGAGGATGAGCGAGAGGAGGTTTTGGATGAGGGAGAGGACCAGTGGTATGTCACAATTGTCAACAACCAGGACATGATGGAAGAGAATGTTTGCTTCCACTAGTGACTTATATGTATTTTCTTGCATCAGATCATGACACAGAGGAATGCCCAACACTATTAGTAAATATCCAGTAAAAGAGGTAACAGAACAACCAGAATGTTTAGTGGATTTTGGCTGAAGCAGGGGATGAAGGATGAAACATCAACATAGTTACCCACAGAAGAGATAAAATAGGGAACGCCACAGTCTGACAAGAACCAACACAAAACCAATGGGTGAAGAAGAACATCAAACCAAGGAAGTAGTTTGACGCGCAGAAGGAGAAGGAGGTATTTAAGAAAGCAAGACAAGAATTTCATAAAGAAGACATGGCATCAACTTCAACTGTGTATCAAAACAAGGAAGCACCAGAGTACGAGATTCCTCCATTATTGGATCATACCAACGAAATACAACCCATGGGACAAGTAATTACAATCAAAGGATTTTTGAAATCATGTGTAAAAGTATTAAATGATCCATCATCTGTGAAAAAATTGCAAAACATATTAGAAAAATATAACTTGAGATGGAAGGAAACCTAGAACAGAAGACAGTAAATCACCTACATACAAGAAGAAGAACCATTAGGGAGTTCAAACTGAATGACAATTTCAAATATTTAAACATGGGAGATATCATAATGGATCTAGGATATGAAGTTAATGTATTACCAAAGAAGACATGGAAATGCATGGGAGAGCCCACATTAGTATATTCATCTGTTCAATTGAAATTAGCAAACCAACATAGAGTCCTACCAATCGATAGACTAAAAGGAGTGTCAGTAGACCTAGATGGAGTGCGCACTAAAGCAGACTTTGAAGTCATTGAAATAGTGGACGACACAACACCATATCCAGTGTTGATTGGTTTGGATTGGGAATTTGAAAACCAGGCCATAATCAACTTGAAGACAAGGAAAATGACATTTGAGTCAGGGGAATATAGGGTCATTGCACCATTAGACCCATCAAAATGGAAAATGTTCATCGAACCTAGATTCTTAGACTTCAAGGAAATTAGCCAATTGTATAGAACAACTACGCACGGTGAGGATGGGATACTCAGTTGGTAGAGCATTACCTCATGTGCAACATACTCAGACACCATTCTAGAAAACTGGAAACAAAGGCTACATGAAGTATCCACAAGAATATGTGCACGAATAGACCATGCAGTAAGATGGGTAGGCAAGGAAATAAGGGAACCACCCAGTTTCCACGGAATAAACAATTTGGAAACATTCTTGGCACAGTATGAAGATGAAGTTTTAGAGAATCAAAGATTGTTATCACTTGACATAGCACTCAATTCCACACCTGCAAGATGGTGGGGCACACACAAAGAGACAATCACATATTGGTACCAATGTAAGAAATTAATGTGCATGAGGTTCAGTGTAGAATAGAAAAAAAAACAAGCAAAAGAGGTACGATGGATAGGGGGCACTAGCAGAACACTTGGAGAAGTGTATAACGTTGTGGAAATTGACACCCCTAGAGGAATGGCCTCATAATTTCATACACACTATAGAGGGCATACCAGTGAACTGGTTTACAAACCAGGAACTACGACCTGGACGACATTGGAACAGAATTTTACAGTCACTTTTTCATTCGAACATGAAAACCCCAACATAGATGCAGTTCTTAAACAGATAAGAGGTGTGATATTCATCAAGGAACCAAAATTCGAACTCATAACATAAGAACAACAGCGGAATAAATAGATAGTCAAGGAATTGTTGTCATGTTACCATGTGCAAGAGGAAGCACCAGATGAAGATGATCCACGCGATATTCAGATCGAAGAAGCAGAAGGCGAAAGAGAATTGGAGGGTCCACCAATAGAATTAGAAGTTATTTCCATGTTGATAAAGGTAAATAAAGTTAACATTGGGATAGTTGAGAACCCCAAAATGGCCAACATTGGAGACTACTAGGATGAGCAAACTGTGGAAAGCATAACAGAGCTATTGCACAATTACAACGATCTATTTCCCACAAATTTTACAGAGATGAATGGTATAGCAGGAGATCTAGGAGAGATGAAGATACCACTCAAACTCGAAGCGAGATCGATCAAATAGTGCCATATAGATTGAACCCATTATATAACAAGAAAGTCAAAGTTGAGATCGACAGGATGCTTGAAGCTGAAATCATAGAATCGGTCGAAGAATAAGAATGGATAAGCCTGATGGTAGTTCAGGACAAAAAACAAGGAGGGATAAGGATATGCGTCGACTTAAGTAAGTTGAACGATGCATGCCTACATGACCTATTCCCTACACTTTTCACGGATGAAGTGTTAGAGAATGTAGGAGGACATGAAGCTTACTCATTTACTAATGGATTCTTAGGCTACCACCAGATCAAGATAGCATAGAAAGATAGATACAAGAACACATTTACAAAAGAATGGGGATCCTACCAGTACACAGTCATGTTGTTTGGACTGAATAATGCACCAGCAATATTTTCCAGAGTAGTTATTGTCGCGTTTAAGGAATTCATCCACCATTTTCTTGAGGTATACTTAGACGATTGGATAGTCTATAGTTTTTTGAAAGACCATGTAGAAGTCTTACGACTAATGTTAGAAATATGCAGACAGTGCCAGATATCATTGAACATAAAGAAATGCATATTCGGAACATCGTTTGGGATACTATTGGGCCACATAGTATGCAAACAAGGATTATTAGTAGATCCTGCAAATATTGCAATAATTGTTAACTTACCACCACCAAAAATAGTATGTCATCTAAGAGCGACGTTGGCACACACAGGATACTATAGGAAATTTATCAAAGGGTATGCACAAATTACTGCACCATTGGAAAATTTGTTAAGAAAGGATACAAATTTTCAGTGGAACGATGAGTGCCAACATGGTCTAGATACCTGTTGATGGGTGTAAGTGACACACCATCAACTGGAAGGATAGACCCAGTCTGGGGTTGTCTAATTAACCCAAGCCATTTGGTATGACCTATCCTGACGGGTTTAATGGCTCTATTATCCAACTAGGGTCCTAAAGATAGCAAAATGAAATAAACTAAATAAAGAAAAGATTTTAACAATCGACACAATAATTACAAATATTTATCTAAGAATGTGAATATACAAATGATTATGAACAGTTTATATACAGCTTACAAGGTTTGCGTGAAATCTTGTGAAAATGATTGTTTGATAAAGTTTCTAAATAAAATATGAACAACACTTCTTTTTTGTTTTTTTTTTAAGATATTAAACAAACAAATACTAAATGAATACGATTGAAACAATGACACAAAAACAATCAAAGCCAATTAATGTAACCATCGTTTCATTCATAAACAACTCTAAATAAAAGAAAAGAATGCATCTACTAACCTCTAACTGATCAATTAACTGAGTTTATCTTCCTGTGTTGTATGATCTCCTGCATGTACTGTTGTTAAGGGAAACCTATAACAGAACAATACTATCACTTCCAGAATACATTCAAAGAAGTATTTGATATTGGAGTAAATTAATAACAACAGAAAGACATCTAATTAAAAATATTGTGATCTTAGGATGATCAATGTTTAAGAATGGGAGAAAACTCAGATCTGAATATTGATATTATCCAACATTTAACATTAAGAATAAATTCAAAAATAATCAAATGATAGATCAATCACACATTAAAAAAAGGAATAAGAAATTATGGACATCATATAACATTTAACAGTATGAAAACACCATATGATGACAAGCTAAAGCTAAATCAACCATAATAACATTCTCATAATATAGCAGTAATGAAAGAATGAAATGGAATAAGCATCACATAGGTCTAAAGCCAAAGATGAATTGCTTTCTCATATTCTTTCTCAAAATCACATGCCCATATTGTAGTCGTGGAAGAATTTTTGGGATAATAGACTCTTTAAGATAGAAAAAAATAATAATACATAAATGATAGAAATTAACCATGTATTGATAAAAAAGACTACAACTAATTTAAATCAATGCATAATCAATTATTCAAATAATATGAAGATATTATAATGAAAATAAAACCATTTTACTTACAGGACAAAAGCCATTAAACAACCTGGAATTCCATATTATTCTTTGAAAATACTCGCCCATTGTCCCAAAGATTCCAACCATCTGTTACTCCATTTGAAAAGAAGAAAAGTTCACAAAATAAATAATATAAAAAGGAGAAAGGATAAAAATCCTCCTCTCAATTTCCTAGATCCCCTTGGCTCTAAACTTTCTCATATATTTATACAATGAATGAACAGTATGGGCATCACTAATGTTAACACTCTGTAAATTCCCAAAAGTTGTCAAAGTAAAAGAAATTTACAAGAGGCAACTTTATCCAACCACTTCAAAACTGGAATCTAGCCCTACTAGCTTCAGAGAGGGATCTCTCTATATGATTTAGTTGTGTTTTGACTTTGAGATATTAGTCTAGTTAAATAAAATAAGATTGAATGGATTGTTTTGTTTTTGTTAAGTTCGTTGAAAAGGGTTTTACGCCTCCATTGGGCTATGGGGTATTTATTATGATGATAGAGGTCTAAACAGAAATTAAAAGATTCCTATCACAGGGAAAGATAATGCATTCATTGGATTCTTTAGTAGTAAAGTGATGAATAGCAGAAAAGATGAGAATACCAATTAAAGTAAAGAAGCATTTAATAATTTCTTCACTGTAATATCAAAAAGATAAACATTAAGATATTTCAAATCCAGAAACAAGGTATACAAAGATAAATCCTGCAACATGCGCTACTTTAAAAGATTAGATTAGAAAAAAATATAATAACTGAGGGAGAAAAAACATTTAACATAGAAAAGAAAATATCACCAATGAATAACACGCGAGAATCCTGTGAAACGTCCCTTTGTATTACTGGAAGATCTCTTGATAAAAATTACAGTCTTTCTAGCTTACAGGGCGTAAAGATCAACCCTTAGTACTTCAAAGTTTGAAGTATTTATAATCAAAAATTACATATGATCCTGTCATTAAAGATCAGGACGTGGAAATCTAAATGTAACTAACTAACTCAAGAAGATACAAAAATCCAGGAACTATTTGATGATGTGTTGAAATCTTCATGCTGATTTCTAGGGTAAACCATTGGTGAGTCCTCTGCATGACCTCGTATGATTTGGATAGTTGACTGGGCTTGGACACCTCATCTCCTACTCAATCAGATTGCATAACTCTTCCCATCAAAGGTTACTGGGAACACCGACTTTGAGCAATCTGCGGTATACTTCATCCATCTCTGTATACTTGGAAAAAGTTGGCTTAACGATGAAAATGTACTGGATCTTGTGTTGTATGCTGATGTCTAACTGGAAACCTTCTAAGAACATATTTCCTGTGATATTGCCCTGTATTTCTGAGAACTTCAAACTATCTTTAGCCACGGTGGCTAGTTTTGTTTTATAATCAGAAAGTGTCATTAACTTGTCATTTATGACCCTTAAGCCAGGGAGGCCTTTCTTCTGCAGAGCTTCAATTTTGATGAAAAATCTTTGCACTCCTATGTCCATAGTCTGGAATTTTTCCTCCAGTTGGTAACATCAATCCTCTTTTGGTCAGGACCCTCTTGACCTCGAGGATGGTTTCTGTCCTATCTTCAATTTTCAAATCCCCTAACTCTTCTCTAGTTTTTGAATTCAGGAATTTAATGATCTCAATGGCTTCTGTGGGCATCTCTCCCAATTCTCCTCTTATTTTCTCAATCGCCTGCTTTCTTCTTTGCACCAGTTCATTATGCTCCAACATGATTTGTACCATAGGCCATATTTCATTTATGGATTTGGTGATATCCATCCAGACATTTTCCTTGACCTCAGCAAGTGTTTTGCCTGCCACTGTTTTCTTTTGAAGCTGTTGCAATTCCTGTTTGAGCTTGTATGATGTTTGTTTCTCCTTGGAGTAACTGGTTTGGTAAGAAGACTTGAGTTCCTGAAGGTTCTCAACCTCCTTTTTAAGTATTCTAATCTTTGTCTCTTGCAAATTCATCTCCTCCATGGATTTTTCCAGTTCTATTGTCTTCTCCAAATCTATTAGTGGAGTTGCTGAGGGAGTTTCTGCTGAGGGGATTCCTGTTGTGGATGTTGTTCTTACTCCTATGAGTGGAACTAAACTCAATGGAATGACTTCCATAGGCTTTGATTGTTCCTTCTCTTTCAATAACCTTTTCAGTTCTTCTTCCATCTCTTTCAACTGTGCATTCTGCTCCATAATCAACCTGAGCATCTCATCCTTTTCCCCTTCTATCTTAGCTATCTCCTTTGCCTATGCATCTTTCATTGGTGATAGTTTCAACTATTTCCTCAGAGATGCTATATTGACAATTTTATTTTTAAGCATCTCCTCAACTGCTTTCACATTTGAGGGGTCATACCCGATCTTCAGGACCAATTCTTCCAACGTCTTAATTTTGTTATCCTTTGCAAAGGATGATATCTTTTCTAATTTCAGTTGTGTCTGGACATTGCTTAGAGATACTTGTAATTTAGTGGCCGCAATAGAAGAATTTACCAATGTGGAGAAAATCATTTCCCCAATTTGCATTTGCAAATCCATTTGATCAGCAGGATGCACATCCCTAGTATGAAACTCGAATGTTGCTCTTTTGTAATCAGTGATTGCTTTGGGGTCTGGCACCTGTGCCTGCAGAAACACCATGTGCATTCTACCATTTTTTGTATTGAATGCATACAACAGTCTATGTTGTGTCGTTGATGTCTTCTTCCAAAAATGAGCATAAGTATTGTTGGTCAGTGTCCGATTTTTTTTTTTGATCCGGTCATACTTCTCAAAAACACTCAATTTTGGTCCTACTTTACTCGGCTGGTCAACTAGTGGAGTACTCATGGGATTCTCAGGCACAACGGTAGACATAATTTGCTTGCTTCTTGTGCTCAGAAGTGACCAATCATCTTTCATAGTTGCAGTGGATTGGATTTCCTTTTCACCAGCCATGTCAAGTCTAAGACTGGTTTTTGGCCTTTTGGTGTGCAATTGGAAATCTTCAGCCGAGACTTCAGTGATGGAAGGTGAAGTATCCTTCCTTTGTATTTTCTCCTTGGGAACCTATGGTGTAGTAGTATGTGAGATGATGACCGAAGGGTTCTGTTGTTCTATCTCGACCAGAGTGTTCGGCTCCCATTCTGTTTGATTCATGAACTTATCTATCTCAGGCTTGGGTGTATGAACATATGGGACATTTTTATTTGTAATCCTCATCTCAAAATTTATCCTACACGGATCATAGTGCCATATGAAACTAACAAAAAACTTCATTTCTTTCAACAGTTTGTCTACTTCCTCCCCGGCGCCTCGACTATTGCAAATGAAAGACCCTATTTGCCCTTTAATTCTAAGTTGTTGTTTCTTTTTCAGAGACACAAAATGTATGTCATCTGAGTTAATCATTTTCCTTATATACTCCATGGAAAATATCCTCACATGTAGATACTTGGGAAACTTGTATGGAGTTAACTCACATCCATATACTCTGATCTCAGTGTGATTTTGGTAAAGATACCAGTCTCCAGTTTTTGCAAGGTCTGAGAGGTGTAAGATCATTTGAATTTCCTCGTTTATTCTTGGTTCAGGTTTTCCACTGAGCATGCTTACCACTGGGTGATAAAACTTCTCAATAAATTGTTTGAAACTGAACTCTATTGAATTTTGTCTGAGTAGTGAATTCCAAGTTGTTACCGCCTACGGTCTCCCGTCCTTGTCCATTTTCTGCATTGAAAAGGAGAACCTGTCCGCTTGAAAGAAGGTGAACATGTAGACCAGTATTGAGGAATACTGGAACATGCCTTCTAAGGTGAAATTTAAGAACTGCTCGTGAATACTGTCTGCCAGGAAAGTGTTGTAGTCAAACTGCGTGGTAGGCCTTTCTTCTATGGAGAAAATGGGCAGAAAACCCAATATGGGTTCATCCACCCATTTGTCGGAAAAATAACCCAGTAGAGCACAGAGCGATGAAATGATTTGGTTTCACTTTACTAAGAATAGGGAGGAAGGGTACATGGGATTTGTCTTGGGGAGTTGAGCAGCCTAAGGGAGGAAAATCTCAAAAATCTGGGCTCTCTGAGGGAATGATAGTTTCTGGGACAGCTCCGTGATGACTTCGAGATTGAAAGGGGAGGCATATTCAGCTCTGGGTATCTGCATCATCTGATCAATGACCTCAGGTGTGATGAAGAAAAGAGTTTCTCCTGATGAATATAGTATGGCTCTCTGGTCGGGGATGTAATGAGCCTGGCATTTGAGGGAAAATTTAGGGAAATGGTGAACCTGGGGGAAATGATATAGAGCAAGGTTGGATTCCCAGAGCCCAATTTCATTTTTCTGATCTAAGAAACATCTTTTAGCCATGACTGCAAATCCATGAAGTTGAATTCGCACCTGGTGTCTATGATTAAATGATCTTTGTCAGCCAAATGGATCCTGTCGAGGTCGATAGGAGGCTGGAGGGAAGGATTTTCCTCGGCTTCTTATCTCTTTGATTTTGGCACCATCACTGTGAAAATACCTGCAATTCAAACAAAATATTAGTGGGTATGACTGTGGTTTTGGACGGCTGATTGGAACGGAGGTAAGACAAGGATAATTTCTATGGTGCGAGGACAAAGTAAGCAATGGGAGAATGAACAGAAAGAGTGGTTTTGAGCAAACGGATACCCGTTGGGCATGGGGATAGATCAGCAACCTAATGGATAAGTTAGCCAGTAATAAATTGCCAATGGGTCTTTTGGAGCATGAGATGGTAGGTAACAATGAATGACGAATACGATCGGGTGACGTGACAAGTGTTGATTGGGAAGTGACCATGGTGAAGGGACCTGTAACGGGTGAACAGGGGGAATGGAATGACAGAGTAATGAGATGTGACCTTTAGGGGAAAAAGTGGAGAATGATGGGGTATGTCAGAAAGTGGTAAGTGGTACGTGGCAGGAGTATGGAGCAATGGATTCCTTCCATGTAGAGGAGGGAGCCGCCAGAAAAACACTCGATTCCGAAAGACCCCCCATCATTAAAAGAAGACCAGTTGGGGGGGTCTTAAAAATACCATCAGTCATCCATCGGTGCGCCTGCCA
>JZKD02S1730416.1:309077-364142 GCA_000966675.3 Picea glauca
GTCCAAAAGCTTCCCAATGGGGAGGTGTGATCAGGGGATCAAATTTTGCTCAATTTTCAAAGTGCTCGGAATGCGACGAAAATAGTGCCATTGCGTCCGTCTCATCTTCCTGATTTCGGTGGTATATTTACTTTCGCAAATGGAGTCCGTATGGAGGAGATATCGTGATATGTCCGCCAAGCCAAACAGGCAAAAATTTGGGATGCTGACTGTACCTGTCCGTACAGTCTGTATGGCCACGTGGAGGGTCGTACCATCATGATGATGTGGCAGTTTGATGACATGGCAATTGCTGGTTGGTTGTTTGTTGGCGAATACGGTGTTGACACATGTCCATTTTGGGCGAATAATATGAGGACACGTGGCCCAACCCGAGGGCACCACGTGTCGCTCATTCTTTGGTCATTGTGTTTATATGTAAAATTATATAGGGAGTCTGCGAGGTTTGACCCGCGGACCTCCCCCATTACCAATTCCTTTGTAACACTCTGCTAGCCAACATTCCCGCACATGTTCCTTGTCATATGGGTTGGCGCCTTTGTATTTATGTTTGAAGGTTGTATTGTTTTGAAAAGGGGGCGGGCCGGGGCTTAGCCCTGACCCATATTGCATACCATAAAAAACTTATGTTATAACCATATGTTATATATAACCTATCCGCGCCAAATTTTATGCATTGTGTTATGTTGCAATGTATTGCAAATACATTGCATTATTATTAAATATTTTATTAAAAACACGCGCGGGGTTTGAACTATACCAAAGTTAAACGTGCGCGTATGTAATCCGTTTGACCATTGGTTTAACCACGTGGGGGTTACACAATGACTAACCACCGTTTTTCTTACCCTTTGGTCGCATGAGCCACATGACCGAGTGCTGAGGCGGTTAGGGGCTGGAGGCGCCCTAACCGTCCTACGGTTTTCACCGTTGGCGCGGTTGCGCCCAGTGCCAAGATTTTGCGCTTAAATGAGCGTATGTGCTAGGTTTGAAGCATAAGGGTGCGATTTGTAGAACCAGAGACAACAAAGTTGAAGAGGGAGATTTCAAGAAGGCTATCATCTTCATTTTTCGACCGTTTCAGGTGCCGAAAGAGCCCAGACAGGGGTTTTGGGACGCTACGGAGCCATTGGAGTAGTTGGTTTGTCATTTTGAGCATTGTAAGGCATGTTTTTGAGCACTTTTAGCAATTTAATAATAATGATCCATTGGAAGCTGGACCAGGAGATGTAGCCCGGAGTGGGGTGAACTCCTTTATCAAGTTGTTGTGTTTATGTCTGATGTTCAATGATTTATGTTGTTGTCTATGTGTATTTATACATAAGTAATTCTTTATTATGTGTTGCAAATTGATCCGGTTTCTTTAAAACACATAACATTTCACTTGCAATATTTATTCAAGTTTTTCAAGTCTTCTTCATTTTTAGATCAGGAACCAAGATATGTAACTTTCATTACCAGACCCAAACCTAATCAGGGAGTGAGATATTTATTTTTGAAATCCATGTTGAATGCTATCCACAACAGGACAAACGGATCCATATTTGAAGGATACCTACACGATTTGCAGGAGGCCATCAGCAACACGTGGAGAATAAAACCAGAGATTGTCGCATGGTACCGAGACATTGCCAACTTCAAAGCCACATGACATACAATGTGGATATAGGCATGGATGGATCCCGATAAGAAGTGGATACAAATGTTCTATTGTATCTCAAAGGGCAACATTGACATGGTGATCAAAGACTGGGAAGATGAATGGAATATTCCAATCCTCACCCAAGACTTGTCGGAAAGGACAGCAGAAGAGGAGGAAGGGTAGAAGGAAACATAGCCTCAAGAAGTCCAAGTGCCCAAGAAATGAAGGACAGGCCAGAAAAAAACAACACAGACAAACGAAAGGGCAGCTAAGACAGGGACCCAGAAGGGAAAAAAAAACACTACGCAATAGGCTCAAGTCCAGCAGAAACAGTTTGAGGTAGTGCAGGGGACCGCATCAAGTCCTAATTCACAGGAACCAGGTGGGAATAAGAGGTCAGCCATGAATATAGGAGGAGAGTGAAATAATATGAAGGCACAAAGAACACCTTCAGAGTATACGATCACAGAGGATGATGGAGAAATGATCGCCTGAATGGTCCAGAATTGTCTATCCGAGAATTTTGACAATGTTGTGCACCACAGGGACAGGATTCAAGAGGAGTTGGTAGCCATGCGTCAGTTCCTCAAGCAAATTGGGGAAGTAAATACAACATTCAGCAGCATGGGAATAGGGACATCAGCACCGCAGACAGAGGAAATATTGGAATAAGGAGATCAGGTCAGAATTCCCCAATACGATTCATAAATTGTAGGTGAGCATTACCCATGAGGTACAGTCTCGTGCATGCATAGACCTAGTCAAATTACAATAGGAAACAGAGAGTGTTACAAGAAAATTCCCCTACGGACAAGTGAATTCCCTCTTGGATCCTAGACTTATAAGACCAAGACAGAAAGGTGCTAACTTTGATCACTGACATCCCTTTAAACCTAGCTAATCTAATATATAGAGAAGAGGAATAAGATGTACCTTTTGATCCAAGCTCTTCAACAAGTTGAGCTTTGATTCTCGCCCAGTCCAATTTGAGCTTTGATCCTCAAGATCTTCAACAAGTCCTGCAATCCAATCAAAGATAAATCATGCTTCCTATTATACTACGATTAGTTTGAAACTAGATCTATCCATTAAAGACAAGTTCATGTAGGTATACACAATATTGAAGGAAACATGCCAAGCACATGTATTAATGAGAACTCAATAGAGATACTTATAGACCTTTGATGAAGCTACAACAACCTCTCCAATATATCCTTGTCCAACCCCTTTCTCAAATGATCCACAAACAAAATGAATATGCTTCACTAATTATCTCCCTTATGAGATCATAAGTTTGATGCCTTCAATGTCCCTCTTCCTTATGAGATCATAAGTTTGGTATCTCTAAACTCATATTTTTCTCTATTCCCTTCACCATGAGAAGGCTTCCTTATATAATCTTGGAGAGGCCTAACCACCTTAGAGATCCTTGGGATAGGTTGAGGATCTTTCTCCATCAATTTTGGATCCTCCCTAAGATCCAGCCTTGACCTCAGATTCGAATCCAACTGATTTCAAAGATAAGGGGGATCTTCCCCTGATTTTCTCAACAGCATAACACTCCCCCATAATGGTGCACAGAGCGCTATAATTCTCCTCCAAAGGAGGGAAAGGAGTGCTAGTGCTCCCTGCTAGTCGGTAAGGGAGTTTTTCCCAATAATTCCTCAAAAACACCCAGTGCTCCTCCAGAATGGTGCACAGAGTGCTAAAACACTCCCCCAAAGGAGGGAAAAGAGTGTTAGCACTCCCTTCTAATGGGTAGGGGAGTGATTCCCTTCAAAATTTATTTTTAAGTGATATTCCTCAAGGAAAAGTCTTTGTACTCTTTGTCAAATGATTTCTCCTTCTTTAACCAGTCCCTGAGGGTGTCTTCAAGTCTTCTTTATGATGTCATTCAAGACACGACATAGGAAAGATGACTGTATGATGTATGTGACACTTGCAACACTTGTGGATAAAATGTGATACTTGCGACACTTGTAATGACAACAATAGGTCATCATTGAAGTGAGTAATTTTGATGTGTAACATATTTCCCCCCAAAGTGTGAAGTTAGAAGATGGAAACTGATGACTAAATTACTTTGTAGACTTTTTTGAGAAAGGGTATGGACTTAGAGAACCTAGTATAAGATGCATACAACCATCAAACAAATGTTATGATATGTTTCAAACCCAAGGTAGGCATACCTATGCTTGAGTGATAAATACTTTCAATGTATGGTCGCCATAAGATACACTACGGATCCATAATTATATTAACAAAGAGTATAGCCACCAAATATACAATGTATATCTATACTTCCATGACATGAACTAATTGTAGCCATGAAAAATACACAATGGATTTACAAGATGACAAGACATAGACACGGACCAATACAAAGTGGATCTATGTGATAGTATATGTGTCAATATTCAAGAGAAACTTCATTGCAACCTGAGAGTGATCACTCAACCCAGTGTCTTCTTACTAATCCTAATTCAGTACAAATATAACCATGTGTATAGATTTCCTGATGTCGAACATGGAAGAAACCACTTGATTACCGGTCAATGAGGTAAACCGTTAACAAGTGCAAGGGAAATCACCATTGATGTCAATGATTCCCAAGGTACCCTAGTACATTACGGCGAATGTGAAAAGATGAGCCGAAGTTGAACATCCATGGAATCATCCAATCAAAGGTCAATGATGTAAATTGACTGTCCAAAGTGAGGAGGCCTTCCATTGAGGCATGCAGGTCCTAAGGTACTAACTGGTTTCTAAGTCTAATTCCCATATAATGTGTTGAAGTCGACAAGAACAGACTCGTCTAAGGAGGGCCTTGATTTATCTCCCATCAATGACATGAAACTTACACAGAGATGTAAATTGGTAGTTCAAATGAACATGGACTGACACAGGTATTGAAATAGGAAATTTGTGATGGTTGACTCTCGAGGAAGATACTTCCCTTGAACACTGAGGCACAACAGCAAAAACACGACATGTACCAAAACATAATAATGTAGTGGATACTGTGACTTTCGTCGGGCAACCAAAAGGAGTAAGAAGCTCAAAGGATTGGTTTAGTGCAAAGGTTCAGCAGATTAAAATGTATGCAAAGACAAAGTGTCATGTTCAAGGGCGACCATAAGAGTGACTTGTGATGTTTTCAAAAACTGCTTGGCTTGTTTCCTTCAAATTTCCCCCCATCTAGATAGACAATTACCTCTTTTTAATTTAATGAGCTTGAGGAGGGTAACACAGGCTCAATACAACTCACCTTCTTGTAAGTCCCTCTTCCTTTGTTTAATGAACTGGAAGAAGTAAGGGTTCGGTCCTACATGGGCCCTTCAATGTATGATTTTTTTTAACGAGTCCAAAGAAGGTAAACTCGATGAATTTTCATGTTTAGAGAGTCTGCAAAGAACTTAAAGACGACTCCAGGGTTGTCCTTTTTCGTAATGTTAGTCTTGTGAGGTCAAAAAAGAGATAAATTATCACTCGAAAGATGCCCTTTCAAACCTTTTAAGGAGTGGGAAAGGAAGCAAGATCACTTGGTAATCTTTTCATGTTTAGATAGTTTGAAAAGATCTTAAAGGAGACTCCAAGGGATTCCTTTTTTGTATAACCTTTACGAGTCCAAAAATGTGATAAAAGTATACTCGGTTACATTCTCATGTATTTACGAGTGAGATAAAGAACAAAGACTAAGCTCGGTATTGGTTTCATTTTTACACAAGCTTGAAACAAAATTAAACTATGCTTGTAAATTCCCAACGTAATTTCCAAAGGTTGGGATACCCATGGATGGTTGGTACTCTACCCCCAGCTTGAAAATCTAGCGGCTTAACTCCAGAATGATAATCAAAGGCTGGAGGCATGCCCCCCCAAGATTTAATTCATTCACTGACTTTGAGGTTGTCACCAACTTCTATACTAGATGGAGAAAAAGGATACAAGTGGATGAAAAGAAGGCTCAAATACGAGACCTAATGAAAGACTCAACTCGAGATCTATGAGATATAGCGAAAGATGTAACCTAACAGGAGAGGTGATTGTTTCATTTTTTAACAAGCTTGACAGAGGAAAAGAACTATGCTCAAGACCTTTGTTTCATTTTTTAACAATCTTTCTACAGAGAGGAAAACTATGCTCAAGGTTCCAGGTTTAATCCCCATATTTATGTTTCATTTTTTAACGAGCTTTCTACAGAGAGGAAAACTATGCTCATGGCTTCTATTTCATTTTTTAATGATCTTTCTACAGAGAAGTGAAACTATGATCATAGCTTCTGTTTGATTTTTTAATGAGCTTGATACAGAGAGGACTTGTGGCGTCTGTTTCATTTTTTAACGAATGCAGAGAAGCGAAACTACGCTCATATATTATGTTTCATTTTTTAACGAGCTTGTTACAAAGAGGAAAAATATGCTCATGGCTTCTGTTTCATTTTTTAACGAGCTTGCTACAAAGAAGCGAAACTATGCTCATAGCTTATGTTTCATTTTTTAATGAGATTTCCACAGAGAGGAAAACTATTCTCATGACCTCATCTTTATCATGGATTCCAAGAGGACAATTCTCTAGAAGGAATACATGTCAAGGGACAAACGTCAATCATGGCTTCCAAGAGATCTTCGCTAGATGGAAGAAAAACACTCTAGAAGGAAAACATGTCGACGACCTCAATAAGGGTAGGGAGATCTAGATCTAATAGCCCTATTGAAGAGATCACCATGTCAACTACTGGATCTAAGTCATAAGAGGTTGAGCTTACAGTGAGAGGCTCATATTCATCGGTAGCTAAAGGCATGGGTGATAATGCCACATAATTGACCTGTGGCGGGGGAGATATTGTATGAATATAAGAACCATTTAGGGAGGTCATCCAGTCAGGACCGATGAATGAAAGTTGATCAATAGTCACAATTCTTCCATCGTGAGGGAAAGATATCACAAGAAAAAGAGTGGACACAATAGCTTTCACGGCATAGACATAATCTCTCCCAAGGAGTAAATCGAAATCCAAGGGGTCTTGGACTACCATAACATCAATAAAGACATTTTTCCCTCCCAAAGTTACCGGAAACTAGGGAAGGATCTCTAAAGGGAGACTGGTTCTTTTTTTAAAAGTGAACAGAGTCTGGGTAACCAACACAAGTTGAGGATAACCCAAATCTTTCCAAGCAAGAGAGGAGAAAATACTAACGAACAAACCTTCATCTATAAGTGCATGAGGAACGTCCCGACCACAAACCTGTACTCTAATCTTGAAAGGAATGTGAGAGGGAATACAAGGTCTAGTTAGCACACCCCAATCAAAAAGGATGTCATCATTACTTGGAGGGGGTTTTGCGGGAGAAGGAGGAATGCCCCCAAGTATGGTATATTTTGTATCAACGAGAAAAATGTGGGCAGAATCGGGTTTACTCTCTAGCGAGAGAGTAGGATTGATTGATAATTACATCAAATCGACCACTTGGGTTTCATTCTCCAAGGGGAGAATGGGGTCAACAGATGGAAGCAGATCAACTTCTTGGGTTTCACTCTTGAATGCGAGAGTGAGATCAACCGAAGATGGGATCAGATCAACCACTTTTTCAACTAGTTCAACTAAGGATGTGACCATATTGATGACATGATCAACTGGATTAACCGATGAAGGGACCAAAGAAACCAATTTGGCACTCGTCAAAGGAGGAGTGGGATTGACCACGTTGGCAATCTTTAGATGAAGGGTGAGACTGACCAATGACGGGATTGGATCAGTCACTTGGGTTTCACTTTTTATATGAAAAGTGGGGTTGATCGATGATGGAACTGGATCAGCTACTTTGGTTAGTGGCTCAATCGAGGATGAAACTAGATGGACCACTTGATCAACCGGACTGACTGGGGATGGAACCGGATTTACCATTCCATAAAATAACGATGGGTTGGGGGAAATATTAAGATAACCAGTTGGAAGTTGAAGATTTTCCAAAAGATAAGAAGCCTCATCCATACGAGGACAAAGGTCAGAATAATGATCACCTTTCCATAACATACAAGTAAATTTGGCAGTTGTCTTCTTCTTAATAACCTGAATGTCACTAGTTGATGGGGAATCACCATCATATCTATTAGAGGTTGATGATGTGGAGGACCACATTTCTTATACCTTTGGAAGACCAGGGAAATTCCTTAGAAAGTGGTCACCCTTACAAAGACTGCAAGGGAATTTGGGTTTCAGATTCTTCATTTTAATCTTGTCGACCTCATCAACACTCCCAGTACGATTAATAGTAGTTTTTTGCTTGGAACCAACATCTGATATGGTTGGAGGCTTGGTTATTTTTAGGTTCTTCTTCTTCTTCTCTTTTTGTTTCTTCTTCTTCTTATCAACCTAACTACATGCTTTAGATCTTTCACTAGGCGAAGAAGGAGAAAGGGAAGGAGAATTATGGGTGACTAAGGAGAAAATTCAACATAAGGTTGATGTGTGGGTGGTGTACTGACATCTAAAGTATTAGGTGCAGCTGAAGCACTGGGAATATTTGAGATCACTGGAGTGGGGAAAAGCCAAACCGGTAATCTAATGGTGCGTCCCAGAACACTCAGTGTGGCAATGTATGGAGGACGAATGTTTCCAAAATAAGGAAAGGTGAAAGGTTCCCCAGGACAAGGGATTCCTCATTTGGTACTCCCAGGATTTGATGCCATTAACATTGACTCGACCTAAGGTACACTAAGTAAAACAAACAACACACGCTATGAATCTAAGAAGCAAACAATCAAACAAAACTTCCCACAATGAAACCACTAGTTGGTGATGAAATCCAACGTCACGAGATCAATATAGGAAGGGGTGGGGATAGAGCAGGTGGATCATTTATGTTGGTGACCTGTTTAATGTACTTATTCCTTGTTGCAAACTTCCATGCAGACATTGTGGATTTACCCTCCGAGGAGCCTGAGTGAGTTTGACCAATGTCTGTTCCAAGTATAGTAAGACTTCCCTTCATTGTTACCTTGTGTAATACCCTGAAGATTATGGATACTAAGGTCACCAACTCGTAGTCAGCCCCTCGACGGGTACAGTCAACAGTTAAGTCTGAATGTATGGGCAAGATAACAAGTCAGAAATCCTTTAAGAGAACTGAGGACAAGTGGACCGTGTTGAGCACTCAACACACCCTAACAGTGTATCTTCATTTTTTACTTTTGGGTACCACTTGATCCTTTACATTGTCTATTTTGCCTTTAGTATGAAACTTATACTTGCACTTATTTTTATGTTCATGTTTGAATCTTCTAAAATCCTGCCTAAACATACAACAAAGAATCATCTTAATCGTTAAAGGGTCCTTAACAAGCTAGTTAAGGGATCAACACACTAAATCTTTCCCCGACGCATTTAGGAGTTCGGCATAGGTAAACATTAAAGGTGATGAAAATCGTTTGAGAGGTTTCAAATAGCCAAACACTGATCTTCATCGGTGTCGGAAGATGGAAGTTTTTTCTTTTTTATGATTGAACTTATATAGAGGTATTGTCGAAGACCAATCCGTTCGACTTCAGCAGGAAAATGAAAAGGTAAGCGTCACACAAAGAGAACAAAGGTATTGTCGATTGCCGACACCCGACACAATTTCGACATCAGAGAATTACAAAATACAATACTCATTAAATTTTACATTTTGAATTTACCGACCCCCGACGCCACCCAAGTATAGATAATCACAATATCTTTTTAGTACTTTCGATGTAAATAGATCCCCTAGGTATAATACTTACCCACCATCTGAATGCTAAATTGTATGTTCAAATATTTTAAGTAACCCTGGGTTGATAAGCCACGTCAACGTCAATCAATATCGGAAGTTTCAGAGGGAACATATCAACAAATTCACATTACAAAAATAAAAATTATAAAATCATATAATTTGCACAAAAAACTCAGATAAAAGAATGTATTTAATTTACATTCAAAAGTGAACGGGATACATTCAAGAAGGTTCAAGTTTTCATATAATTAGAAAAAATTCCCACCAAACTTGGGCTACATACAAATAGATATCATCGGCATCTTTACTGGTCGTCCTGGTCATAGTGAGAGTACAAAACCCTTACTACAAAAAAGAATAAATATTAAGCATCACTTTGGGGAATGCAAAGAAAAGGCTCGCCCATTATGCATCTCCTACGCACGCACCCTCTCCCAGACTACTTCTCGCACCTTGAAACATTTCCTTTCCCTCTTTCGCTACCATCCTTTCTGCCTCACGCAACTACACAATTGTGTATTGAGATTCTCGAAGTTGTCTCTATAGCCAAGATATGTTTCTTACATGACCCTTTGACGTCGATACCTCCTGGTTCCTTGCCACCAATTGGCTTCGCAACTCTCTATTTTCTTGGTAGATTTCATCTATAGCAATTTCAGCGTGCTCTAACTGCTGGATGGAACTCTCTAAGGGAGAACCCAATTTTGTTTCCCTCCCCTTTCATTCCCCGCTTCCTATATTAGCAGTCCCCACAAGCCTCGATCGGTAAGTAAGCTTCATAGACCCCTCAGCGGCGGGATTTATACTCATCTCAGCTTGGGGGCAGTATTCCTCCCTTTTTCCCATGTCTTTCCTAGGCCTCCCTCTTCTCCGTGGTGTTCTCTCCTATGGGGGGGAGGTCTCCATCATACCTCTTTCAGGCGTACTTTTTTCCACCCCAACTTCCACTAGATGCATTGACACCCTATCCGAATGAAAGCCTGTACCTCCTGTCAAAGCTTTGAGGACACTAGGAGCCAATGAGAATGAATCCCAGGCGCGTTGGGGCTCGGACCTGGCACTCCATCTACCTCGCAAACCTCGTCCCTTGTTAGGAGGGGATCCCGTTATTCAACAACATGGAGACTTGGATGCCTGCAGGTAATAAACGACCACTAGACCAATTTTATCCTGAATAAACACGCAATATTAGCATCACAAAAGCATAAAGTTGACTTATGCATGGAATTCCCCACAGAATTCCTAGAATTTATAGCCAAACAAAGCAGCAAACCAGAGCATGCCAAAAGAAAACTCATGCTTCGTGAAAAGATGCCTTCAAGACTTAACGCGTCATAGTTTCTCATCGGATGTAATCCAGAACGCTTAAAGTGTCATCGATCAGAGTTGCAGAGAATGTGCAGCACGATCATTCCAATCTCTTTAAACTCCCAAAATTCCATTACTGAAGAATGATAGTTGACACACTTGGTAATATATATTCTGGAGGCATTTAATGACTTCCTTACTACGGTATCTGACCTTCTGGGAGCATACACGTGGATTCTTAGCCCTGGCGTATTTTCCCAGTCCCAAAGGTCGAGCAACTACTATGATGGTTCCAACACTCGTATCCATAGTACTCGATTTTCCATGCTTTGGCACGTTGACGTGACTCATTTAAACTGAAGAGGAGTAGCGGAACGTATAAAAGACATCGCAGGTCATTCAAAGGAACAACTGGGATCACGTAAGTATTAAATGATTGACACTAACGAGCTCCACAGGTATGCATCGGTCGATTATGTTTGTTGGTATCTTATTTCATATTTGCTCGATTGTTAAACTATCTCAGCCCTGCTTGCAGGAAGGATTCCCCATTCACCAAACAAATCTTGCTCTGTGATCTCATCGATGAACCCAAAAGAAACACTGAAGCAGTATCAACAGAGCGATGAAGGATGCCAAGTTCCCCGAGTTCAGAACCCCCTATAATTTCATTGACCTATGTGACGTGGTCAAGCGGCATGTCAAACAAGATGCGTTATGGACTGAAGAACTCGCAAAAATAGCCGATGCAAAGCCAGGGAAAGTACGATGATTCGCAGAACATCTGATCAAAGACCAAACCATGCTACATCAACTAAACTCCAATTTAGTAAAGTACCGAGCACATGCAGTGGACATTAGTGGAATATATGCGGCCCCGATGGAACAACATAGATTTCCATGGGCCTAAACATGTGAAAAATTGTTTGTCAGCTGGACTGAATACGAGAGCAGTCATCCTTTCCAAGAAGTATCTTGGGACAACTATTAAACAAGTTGTTAGAAGATAATGCCACATGGCAATTTTTGTTTTGTTTAAACTACAATTAGCCGTTAGTTTTCGTTAGAATTCTATATTATAAATAAAGACATCGGCCAATTACAAAAGGGTCAATGGTTGTTATAAGAACTCTTTATTTTTGGTTGTTAAGAATTATTTTGAGACTGCTATGAATTGAGAAGTCCTTATGGACCAAAGACAAACTATTTTCATCAGATGCATGTGATTGGACTTGGAGAAGAACTACTTCCTATCCTGTTTCATGAATGATACAGTAATGGGTAAGAGTAATTAATTTTGTTGTCAAGTTATCTGGTTCAATGTCTTGATGTTATTTGCTTTAATGATGAAGATAAATCGTTGTGTTGTTATGTAATGAATGGTCATGGTAGATGAATTTATTTTCTTGCCATCATCTTGTTGCATATGTGTTTTCTTTCTGATAGTTAGTTTCTCAGACAATAATTGGATGCTCACATTGTTAATGTATTAGTACTAGGCTTATGGTATAGACTAATTGTCTGCATGTTGAGAAGCGGGTTACCCCAAGCTTAACCTCTTCCCTAGTAGTTAAAACTTAATCTTGTTAATTGTCAAGTTGGTTTATAATGGCTTGCATCTCTCATATCAGCCCCACCCAAGAGAAAATACAGAAGAAAATGGTCCTAACTGAAGGAAGAGCCTTCACAAAGAAACACAAATCCCATCGATAAATTGGATGAATTGCAAGATATGGAGAACCATTCCATTTTAAATGCTACAGAGTCTAATTGGGCCTCGGTGGTAGGTTTGGTTCCTACTGTTGATTCAATGGATTTAGGTCCCATCAACAGAATTGGTGATAGAAGGAGGGCATGAGAATGAATGGTTGAATATACATTTTATCTATCATTTAAAACAGTCTATAGATTCGTAACAGCCCACATGCATGGCTAGTTCGTCACAAGACATCCCACACACGTTGAGTATTCCCGAAATGGATAACTCACCCCAGCTCGAGGAAGAACCTTTTCACCCTGAAATACCTTATGCCCTTCCTCACGAGCAAGTCAATCAATTCAGGAGAATCACTAGAGCCTACGCCCGCCAGATTGGTGCATTGTCCTTAGCTCCCATACTCCCTCGAAGAAAAAAACAAAGCAGACTAGTGGTTAGCACTCCCGACAAAGTTTTTGTGAACTCCTTAGAAGATTTAATAGATTTCGCAATTACCAAAATCCAATAACCTCTCAATCTGATACCCGAAATGCCAATCGCCGACATCTCCAAGCCAAACGAATTTTTGGAAGAAGAAGAGTTCGACTCGGACTCTGAATACATGGAGGGTAATAATAACCATGATGAAGAAGGAGAAATTCTACTTCAAAACAATCAGCCCCGGTTGGCCAGAGACGTCGTGGCCATCCCCGGATGAATACACAATCTTCCCCAGCATTTCGAAAAACTGCTTCCCAAGTACGACCCTGAAACTTCGGGATTACCTAAATATCATATCAAGAAGTTCATACTCATGATTAGACTCATAAATTTCCAGCATGAAGATGTAGTCTACAGACTTTTCCCCTACACGTTTGAAAATTCATCTTCCACGTGGTACCTTAATTTGCCAGTAGGATCGATAACCAGCTGGACTAAGTTCCTGAAAGTTTTTTTAGATAAATTTGCAGAGGAAACTACTACAGGGTCCCTGATGGTTGAGTTGTTCGCAGCCACCATGAGTCCAAAAGAGAGGGTCAAATATTTCAATCAGAGATTCATGACCATCTTAAACAAATTCCAGCCCACAGCGAAACCAACTCAAGAGTTACAAATCGAGGTTTATGCCAATGCGCTCCCAACTTCTATTTCTATTTTTTTGAAAAGAGATGCTAAGAAAACCCTAGAGGAAAATTTTGAGGATGGAAAAATAATAGAATTCTAGATGAACGGGTGTAAAGAGGGCCAGGTCTCCTTAGTGAAGAAAGAAACCCAGCACCTTCCCAGGAGAGGACTTCTTCTGACTAGACCTCCGGGAAAACCAATTGAACAAACTCTCAACAAAGGTAATGGTGATATAGAAGATCTACAATGCATGGTTAAGAAATTATCAAACGAAATCATAGACATGAAGATAAATGTAGGGAAGGGAAACCAAGGCCAAAGGCCCTATAATCCTTTCTTTAAAAGAAACCTGCCTTTCAAAGAAATTGAACCTCCCCCCGCTAACTTAAATATCGATCTAGGGAATGTCGCATCAGAGTCTTTATGTACTTATCATCAAGAAAACCACTATGAAAGAGACTTCCCTCAATGGGTACATGCCATGAATTTGATGTCCAAACAGTTTCTAGACGAAGTCTCCCTGGCCAAACATCCAAGTAGTTTCTAGACGAAGTCTCCCTGGCCAAACCAGGAAGAATTTGACCCACCATGAGAGAGCCATGTTGATATGGGATCCCAACTTGATCATGCCTTCCAAAGATATTTTTGAGTCTCGGGAACAACCCATGGAAGTTTCGGCGGTATAGACACGCAGTAAGGTGCCACCCATCTTGAAATATACCGACGCCACATGGGCCTCGCAAAGTAAGTTAACTCCCGATCGTCTAAAAAAATATTTCACCCATGGTAAAAATCCTATAAGCATCCATACCCAGGGATCACCCAAACTAGATTACAACGCGGTCAAATATTTGAAGAATATAAAGGCCAATATTTTTGTTATGGACATATGAATGATCCCTCAGCAGAAAGACTTTTTGTTATAGGCGTTGAAATCCACGGTAAATTCGACGACGGGAAATGGCCTAGAAAAAAATTTGACTAACGCAGATCGGTGGACAAACCAACTGTGAACACATGTTCAGGAGATAGAAAGGAAAAACCTTTTGTCCCACCGTTATTCTTAACATTTGAAGTATTTAATAGAAACCTTCACAATTGTTTGGTAGATTCTGGAGCATCCTCCAACATCATGCCCTTTTCTGTCTGTAAAAAATTAAATGTCATTCCTCTTAAGAGCGATAAACAAGTCATAAAAATGGACAGAACCTAGGTCAAGGTCTGTTGGCACAGGGGCAAACCCAGGGTTCAACGCTACAATAGTGCACCAACAAAACCCTAACTACCAACCCTTTCAGCAAGACCTGTGAAGCATATGAAGTCTCTCCCGAGGTAGAGGCGGGGGTGGTTGCAGGACTAAGGTGTCTGCAACCTTAGCTAGGACACATATATGTGATTATAATACTTAATAGATCACTTAGCACCATCAATTCATTACTATTTAACTAATATGTACTTCGCGGATAAAACAGAGCATCATAGCATTCACCTAGATCTAATGTATATAAGCACTTAGCATAAGGTATTAGATCAGATCTAGTAGATTCAAGCACCAAGAAAGTTCAAAGGAATCAGATCTAGCATCTAGATTCATCATAAGCACAAAACATAAACAAATCTATCTATCGATCTATATCAAGCACTTAGAAAATAACACATAAACACATCAGAACATCGCACAGATTATAATAACAGGGTATTTGTGTGGTTCACCCCCACCCTGGAGCTACATCCACCAACTCTTCTTCTTTATTATCTTCAATCAGTCATCTACATGCATAGAGCCACAAAACCTTACTCTACATAGGACAGGAGATCTGCACAGCTTGCTAGATCCTCCTTCCTTGCGTTACAGAACAGAGCCTTCAGAGTCTCTTACACTGACTTGCACTTATCTTTGCAACTCTCTTACAGTAAGCATGAATCCTTACAATTCTTGATCACACAGATCCAACTCTTAGTACTTAGCCAAACTGCACAACTCTTGCACACTATTCAACTACTTCTTACCTTGCCTAGCCTTCTATTTATACATACAAAATAGGCCTAAACATGGGTAAACCCATGGGTCGACATCCCATTCCCATTACATATTCCCAAATCCAAAAAAAGGAACCAAAAATGGATTGAGATCCCGCGATCTCTTCTTCGTCTTGCGCTACGTCTTTGACAGGATGTCGAAGTCCCAAAATAGGTCAAACTTGACCAAGGATCTCCCAAAACTTGGTTAAGGGCTAACAAGGTCATAGGAGAACTCAAAGACATGATGATCAGAATATCGACGCACCCCACATTTGTGCAAGTGATCGACATTATTGTAGTAGATATCCCAAAGGCATATGGGTTATTACTGAGTCGAGATTGGTCTAAAAAGATAAATGGATACTTCAGTATGGATTGGGAACACCTTTGGCTACCACTGAAGGGATACAAGAACATGATCATAATTGACAAGGAGAGATACCTAAAACATACGTTCACTGACTTAGAAACCCCTAACGATCCCTCGTCCATAGATTTCCCCATGCTGGGCAATTATTCCTGCAAATCCTACTTCGGAAATTTCGCCCCCCTCCAATCTGATGTTCCTCTTACCCAAAATTTCAAATTTATTTTCCATGAGAAATCATCGATACCGACAGGAGACATCCTTTTATGCCAAAACTCAGCGCTAGAGCTGGTAAAACTAGAGGCTAGAGAGCAAGAAACTAATATGGGAAATGAAAATAGTGACTCCCATTCACAAATTTGGACCCTCTATTTTGATGGATCTAAATCTCAAGAAGGATCGGGAGCAGGATGCATCCTCATCAATCCTATTGGTAAACATCATTTCTTATCCTATCGGCTAGAATTCGAATGTACCAACAACACTGCCAAATATGAAGCTCTAGTACAAGGATTAAGAAAAGTCATAGATTTGGATATCAAAGGATTGAAAGTTTTTGGGGACTCTGAAATTATTGTTAGACAAGTAAGAAATACTATACATTGCAATTCTCCTCATCTAAATAACTATCAGTAGGAGATGCATAGGTTAATAGAACACTTTGAGGCTTTTAACATCACTGCAATCCCCGGAACAAATAATATTCTTGTTGTCTCCTTGGCCACAAATGCTTGCAAGTTGTCGCCTTTAGAATATTATGAATCCTTTTGATTCACTATGGAACTTCTCTACAAACCGTCGATACCTAATAACATTTCCAATTGGAAAGTATTCGAAGGAGATGAACAAATCATAAACTTCTTGACTAACCAAGAAAATTTCAAAGACCTCGCTATTGATGATGAAGAATTCCAAGAGTTGTCCACAGAAATCTAGAAAATATTTTTGATCTCAAGGAGCGATTTAAGGAACCAAAAAATGCAAAGACTAGTAGCTCTTGTCCCCTGCATGAAACTATAAATCTTGGGTCCCCAAAGAGTCCAAAGAATGTAAATTTGGGAAAGACTATGTCTAAGTAAGAGAGGAAATATTACCTCGAATTATTAAAACAATACCAGGATTTCTTCGCATGGTCCTATAGGGATTTGAAAATGTATGATACCCGCATCATTCAACACACCATCCCTTTAAAACCGGAATTAAATCTGTCCAACAGAAGCTCTGAAAGTATCTCCCATCCCTGCAGTCTCTTATGTATCAGGAATTAAAGAATCTCTTAGATGTCAAGATCATTTTTCAGGTTAGGAATTCTTCTTGGGTAGCAAACCTTGTTCTGGTGAGGAAAAAGTCAAGGGAGATCCACCTATGTGTAGATTTTAGGAACCTCAATAGAGCTTCAGAAAAATACAATTATCTAGTCCCGTTGATGGAACAACTCCTGCAGACCGTGTCGGGCTTGGAAATTTTCTCTCTACTAGACGATTTGTTAGGTTACAACCAAGTATTGGTTTCAGAGGAAGACCGTTAGAAAACCACCTTCCGAACCAAGTGGGGAGCCTTCTCTTATAAGCATGTGCAGTTTGGGTTAATTAATGCAGGAGAAACCTTCCAAAGAGCCATGGACGTAGCTTTCCCTGAACTAATCAATAGATGTGTGTTAGTGTATCTTGATGACGTAACAGTGTACTCAAAGAAAAGAGAAGAGCGCATACAACACTAAAATCATATTTTAGAGAGGTGTAGGAAATACGGTATATCTTTAAACCCTAAGAAAACTATATTCGGCATCGAGGAAGGTAATTTATTAGGTCACATTATATCTCAAGCAGGGATTCACATAGACCCAGAAAGGATTAAAGCCATAGCTCAACTTCCCTTACCCCATAACAAGAAATCTCTGCAGTCCTTTTTCGGGCAAATCAATTTTGTGAGGAAGTTCAATATCGACTTCGTAGAAATCATCAAACCCTTACAAAAGATGATTCACAAAGATGTTTAATTTAAGTGGGATTATGAGAGAAAATATTCCTTCAACAATATCAAAGCCGCCATTTCTCGGGCCCCGGTGTTGCGAAGTCCTAATTTCAATAGAGATCTTTTCCTTTATATTTTTGCCTCCATTCAATCACTAGATGCAGTCTTGAATCAGAACGATGATGGAAACAATGAAGCCCCAGTGTCATTTATGAGTACTAATCTCTAAGGAGTTGAGCTCAATTATCCTGTTGTAGACAAACATGCCTATGCGGTTTATAAGGCAGTAAAAAATTTCAGGTCTTACATCCTTAAGAATCACACCAAAGTAATAGTGTCGCACCCCGCAGTCTGATCCTTGTTCATACAGTAGGAAATGGGGGAAAGAAGGGGGAACTAGATGGTGGTAGTCCAGTAATTTGACCTAGATATAAAACCTGCAAAACTAGTAAAAGAACAAGTTTGTGCAAGCTTGCAGTCAAATCCCAAGATCAAGTGAATGAAGATCTTGGATGGGAGAACGAGATGGCACTATGGTGTGGTGAAGTAGCATACATCTTCCCAGGACAAGACTCTTGGTATAAAGATTTAACTTATCTTCTACATCATGGGACTTGTCCCAAAAACCTCAGTCTTAGAGAAAGGAGAGCCCTGAGATTAAAATCTGAACAATATCATCTTATAAATTCGGTGCTCTTCCGGATCAATTACGACGGGGTACTATTAAGATTTCTCGATTGAAGGGACATAGACAAAGTCCTGAATGAACTCAATGATGGCCCCAGTGGGGGACATTTTGTAGGAAACACTACCAAGGATGATTTTAAGGATGGAAATTTATTTTAAGATGTAGAAACCTTGGCGAATCTTACTAATCCTTCGTATGTCAACTATAAATTTTTAGCAATATCTTTATAAAAATATTCAAATTTCTAAGTGTTTTATATAGTTTTTATAAAATTTTGGTAATTTTGAAGGTAAAATAATTTTATCCTATAGAATTTGGGTGAATCATTTTTAAAATTGCAAATCTCGTTTTTGGAAAAAACATGAAAAATTAGCCCATGAGTGAAATTTAGCCCCTAAAATCATCCATGAACACTACCGCTCATAAGATTCTGAGATCCGACTATTATTGTTCCACCTTTTTCAAAGATGCTCATACTTATGCTAGAAACTATAAGACTTGTCAAATAAGTGTTGGAAAGGAGAAAAGGGTGGAGGTCCCACTCCAACCTGTTACTGTCTCTCGGACTTTTGAGCAGTGGGGGTTGGATATCATAGGAGAAATCACACCTAGCTCCTTGAAGCTACACAAGTACATTCTTACTGCCACCAACTATTTCACGATATGGATAGAGGCCATTCCTCTGACTCATTTGAACGTGAAGGTGGTTATCCAATTCATAGAACAACAGCTGATCACGAGGTTCAGTGTCCCTTTTGTTCTGGTCTTCGATAACGCAGCTTAATTTTCTTCAACCCTATTGACAGAGTTTTCTCTGGACAAAGGAATCATAATCAATTACTCTGCAAATGACTATTCCCATGGAAATGGCATGGCTAGATTGACTAATAAAAATCTGGTAAGGATATTAAAGAAGACGGTGACGGATAATCAAAGAAATTGGCATAATCTACTCTATAATGCTCTATGGGCCGATAGGGTCACACCTAAGGAAGCCATAGGAAATTCCCCATACTTTCTGGTCTATGGGAAAGAATCCATCCTCCCAAATGGACTCTACCTCTCGTCCCTTCAGATGGCCCAAGATTCCAATGAAGAACCCTCATCAGTCATACAAAAAAGGATTAACATTCTTCTCATGCTAGAAGAAGAGAGAGAAAAGTCTAAGTCAAAATTCCTATCTCACCAGCAGATAGTGAAAATATGGTTTGATAAGCATAAGGATAAAGAGAAGAATTTTGAAGTAGGAGACTTAATCCTGAAGTGGGACAGAGAAAATGAACCTAAAGGGAAACATTTTAAGTTTCAGAGTCTATGGCTTGGACGTTTCCAGGTAGTTGAGAAAATAGGGGTAGGAACTTATCGATTGCAGAGTCTGAGGGGAGAACTTGATGCCCTCCCAGTAAATGGCCAAGCCCTAAAACAATCCTTCTAGTAAAAAATTTAAAAAAATAAAAAAATAAAAAATAAAATCGGGTCATGAGTCAGGGTCAAAGGAAACGAAGGAGGAACAAAGATTTTGTTTTCACCGAGTGAATCGCCATTTGTTGAGCACTCAACACACCCTAAAATTCTATGTTCATTTTTTACTTTTGGGTACCACTTGATCCTTTACACTGTCTATTTTTCCTTCAGTATGAAACTTATACTTGAGCTTATTTTTATGTTCATGTTTGAATTTTCTAAAATCCTGCCTAAACATACAAAAAAGAATCATCTTAATCATTAAAGGGTCCTTAACAAGCTACTTAAGGGATTGACACACTAAAGCTTTCCCTAACACATTTAGGATTTCAGCATCAGTAAACGTTAAAGGTGATGAAAATCATTTGAGAGGTTTAAAATAGCCGAACACCAATATTCATCGGTGTCGGCAGATAACATATTTTCTTTTTTACGATTGAACAACAGAGGTATCGCTGAAGAACAATCCGTTCAGCTTCGACTGGAAAATGAAAAGGTAAGTGTCGTGCAAAGAGAATATCAGTAGCGCCAATTTCCGACACCTAACACAGTTTCGGCGTCAGAGAATTACAAAATACAATACTCATTAAATTTTACATTTTGAAGTTGCCGACCCCCGATGCCACCCAAGTATAGATAGTCGCAATATCTTTTTAGTAATTTTGACGTAAATAGATCCCCTAAGTACAATCCTTACCCACAATCTGAATGCTAAACTGTATGTTCAAATATTTTAAGTAACCATAGGTTGATAAGCCATGTCAACTTCAATCAATATCGGAAGTTTCAGAGGGAACATATCAACAAATTCACATTGCAAAAATAACAATTATAAAATCATACAATTTGCACAAAAAACTCAAATAAAAGAACGTAGTTAATTTACATTCAAAAGGGAATGGGATACATTCAATAAGCTTCGAGTTTTCATATAATTAGAAAACAATTCCACCAAACTTGGGCTACATACAATAGATATCGTCAGCATCTTTACTGATCGGCCTGGTCACAGTGAGAGTACAAAACCCTTACTACAAAAAAGAAGAAATATTAAGCATCACTTTGAGGAAGGCAAAGCAAAGGCCTGCTCCTTGTGCATCCCCTACGTGTGCACCCTCTCCCGGACTACTTTTCACACCTTGAAATGTTTTCTTTCCCTCTTTTGTTACCATCCTCTGTGCCTCACGCAACTGCACAATTGTGTCTTGAGATTCTTGAAGCTGTCTCTGGAGCCAAGTTGTGTTTCCTCCACAACCCTTTGATGCCAATACCTCCTGGTTCTTCACCACCAACTGGCTTCACAACTCTCTATCTTCTTGGTAGAGTTCAGTTATAGCAAGTTGGGCCTTCTCTAACTGCTAGATGGAACTCTTAACGGGAGAACTCAGTTCTTTTTCCCTCCCCTTTCATTCCCCACTTCCTTTACTAGCACTCCCCACAATCCCCAACCAATAAGTAAGCGTCATAGACCCCTCAATGGAGGGATGTATACTCAGCTCAGCTTGGGGGTAGTCTTCCTCCCTTTTTCCCGTGTCTTTCCTAGGCCTCCCTCTTCTTCGTGGTGTTCGCTCCTGTGGGGACGCGGTCTCCAACATACCTCCTTTAGGTGTAATTCTCTCCACCACAACTTCCACTAGAGGCACCGAAACCCTATCCAATCGAAAGCATGTACCTTCTGTCGAAGTTTCGAGCACACTGGGAGCCAATGAGAATGAATCTCAGGTGCATTGGGTATCAAACCTGGAACTCCAACTACCTCAAAAACCCCATCCCTTGTTAGGAGGGGATCCCATAATGCAACAACGTGGTGGCTTGGATGCTTGTAGGTAATAAAGAACCACTACACCAAGTTTCGCCTGAATAAATGCACAAGATTAGTGTCACGAAAGAATAAACTCGACTTATGCGTGGAATTCCCCACATAATTCCTAGAATTTATAGCCAAACAAAGAAACAAACCAGAGTGTGCCAAAATAACACTCACTCTTCATGACAAGATGCCTTGAAGACTTAATGCGTCACAGCTTCTCGTCGAATGTAATCCAGAACGCTTAAAGCACTGCCGATCAGAGTTGCAGAGAATGTACAGTATGATCATTCCAATCTCTTTAAACTCACCATCTTCCATTACTAACGAATGATAGTTGACACACTTGGTAATACAGATTCTAGAGGCATTTAATGACTTCCTTACTACAGTATCCAACCTTCTGGGAGCATACACATGCACGCTCAACCCTGGCATCATTTCCCAGTCCCAAAGGTCGATCAGCTACTATGACGGTTCCAACACTTGTATCCATCATACTCGATTTGTCATTCTTTGGCGCACTGACGTGACTCATTTAAACTAAAGAGGACCAGCAACACGGATAAAAGACATCATAGGTCATTCAAAGGAACAACTGGGATCACGTAAGTATTAAATGATCGACACAAACAATATTCATAGGTACGCACCGATCGATTATGTTTGTTGGTATCTTATGTCATATTTGATCGATTGATAAACTATCTCAACCCTATTTGCAGGAAGGATTCCCCAATCACTAAACAAATCTTGCTCTGTGATCTCACCGATGGACCCAAAATAAATACCGAAGCAGGATCGACAGAGCAATGAAGGATGCCAAGTTACCCAAGTTCATCACCCCCGATAATTTCATTGACCTAAGCAACATGGTCAAGTGGCATGTCAAACAAGATGCGCTATGGACCGAAGAACTCACAAAAATAGTCGATGTGAAGCCAGGGAAAGTACGACGATTCGCAGAAAATCTGATCAAAGCCCGAGCTATGCTACAGTGGATAAAATCTAGTTTAGTAAAGTACCGGGTGCATGCAGTGGACATCAGGGGAATATATGCGGCCCCGATGGAGCAGCATAGATTTCCATGGGCCCAAACTTGTGAAAAATTGTTTGTCAGTTGGACTGAATACGAGAGCTGTCATCCTTTCCAAGAAGTATCTCAGGACAATTTTTAAAGAAGTTGTTAGAATATAACACCACATGGAAATTTTTGTTTTGTTTAAACTGCAATTAGCTGTTAGTTTCGGTTAGAATTCTATATTATAAATAAAGACATCGACCAATTAGAAAAGGGCCGATGGTTGTTGTAAGAAATCTTTATTTTTGGTTGTTAAGAATTATTTTGAGACTGCTACAAATTGAGAAGTCTTTCTGGACCAAAGACAAAATATTTTCATCAAATGCATGTGATTGGACTTGGAGAAGAACTACTTACTATCATGTTTCATGAATGATGCAGTAATGAGTAAGAGCAATTAATTATGTTGTCAAGTTATCTAGTGCAATGTCTTGATGTTGTTTTCGTTAATGATGAAGATAAATCATTGTGGTGTTATGTAATGAATGGATATTGAACTAGGTTGATATCATTGACCACCCACCTTTTCCATTTGGCTCAAAACAGCTTTCTAGCAATTTTGATAATTTACTGTTTTTAGGTGTTTTTTGGGTCCTGAACTTTCGGAGACATTTTGAGGCCCTAAACGACATTTTTTGGGGTATGTTGCGGTCGCAAAATTTCAACATTAAATTTTGTGAAACTGTTGTAGTTCTCGGATATATTTTTCCAATGGGCTATCATATGCCTAAAATGGAGATCGTGTGCAAACGTTACGACCCTGGGAAGTTGATGTACTGACTTACCCAAACGGGGCCCACATGACTTTTGGTGCTTCATCTCCTGGGGTTAGGTTTTTGGATGTTTAGGGTTTTTGAAACTCTTATTTATCATAAAAAATCCTTGAGAGCCTCATTGTAATCATATTCTTGCGAATGAGCACAGTTGTCACATCTCTTCTCAGAGAGAAGCCACCACCATTCCAGCAAGCTTGTTTTCCAATGCATTTTACAATTTCAACTTATTTCCTTATTGAATAGAAAACCAGTTTTACTATATCTCTATTATTCTGTGTTAAGAATCTGGTAATAATCTGTATTCATTTTGTTCTTCTCATAAAATATGGATCAGTGGTATCAGAGCGATCTGCTCCTTGTCGTCTTAATGCATGTCCCCAACGAGGTCGGAGTACAAAGAGTTGGCTCTTGAGCTTTTTTCTCTCGAGGAAAAAATCTCTCATGCACCCAAGCGACCTCTCATGGAAGGAGAAAAGAAAGATAATGGGACAGAAGATCCTTTCAAATTGTTTATTGAGGAATCCCTCATGCAACAGAGGAACGAGATGATGGATAATTTCATGAAAATCCTTCGGCGGATACCAACAGGCGACGCATCTTCTTCGAGCGGAGGCACCGCCCCCTTGAAGGTACAAATAAAATTTGTTATTCCTATATTTGAAGGTCAGATAGGCGCAGATGTTGTAGACAAGTAGTTGAATCTACTATAAGGGTATTTTTTTGTCCATAACTTTTCGAATAGATAAAAGATTACTTTTGCACTCCTCAAAGTCATTCCCCATGTCAAAGATTGGTGGGAAACCTTCTGTGAGAAAAAGGAAACAAAGGAACCCTCATTATTTACAATCACGACCACTTGGGAATCCTTCAGAGATGTTATTAAGGAAAAATACTACCCTGTTAGAATTTATGACGACTTGTATACCAAATGGACTACACTGCGGCAAGAAAGAGACCAAGCAGTGCCAGATTTCACAAATATATTCCATACCTTGCGCACCAAGCTGGGTATCAAAGATTCAAAGCGACATCTAGTGCTCAATTATCACAGTTCTCTACATAGATACATTCAGACCAGAAATGGAATTTCTGGACATCTCATCCTTGGGCACAGCCTACCGATATGCCATCAAAATAGAACAGAAGCTCAAACAAAAGATGCGACAATTTGGGCCGAGGAACCCCTCACAACAAAATCCAGGAAAGGGAGGCCCCAACCCATAGAAAAAAGGATAGATCAAATATGGACAGTATCAGTACAACCACAATCCACAAGAAAATAAGGACATCGGAAAGACAAAGAAAGATACCAAGAAGTGGTGCGACTTCCATAAGAGCCCTTGGCATAACACTGTTGACTACCGCTCAAAGCAGATAATGGTGGCTGAAGTGAAAGCCTCTAAATCAGATGTTGGTTATGAATCTAAGTCAGAACTAGAAAGGGGAAGACGGATCATTGACATGGAACCCAGTGCCACCGTTGCTACCACCAAGCTCCAGCATGGTGAACCAGACGAGCTAGAAGAAGGAGGCACCTCTTCCATTCACATATGTGGGTAAAAGGTACCCCACTACACTTCATCATTGATAGTGGTAGCCAGAAGAACCTCATCTCAGCAGAGGTCATCAAGTAGATGGCCCTACCGACAACATCGCACCCACAACCCTACACCATTGGATAGCTCTGCCAAGGAAGTGATCTTCATGTCAACCAACAGTGCCAACTTCCATACAACATCAAGACCTTCAAAGACGAGGTATTGTGTGATGTTTCTCCTCTCGAAATCTATGATGTTCTTTTGGTCCAACCTTATTTATGGAAACTTCATGTTGTATATAAGTCTAGGCCTCGTAGTGTTATTATTACTTTGAACAAGAAATTGTAGAGGATACCCGAGGTTGTCCCACCTAGTGCTATTTCCTTGATCTCTACTTAAGAAATGCAAGAAGGTCATCTCTCAGATGGGGAATTTTTTCTTCTTCATGATTCTCTCTTAGAATGAGAGAAAAATCACAGCCACATCTAGGGTCTCTGCAGCCAACCTCTCCACACAGTAGAAGCAAGTAGATAAGGTCGTGGAAGAATACTCAAATATCTTCTCCTCACCTACTGGGGTACCTCTTCATTGTTAGTTCAAGCACCCCATCGATCTGACCCCCAACGCACCACTGCCCAATGGGCCAGTCTATCACCTCTCTCTGTTAGAGAATGAGGAGATCAAGTGACAAATCCAAGAATTTCTCCACAAGGGGCACATCTGTCCCAGCTCATCACCTTGTGGGAGCCCAATCGTGTTGGTATAGAAGAAAGATGGAACCTAGTGACTTTGCATTGATTACCGGGCTCTAAATAAAATCACAGTCAGAAAATAGTACCCGATTCCCTGAATCAACAACCTCCTTCATCAACTCATGGGGGCCAAATACTTCAGTAAGATTGATCTAAAGTCTGGCTACCACTAGGTCCCAATAGAACAAATAGATGTATGGAATATTGCCTTCAATTCAAATGAAGGCCTTTTTCAATGGTTGGCCATGCCCTTTGGTCTGAAAAATGCTCTAGCCACTTTCATGAGGATGATGGAAAATATCCTACAACCATTCACCAATACTTTTGTAGTGGTGTATCTAGATGACATTCTCATTTACAACAAGACTTGGGCTGAACACTTGCAGCATATTCAGCAGGTTCTATACACCCTGTGGTAGCACAAGCTATACGCCAACTTGGAAAAATGCTTCTTCGACATGGACAGGGTCCATTACCTATGCTACATCATTGATCAACATGGCGTACATGTGGATCCAGCCAAGATCCAAGTCATCCATGACTGGCCAGCCCCAACCACACTCACTGAGCTTCGGATCTTCTTGGGCCTTGCCAATTTCTACCGCAGTTTTGTGTTGGGATTATCCCATATTGCATGGGCCCCCATTCAAATAACCAGGGGTGGTGGTAAGGAAAAATTTGTGTGGGGTCAGCCTGAACAATAAGCATTCAATGATTTGAAGCAGCGCTTGTGCTCAGCCCCAGTACTTTCACTACTATACCTACATCAACCCTTTGAGATTGAGACTGATGCTTTAGACTATCCTGTGGGTGCATTTCTCATGCAGCACATCCACCCCATGAAGGCCTTTTTCAATGGTTGGCCATGCCCTTTGGTCTGACAAATTCTCCAGCCACTTTCATGAGGATGATGGAAAATATCCTACAACCATTCACCAATACTTTTGTAGTGGTGTATCTAGATGACATTCTCATTTACAACAAGACTTGGGCCGAACACTTGCAACATATTCAGTAGGTTCTATACACCCTGTGGTGGCACAAGCTATACGCCAACTTGGAAAAATGCTTCTTCGACATGGACAGGGTCCATTACCTATGCTACATCATTGATCAACATGGCGTACATGTGGATCCAGCCAAGATCCAAGTCATCCATGACTAGCCAGCCCCAACCACACTCACTGAGCTTCGGAGCTTCTTGGGCCTTGCCAATTTCTACCGCAGTTTTGTGTTGGGATTATCCCATATTGCATGGGCCCCCATTCAAATAACCAGGGGTGGTGGTAAGGAAAAATTTGCGTGGGGTCAGCCTGAACAATAAGCATTCAATGATTTGAAGCAGCGCTTGTGCTCAGCCCCAGTAATTTCACTACTAGACCTACATCAACCCTTTGAGATTGAGACTGATGCTTTAGACTATCCTGTGGGTGCATTTCTCATGCAGCACAGCCACCCCATGGCCTATCATAGTGAGACACTATAAGATGTTGTCCGTAAGTACCCTAATTATGACAAAGAAATGTACTCCATTGTGCAAGCCTTCCTCCATTGGAGACATCACATTCTTGGGAGGGAGACATTCATCCACATTGATCATAAGCCATTGCAGTTCATGCAGACACAAGGAAAATTGCATAATGACCACCATCAAAAGTGGTCCATATACTTGCAGCAATTCCACCTCAACATCAAGTATAAAACAGGAAGCACCAACTATGTCATTGATTGCCTCAGCAGACCACCAGTCACGACACTCACCACAGTGCTAGACTCTTGGGTCATGAGACCTCTAGATGGCCCCAACTCTATGAGAGAGACCTGGACTTCACCACCACCTACCAAATTTTGGGTGCAAAGGAAGTGGTCGATAATTTTCATCTTCAGGATGGGTTGTTGTGTCATCTGGGCCATATATTTGTTCCATCAAGTGAGCGAGAAAAGTTGATCTGGGAAGCCCACTACAGTCGGGTGGCAGAAAACTTCGGTGTCGAAAAGACAGTGGCAATGCTGCAAAAAGATTTCTACTGGCTGAAACTTCGACAGGAGTTAGGCAAGTATATCAGGTCTTGCACTACCTACGCTATTTCCAAAACAACCACTAAGAAATAGGGCATGTACACCCCTCTTCCGACTCCTAACAGGCCATGGGAATCCATCTTAATGGACTACATGTCAGGCCTCCCATCCACCAAGCGAGGAAATGACTTTTTTTGTGTGGTTGTTGACCACTTTTCTAAAATGGCGATTATGGTTACCTGGAAGAAGAGCATCACAGTAGAATCCACTGCCAACCTCTTCTTTGAACGAGTCTAGGTACATTTTGGAATCCCATGAAACATTGTCTTAGATTGGGACAGTCGATTTCTCATCACATTTTGATCGAGCCTCTGGTCATTGCTGGACACCAAGCTCCCAAATCCATAGCCTTCCACCCCCAGACAGATAGCCAAACCGAGGTCATAAATCGAATGATCGTGCATATCTTGCGCATGTATAATTCCAAGCACCCTCGCACATGGGATGAGATTCTTCCCTATGTCCAGCATAGCTACAACCGATCCCTGCATAGCTCAATTGGCCACAACCCCTTTCAAGTGGGGTTGGGATTCCAACCATTGGGTCCCATAGATGTTGCACTTCCCCTTATAGTCACCTCGACCGACTCCTCTCCTACTCCAACTGAGGTTGACAAAGCCAACTGATTCATTGAGAGGATCCATCACATCCGCCAATAGATTTAGGATATCCTATAGAAGTCCAATGACAAGTACAAGGAGTTCCATGATCAACATTGGGTTCCACATAAGTTTCATGTGGGAAAACAAATTTGGTTGCACTTGCAGAAAGAAAGTCGTACAGGACCCCATCAGAAGCTTCACCCACTCCATTATGGGTCATACACCATCACCAAGGCTATGGGGGATAATTCTTTTGAGATCAACATTTCTCCTTTCCTTGGCCTGCACCCAGTGTTCAACGTGGCCTTCCTTCGGCCTTATTTCCCACCATTATTGGACACCTCAGACATAGCAAAACAGCTAACACCAATAGAGCTCAACCCCAACTGCATACAACAGGCATCCATTGATCAGATTGTGGACACATAGATCAAGGGCACTCAACAACAAAGGATCCAACTTTATCGAGTTGTCAAAGCAGGGAAGCTCCTGCACCAAAGCAAGTGGCTCACCTAGGGCCAAATTTAGCAGAAATTTCCTCATCTTATGGTGGAACTCAACGCAATGGAGACCATTTCTTCCTAAGGAGGGAGGATTGATTCAGGTGAATATCGGTGGCCACCCACCTTTTCTAGCTAGTTCAAAACAACTTTCTAGAAATTTTGATAATTTACTATTTTTAGCAGTTTTTCGGGTCCTAAACTTCTGGAGCCGTTTTGAGGCCCTAAACGACGTTTTTTGGGGTATGTTGTGGTTGCAAAATTTCATCATTTGTGCAACTATTGTAGTCCTCGGATAGATCTTTCCAATGGTCTATCATACGCCTAAAATGGAGATCGTATGCAAAAGTTAAGACCCAGGGAAGTCGATGCACTGACTTACCCAAACGGGACCCACATGACTTTTGGCGCTTCATCTCCTAGGGTTAGGTTTTTGGATGTTTCGGGTTTTTTTTAATCCTATTTATCGTAAAAAGGCCTTGAGAGCCTCATTGTAATCATCTTCTTGTGAATGAGCGCACCCGTCACATCTCTTCTCAGAGATAAGTTGCCACCATTCCAGCAAGTTTGTTTTCCGTTGCATTTTACAGTTTCAACTTATTTCCTTATTGAATAGAAAATGGGTGTTACTGTATCTCTGTTATTCTTTGTTAAGCATCTGGTAATAATTTGTAGTCATTTCATTTTGCTCATAAAATCCAGATCAGTTATGGTAGATGAATTATTTTTCTTTCCATCATCTTGTTGCATATGTGTTTTCTTTCTGATAGTTAGTTTCTCATACAGTAATTGGATTCTCACATGGTTAGTGTATTATTACTAGGCCTATGTTATAGAGTAATTGTGTGCATTGAGAAGTGGGTTATCCCAAGATTAACCTCTTCCCCAGTAGTTAAAACTTAATCTTGTTAATTGTCAAGTTGGTTTATACTGGCTTGCATCTCTCATATCAGCCCCACCCAAGAAAAAATATAGAAGAAAATAATCCTAACTTAAGGAAGAGCCTTCACAAAGAAACACAAAGCCCATCGATAAATTGGTCGCATCGCGAGATCTAGAGAACCATTCCATTTTAAACGCTACAGAGTCTAATTGGGCTAATTTTGTTTGACAACTTTGGAAATGTATCCTTTCAACCTATTCCAAAGCCCTACACCTTAAGCTAATGTAGGTTTTCTAACAAAAAATGTAAAAATGTCTAATAAATTTTAGTTTAGTGTTTGATTTTAAGGTTGTTGTTTACTCAAGAGGAACATGGAGTGGACTAAATGATGTTTTGACCGACTCTAAACAATACAAAGAAATGAGAATGAAAATATTTCACTTCGATGAAAGCTATATTACAAGATGGAGAAAAATTTTATCGTTCCCAAATGCATAATGTCCTGACATTTTTATCAAACTCATCAATGTCAATATCTTCAAGAAATGAGTCAAAGAGACTGTACACCAATACACGATTCAATCTCACTACTTCAAATGCAAGCTAGTTTCACTACCCAAAAGCAACAATGCATATACATTATTTGTTTGATTCTAATGTATAAAGAAAGTAAATACAATTCCTTTTATTCTCTACTACTTTCAATCAAGAGAAAGAGTCTTATGCAGATGCAAAAGACACGAATCTAAAAGGATACAAACAAAGCATGCACTCAAGGAAGTGAGGTATGAAAGAAAACAAGTAGAAACTTGTTCTGACAAGAACACAATTAAGGATTCTACGACCAATCAAGCATTCAAGGAACACAAGAAAATGCAGAGAAGAATCCAAGAAAAGAAAGGGAGAAAGAGAAATCACTCAACACTGTCCCGACAAAACAAGCAGCCAGAAAAGTCAATTTCACATTTCTGAAAAAATATTTCAAGCTCCAATCAATACAATATGGAGTGATAAGCATCAAAAACCAATCCAAATAACTTCACAAACCAACCACAAACTCTGGTTAAATACCTCTGCAAAACAGGCTACAAAATACTGAGCAGAAGAAGGCAGAAAACTCCCAAAAAAGAGACTAGCGCTCCATGTCTCAAGGGTACAAAGAATTGCAACAATACATAAAAAACTGTGGGGGAGCACTAGACAGATATCATCACTCTGGTATTTCCTTTGGGGGGGGTGCTAGTCCTCCCAGAATCCCATAAAAAGAGCCAAAAATGCAAAAAACTCACCTAGAATGCATAAAAATTGGTGAAATTGCTAGTGAAGGTAGGAAAAGGCTAATAGATGATGAACAAACAGTAAAAGTGATCTGAAAGGTGGGAAAATATAAGTAAATACAAGAGGATTTTTTTGGGAAAAATAACCTCAAAGATCAAATGGAACATTGGATAGATCTTTGAATTTCCTTACAACATCTTTCATTCAATCAGATAAATGAAAAAAGCAGTAGATCAACTCCAAATCTCAAAGAAAAAGAATGACTCAAAGTAAGGAAGGAAGATGTCAAAAATACAAACAAAACATCATCAATTCTTAGAAATCAAAATGTTGGAGGCCAAAACAAAGACACACTGAGATGGTGATAACCCTGAGAAGATGAATCAGCAAAAAATTAAACTTAGAGATCAACTCCCAAAAGGATTTTTAGAAGAAAAAGACTAGCACTCTAGTGTCAAGGGCACCAGAGTGTTTCAGCACTCGGTGGGATCCTGCAAGGGAGTGCTAGCACTCTATTTGTAGAGGCAGGGGAGCGCTAGCCTCTCATAAGATCAAAAACTCACCCAGAACTCAAAAAACTCAAGAAAATCCAAAAATTGAGTGTGTATGGGATGAATCCAATAGCCAACAACACATCTAAGAATCAGAAACACAACATGAATAATATCTAAAAGTGAGTGAAGTCTAAAACAAGACCAAGGAAGGAAACCAAAACTGAAATCTTCGGTCCCCAATGGAGTCGCCAATTTCTGTTACAGGAAAATCCCCCTGTGGATAGGTGAATTCCCTCTTGGATCCTAGAATTTTAAGACCAAGACAGAAAGGAGCTAACTTTGATCACTGACATCCTTTTAAACCTAGCTAAGCTAATCTATAGAGAAGCGAAAGAATATGTACCTTTTTACGATGTTTTTCCTCACCCAATCCAAGTTGAGCTCTAATCCTCAAGCTCTTCAACAATTCTCTCAATCCAATCAAAGACAAAGCATGCTTCCTATTATACTACGATTAGTTTGAAACTATATCTATCCATTAAATACAAGTTCATGTAGGTATACATAATATTGAAGGAAACGGGCCAAGCACATGTATTAATGAGAACTCAATAGAGATACTTACAGACCTTTGATGAAGCTGCAGTAGCCTCTCCAAACTCTCCTTGTCCAACCCCTTGCTCAAATGATCCACAAATAAAATGACTATGCTTCACTAATTATCTCCCTTATGAGATCATAATTTTGATGCCTTCAATGTCCCCCTTCCTTATGAGATCATAATTTTGGTATCTCTAAACTCCTCTTTTTCTCCATTCCCTTCACCATGAGAAAGCCTCCTTATATAAGCTTGGAGAGGCATAACCACCTTAGATATTCTTGGGATAGGTTGAGGATATTTCTCCATAAGTTTTTCATCCTCCCTAATATCCATCCTTTACCTCATATTTGAATCCAACTAATTTCAAAGATAAGGGGGATCTTCCCCTGATTTTCTCAACAGCATAACACTCCCCCAGAATGGTGCATAGAGTGCTACAATGCTCCCCCAAAGGACGGAAAGGAGCGCTAGTGCTCCCTGCTAGTGGGTAGGGGAGTGCTGCCTAATATTTCCTCAAAAAAACCCTACGCTCCCCTAGAATGGTACACAGAGTGCTATAACACTCCCCCAAAGGAGGGCAAGGAGTGCTAGCACTCCCTACTAGTGGGTAGGGGAGTTCTAGCCTTCAAAATTCATTTTTAACTGGTCTTCCTCAATGCAAAGGCTTTGTACTCTTTTTCAAATGATTTCTCCTTCATTAACCAGTCTCTGAGGGTGTCTTCAAGTGTTCCTTTTGATGTCATTTGAGCCACGACATAGGCAAGATGATTGTATGATGTTTGCGACACTTGCGACACTTGTGGCTAAAATGCGACACTTGCAACACTTGTAATGATGACATTAGGTCATCATTGAAGTGAGTAATTTTGATGTGTAACAGAGAGGTGAGACATACTGGAAATATTATGTGAGCAGGATAAGTTTGAGACCCAAGAGGAAGGGAGTGCAGGAATGGATTGGAGCAGAAAGTCGTAGGAACATACAAGAAGATCCCAAAGACCGTGTAGACGGATGAAACCATAGTAGTAGAAAAGATTAATCACATTTCACAAGAAATCGATCAATATCAAAAGGAGATCGAGAATCTTTGAGAGCATCTCACACCCACTACTCCACCAACAGTAAAGGAGCAAACAAAGAAGGAAGCAGTAGAGTAGCTACAGGAGATAGAGCGACAGGTTAGCATAGCAGCTAAATTGTTCGAGAATGCAACACAACTTTGGACAAAGATAGATGAGGACCAAAAAGTATAGAAGTGGGACAAGGAAGAAGAAAGGATAATCGCAGCTATCCAAGACCTCAAGCAGAGGTAGAAGACAATGTCCATCATGAAGCGCATCAAAGGGACGCAGGACATGAAGAAACTATAGGGAGAACTCACCATTGCGCAAACACATAAGAAGGAGCGTCATGCTCAAATGGAATTGTTTCAAGAGTGGGTAATAGAATTCCTGGCACAGGCAGAGGAATCCAAGACACATATAGCATAGACCCAGGTAGAATGAATGGAATTTATCAGTGACACAATTGTAGTCCAGATAGTGGACACACTCAAGGAGAAGACTGTGTAGGCATAGACATGGGAAGCAGAGCTCAAAGCAAAGTTCCAAGCGATCACCAGGGAGATTGAAGATTTATGTTAGGTGGCTCTGAATGAGCCACATGTCAGTGTTGGGGGCCTACTGGAGGCAGGCCAAAGTGGAAAGAAATACGATTTTGGAAAAGAAATCATGCATGAGGAAAGCGACAGCTAAAAGGAAGAACAACACGCACGCATGCATGGAAGAACTAATGATGGTAGGGTTAGGTTTTTGGTAATGTATTGTAATGGATGAAGAGCCAGAAATGTATAAATATAGATACTGAGGTATCATAGATGGGTTCGAAACATTATCGAGTTTAGCTAGTTATATATGAGTTGTTGCGATATGTAATATTTTGTTGTATGATCTAATTGTGTAAGATGTTGAGATGAAGGGGAATGGGGAGGGAAGATATTGAGGGTTAGATCAGAGGCTGAGGAGCCTGGTGTGATCTAGTTCACCTCATATATATCTTACCCAACTGAGAAGAATTGTAACACATGCGGCGTTGTAGATGCGGAAATACTATAAAATAGCCAAGAGACATATCTTTGTGGACGTAGCCCAGGAGGGTGTGAACCACGGTAACATCTGTGTTATGTGATGAATGCATGCATATATTTATTGTCTTCAGTAGTTATTGTTGTGTTTAATTAATGAGTCACTATATTTCATGTGTATTCGCAAATGACGGTATATTGTGTTTACAAGTTATAATAATGGTTCAATATACAGTTCTCATATCTCGCACTCAATCCTAGGTTGTAAACACATGAGTATTATAGCCACCCATTAAAGCTATCTCGCGTGAGACTACGTAGTGCACTCTGTGCGTTTTGTTGCCTTCTGGTTTACCAGGATGGCCGATAGTTTTAGAGGCTTTGTTGGAAACATGAACAGACATGAACCCTGGGTCACTCAGTATGAACACATCTAGAATAGAAGAAGTAAACCAACATCCATCCCCATGTCAAGTGTACTTAATGATACTCTCTCTTCACATCATATCTCGGTATATGTTTTATGTCGATTGATGGGGGATACATTAAGGCCCTCTTTCGACAGACCTCTTCATATAGACTTCATCACATTATCTAGAAGAGGGATCTAGAAACTAGCTAGTACCTTAGAGCATGTGCTCCTCAGTGGTAGGTCTCCTCGTGATCGACAGTGGGTTTACAGCATTGAATCCTAATCGATTTATTCTACAAGTGTTCAACATGAGCTCATATATTCACACTCACTATATTTTACTAGGTACCTTGGGGTCCATCTTCATCATTGGTGGTTCCCCTCATGTGTCTTAATGGTATACATCAATGATCGATAATCAGACGGCTTTTACCATGCTCGACATCAACTCATTTATTCTCATGTTGTAGATTCGTACCATTTGGGTTTGGGACAGAGACCTTGGTTTGGGGCCATGTCCTTCTTTTACAACATCCCCTCCCAAGTTTTGATGGAGTATATAACTTATGTATGTGTACTTTGAATAATTTGGGGGATCTTCCATCAGTGCTCGTTCTCTTCCTCATATCTATATGTAATTTCATAGATCCACATTGTATTTGTTGGTGGCTATGATTGTGTTCATGACATAGATCCACATTGTATTTGTTGGTGGTTGTGATTGAGTTCATGACGTTGATCCACATTGTATTGTCTCAAGACTATAGTCCTATTGATGACATGGATCAACTATGTACTATTTCCTGGCTATGGTCTAGCATTTCATTTCATGGATCCCTAGTGTATTATTTGGTAGCCATGCTCATTCAGAGTCTGAGTGTGTCTACCTAATCCAGGTGGATATCGGTGGCCACCCACCTTCTCCAACTGGCCCAAAACATGTTTCTGGCAATTTTGGTAATTTACTATTTTTAGCAGTTTTTAACTTCTAGGGCCATTTTGAGGCCCTAAACGATGTTTTTTGAGAACACGGGGAGCAACATGGATCAATGTTTCTCATCCAAAAGTTGTGGTTCTCGGATAGATCTTTCCAACGAGTTATCGAGCGCCCCAAATGGAGATCCTATGCAAAAGTTACGCCCCTGGAAGTTGACGTATCAACTACCCCCATCGAGGCCCACAAACCTTTTGGCTTTTCATCTTCCGGGGTTAGGGTTTTGAAATTTAATTATGCTAAAAATTCCCTTAGATCCTCATTGTAATAATCATATTCTTCCGAATGTGAGTAGCCATCACATCTCTTCTCAAAGATAAGTTGCCACCATTCTAGCGAGTCTTTCACTCTATATTTTACAGTCTCTGTACATTTGTTTCATTAATAGAAATCGTGTATTACTGTATATCTGTGACTCTTGTTATTTCTGCTATATCTATGTTATATTGTTGTCACTCTTGCAATATCTCTAAATATTTTTGTGTTATATCTCTGCTCTCATTTCGTGCCGAAAATAATCCGAATCAGTGGTATCAGAGCAGGCTGCTCTTGATCATTTTCAGTGCATGTCCCCAATGAGGTCTAAGTATAGAAAGTTGGTCTCAATCTTGTCTCTCTTGAGTAAAATCTCTCTCGCACACCCAAGAAACCCTCAATGGTGAAAGAAAATAAAACGACAGAGCAGACGCTCCTATCAGTCTATTGCTTGAGAAAACTCTCATGGGACAGAGGGACGAAATGATGGAGAATTTTTTCCACATCCTTCAACGCCTCTTGATACCATCAGGTGCATCTTCATCAAGAGGCCAATTTGGAGGCACATCGCCTTTCAAGGTACAGGTTAATTTTGATATTCTCGTATTTGAAGGTCAAATAGATGCAGATGCCCTAGATAAATGGTTAAATCTGCTAGAAGGTTATTTCTCTCTTCATAATTTTTCCGAAAAGGAAAAGATCACCTTCACACTCCCTAAGGCTCTCCCCCATGTAAAACATTGGTGGGAAACTTACTAGGAGCAGAGTTCCACAGAGGAGTCTAGAATATATGGGGTCGATCCCACTTGGGATTTTTTTGTGGATGCAGTAAAGGAACAATATTACCCTGTTGGCAACTATGAGGACCAGTACTTGAGATGGACCACACTGTGACAAGAGAGGGCCCAAGAAGTTATGAATTTCACCAATACCTTCCATACCTTGTGCACCAAGCTAGGTATCAAAGACTCCAAACGACATTCGGTTCTGAAATACCATGGGGCTCTACACAGATACATCCAAACTGAAATGGAGTTTTTGGACATCTCATCACTCGGTGTTGCCTATCAATATGCTGTTAAAATCGAGCATAAATTTAAGCACCAGAACAAACGGGAGTTCGGGTCTGCAAATCCACAACAACCAAAGTACGACAAAGATAGCCCTAACAAATAGTCTTCCGAAAACCAGTCCAAGCCACAGGAAAAGAAGGGTCACGGGAAGACAAATAAGGACACCGGAAAATGGTGTAATTTCCACAAAATCCCCTAGCACAACACCGATGAATGTCTCTCAAAATAGTCATTGGTGGCTGAGATCAAAGACAAGGATCCAAACCCTGATTCTGAATCTGATTTTGAAAATACTGGTAAAAGAGAGATCATCGACGCAGACCCCACTGCTATTATCGCGACCACAACAATTCAACCAGAATAACCAACAGATTCAGAAGAGGGGGAGCACCTTTTTCATTCACATATGTGGGTGGACCCCGTTGCATTTTATTGTTGATAGCGGAAGCCAGAAGAACCTCATCTCAGTAGAGGTCATCAAACAGTTGGGATTTTCCACAACACCACACCCGCAACCATACAGCATCGGGTGGCTTCACCAAGGACGAGATCTTCATGTCATCTAGCAGTGTTGATTGTCATATGGCATCCAACCCTTCAAGGATGAGGTATTATGTGATGTTTCCCCACTGGATGTCTGTGATGTTCTCTTGGGCCAGCCATATATGTGGAAACTCCATGCTATCTATGAGTCTCGACCCCGTAGTGTCATTATTACTCTGGGTGGTCATCTCTATAGGAAACCAAAGGTAGTTCCAAATACTACCCCACCTAAACAGTGTCACAAGGTAGTATCTCATACTACAAAATTCATCTTCTCCACAATCTATTCAAAAGGGGAACAAAAGGATACTGCAACCACTACAGCCTCGGCCCAAGCATATTCTATCCACCAGAAGCAGGTCGACAAGGTTGCAGCAAAGCACAAAGATTCCTTCTTCACACATTATTCTCATGTAGATAGACTGGTTAAAAAGGTCCAACCCTTCTAGCCACAAGTTCTTTTCGACCTTCAACAAACCAAGCAGCGTGACGGTTCCAACAAGGCAAGCAACTCTCCAAGATTTAGATTCAGCAATCACTTTCCCCTCTCCCCGGGGAACTCAATGCAATGGAGACCATTGCTTCCTAAATAAGGAGGATTGATCCAAGTGGATATTGGTGGCCACCCACCTTCTCCAACTGGCCCAAAACATGTTTCTGACAATTTTGGTAATTTACTATTTTTAGCAGTTTTTAACTTCCAGGGCCATTTTGAGGCCCTAAATGATGTTTTTTGAGAAAACAAGAAGCGTCATGGATTGTAGATGAATGTTTCTCACCTAAAAGTTGTATTTCTCGAATATATCTTTCCAACGAGCTATCAAGCGCCCCAAACAGAGATCGTATGCAAACGTTATGCCCCTAGGAAGTTGACGTATCACCTACCCCCATGAGGGCCCACAAATATTTTGGCTTTTCATCTTCCGGGGTTAGGGTTTTGGATTTTAATTATGTTAAAAAGTCCCTTAGAGCCTCATTATAATAATCATATTCTTTTGAATGCGAGTACCCATCACATCTCTTCTCAGAGATAAGCTGTCACCATTCTAGCGAGTCTTTCACTCTGTATTTTACAGTCTCTGTACATTTATTTCATTAATAGAAATCGTGTATTACTGTATATCTGTGACTCTTGTTATTTCTTCTATATCTCTGTTATATTGTTGTCTCTCTTGCAATATCTCTAAATATTTCTGTGTTATATCTCCGCTCTCATTTCGTGCCGAAAATAATCTGGATCACTACTTGGGGGATTAGTCTATACATACTCTCATCCTTGGTGTTTGATTACAGAACTTCTTTGATTTTCGAACCTCCTTTTCTCTCTCCTCACGTTGCCTCACATGGACATTATTTTGACGTAATTTATTTTGGTCATCCATTCCTTTCCCAACCTCACACATTAGGGGCAATCTTTTATAGCCTTAATTTCCACCCTATATGCCAGAGAGGAATCCATAAGAAGATGTAATCCAAAATGACCATTTTTCCTAAGATTTGATCCCTTTTTGAGATCCTCGCTAGACATATAGTAGACAACAAGTGAGGATCTTCACATGTGACTAGTAGATCAACAAGCGAGGATACTCATAGGTCACTAGTAGCTTAACAAACGAGGGTCCTCACAGGTCACGAGTAGCTCAACAAGCGAGGATTTGTAAAACTTCTAGATTCATGGAGTTATGAGGTGATAGGTGAGGGATGAGTTGTATCAATGTGGAAAAATCCTAGGAACTCAGATCATTCGAGTCTCTAGTGGTCTCTAGAAGATCTAGAAGCTCTACCAAGCCTCCTCCAAAGAGTTATATAACAAAGTGAAGTCTTGGGGAAAAGGGAGAAGAATTTAGAAGCAATGTTATGTTTCCCATTTGTAGAGGCACTTGTTCCATCCATCACATCCGAAATTCAATGATCCTATCCTGACCAAGTAGTTGAAGGGAGAATCAAGGAGCAAGGAACAAAAGAGAAATGCATCTACATCCAAGGTATGTAATATTCATGTAATTTCTTCGTGATTAATCAACAAATCATTGGTTTTCCCCAAATTGTTTTTGTTTGATTCATGAATGGTTTGTATATGATCTTATGAATGATAGATCAAGTTAGATTTAAGTTAAATTAGTGATTTCTAACACTAGGAGAAGAAGGAAATTGGTGTTGTTTGTTGCTTGTGTGCAGGAAGCAAGTGATAGGAGTTGGAGCTGGAACCTCATATCTACATCAAATAGGACATACAAGAACAACCTTCAAGAATAAGGTATGTTTCTCTATCCTCTCTTGGTATGAAAATAATTTTCTTGTCTTATATCTAGAAAACCATAGAAGTCTAAACCCTCTTCTATCTAGGATATCTAAGCTAATCCTAGGGAGATCTTTTTGATCATTCAATGATATCCCTATGATATTTTGTCCCATAAAAATCATTGGGGATGAGTAAAATCAGTTTGGGGAAGAGTGTAAGTCAATCAAGTAATCCAAAGAGAGAAAATTTGTATGGGGAGTTACAATAGTTTTAGATAATCATGTTTTTTTATAAACAACAAGTAGAGAAGAGGGAAGAAGAGCATGGGAGTTGGAGTAACCATGGAGGAATAACTATGGAATGTATTTGGACTAGAATACTGAATATTTGGGTTATCATTCTTGAAGAGTGAACTCATGTGTTAGTTGAACTATAACAACAAGTAATTGTTGTTGCTTTCATGGTAGTTTTCCTAGCAGTGAGCTCCCTTGAATTTCTCGGTAGTGAGATTTTTGGTTATGTGTTCCAGAGAGACCCTGATAAATGAATGGGGTGCCTGATCGAGTGAGAGAAGTGAAGGGGTACATTCCTTGGGTTGTTCAGGTCGAGAGGAAGAGAGATGGTGGAAAATCAATATAGTTGTAGGAGAATACCAGTGGGTTGTGGGATTTTCTGAGTTGTGAGTGGACTGTGAGAGACCACCTTCTTTTGTGGATTTCTAGCCCCAGCTTAGGGTTGACTTGTTGTTGATATTTGGAACATCAAGTCTATGGTTGGGTGGAACGTTCGGCCCAACTAGCTAGTTGCACAATTGATTTAAAGATAAGTGTTTTATCTTGTTTCTGTGTTGCATTATGAGTTTAATTGTTGTGTATTGACTTTGTATTTGAGAATGATTTATATGGTGTTTTATTTGAATTTTTTAGGTACTTTTGTGTTTATTTTAGAATTTTGTAGAGGCATTTAGTTCATGGTATCAAAAAATGGTTAAAAGTATATTTTTTCCTGTCGTTGCTAAGATACAAGTTTAGTTAGCAACAAATTTTGATTTTATGAGTTTTCCCACATGTAATGGACCTTATTTGGGTTGGGGAACACTAAACTCCTTGTTGCCTCCTATTGACCTACATTCCAATAAGCACTCTCTATATTATCCTTCACCTATTTTTATATGTTACTCACTGGAATTTGAAGACTAAGTTGTTGAATATTAAAGTCAAATACATACGACATTTATTTAAAACCATCAACACAAGTTTTTTTTTTAATATTCATATTGAGAATCTTGGCCCATTTGTTGAGGGTAAATTTGGAGAATATGGAAATGTGATTAAAACAACAACCCCGAGTTCTTTGATAACTTTAAAATGAAGATTCACTTAGCACTAACATTGGAGGCTTGGCCTATTTGATGGGGCATATTTTGGGGAATATAGAGATGTGAGAAAGTATAAATTCCTTAAACTAATTAAACATAATATCAAGTTTGTCCATGGAGTTTGAATTTGAGGCTAGACTTAAATCATTTAATGAGGCCAACAAAAATATTTCTTGTAATTCATTATGTAGTGAGAGCTAATTGAAATAGCATTCTCTTTCACTAAACTAATTTTTTTTTAAACTAAAACCAGAAGATATTATTTAAAAAAAAAAAAACTATAGTAGAGTTATCAGCAAGCATACAAAAAAGAGTTGTTAAGGAGTTTTAGACAAAATTAGAACTCTCATAAACAACATAAGAGATTTTGCATATGTTTGTGACTATTACATCCCAACATTTAACACAAGTGTATTGCTTAACTAAGACACCTAAAATTCAAACAACTTTAAAAAACATGAAAATAACTAAACACATGTTGGCTAGTGGCTTCCTCCTAGCCAACCATGGAATGGAGAGAGGTTTGTTGATCCACATCCATGACCTCTTTGGACCAATGCACAATCCCCTCTTATTTGGGATCTTCATCAGCTAAGTTGAAAGATATTCGGTGTTTAGAGGCAGTGGAAAGAGAGTCCTTGTGCAAATTTTTTCATTTCGAAGCATACTACATTTTGCTTCAAGAACATCCAATTTTTTCTTTTGTTGAACAAGGAGACTCATAACATTTACATTTTGAGAATCATAGTGTTGTTCATTATCGTGAACCTTAATGGATATTGAACGTATAGCTATGTGATTTTCTTGCAGAGTCTCCTCATGCCGACGTAGAATTCTTCGAACCTCCTATAAATCTTGGGATTCCATGATACGTAATCCTTCTTAATTATGCTTATAGGTGTCAAGGTAAAATGAGTATCAAATTGTTCAAGACTAACACTTACACTCTAAGTGGATTTTGAAATCCACCTCTCTTCACGTTTATCCTCAACATTGTTAAATCCTGACCTGAAAAGGCCCAATGAACTAGACCGAAGATACATAACCTAAGGGCAGAAAGAGAGTTGTCTTAATCCCAACACTTGAAACTAGACGCGGGAGATTGAAATACAAATTGAAATCCACATCATTATAAAATTTTCTTGTAAAATATGGTAATTTCGTAGTCAATCTAGACCGTTCATTATAAGGTCGTAGATCTAACAATAGAAGTTATGTTAGGGATTATTTTCCCTAGAATGAAACCCTCTTTTATGTATGAGGGAATTCTATTGTGGTTGTGTGATCAAGTATGTTAGCACTACAATTTGCAGCCAAAAGAGACTTGCCTCTCCATAAGCAACTAAATAACCTCTACATACATATACAAGCTTCTAACCTATCAACTCAAGGTTCTTGATTATCCTCATCATACAGAAGAGCACATGCATTCCATAGAGCCATGGCGCTATGGAATTGTCTATAGAGCATGGTCTGGCATTTTACTACCTAAAATGCTACCAAATCTGTTAAGTAGTGTAATGATGGTGCTATGAATTCCATAGGTTGTTACCAAATCCATTTTCACGTCAGATGCTATAAAATATTTCAATGTTGAAGTGATGTAGTTGAAAATTATGATGATTCTACCAAATTTCATGCAGACACACAGGCTGGCACTACTGAAAGTTTGACAGAGACCAAATTGTGCAGAGTTATTTTGCAAGGACGCTTCTACTAGTTTTGAGTGACTAACTTAAAAATTGGATTATGAACAACTGACAAAGTATTTTTGAAAACTGAAGGAGGTTTTTGTTAATCACATACAAAATAAAAAAAAACCTCTCTCATTTTTTCAAAATATGTTATGGTTATATAGATATTATACATATAAGTGGAACTACAGAATGGTTTGCAGAAACTCTGTTCTAGACTGTTGAAATGATATTTTTGACCAGCTAACTTCTAGGATCATTTTTGGGTGACCCAGGATGAATTTTCAAACTTTGAAGGAGGTTGTTTTCAAGCACGGGTCCATGAAAATTAACCTCTTTCATTTTTCACACAGGTGTCACAGATTGGGAGATTCGAAAGAACCTTTGATCCCTATGTTTTCATCTTTCATTATTTCTTGTTTGAGACATGTGTTTGTGACACCTGTTGCATCCAAATGGAGATCAATTTAAAAAACCTGAGAGAGGTTTTTATTCACAATTATCTTAGATACAAAAACCGTTCTCATATTTTATAGATATGTTATGGTTTGATAATTACAAGTGGTGTTTGGAAGACTATTTTTCAGAATTTCGCCTCCTGAAAAGGAGGAAATTAGTTAAAACATGTCATTTTTTGTTTGTAGTTGTTTTTATTTTGGGAAAGGGGTTGGAGTTCGAATATGTGATATGGAAAGGACCTATATGGATATATATTCATTATACAAGAGGGTAGGGGGTTTGGATTCATGAGCAAGAGATATGAGAGAATTGTAGGAGGCACTTTGCCTGTGATCATTGTAACCCTGAGGGGCTTTTGTTTTTGTAAACATTTCTGCTATTGAAGGTTCATGATATCTGTGTTATCAGATTGTATCTCTTGTTTTATTTTTCCAAATTTTCTTCTTACTTGAATGAATTTTACACCTTGAGGATCATGGTTTCCTTTGATTAATGGATTTTTGAGCATCTGAGAATCTGATGTATCTTGCCTATTAGTCATTGTTTACATTCAAGTGCCTTGGATTCATTTATGCAGAGAGGATCTCTGCTTTATGTATGTTCTTCTTTTTGTTATCTTCTACTTCCTTTATTTAACAAACCTTTATCTGATATGAAGATTGATTTCATTTAATGAGCAGGGTGTTTGCTTGACTCCATATCCCAATGGTCCATCATTGATTTACAACAGCTTACTTTCCTTTCCATTCCTTGTTTTCTTTTTCTTGATCCACAAAACCAATCAAGTATATTTATTTCTATGTTACCAAGCTTACTCTCATCTGCAGTCTGGGAGTGACTCTTGGAGTGATAACATTTTTGGTGTTGTTTTTAGGGAGTGGAAGTGAATCTAGTTTCCTTGGGAGAACAACATTGATCCAAATTTGGATGGTAGACAAAGGAAGGACACTAAATTGACTGTAGCAATATGCCTGGCAACTCCATGATTAAAGAATCCACTAGGAAGGATCCAATTGAAAGAAAGATGAAGGGGCTAAATTCTAAACCCGTGTATCAGTTCATTAGTCTTCTACATGAACTTTTGTTGTTCTTTATCAACTCTTTCATGCTTTTCCCTTCACACGTTAAGAGAATCATCTTCTTTTTTGTATACTCAGATGATCATCATCCCTCTTTTATATATCCATATTTAGAATAAGAAGATATGCATACTTCTTATTTTGGAGATGTTGATTCAATATCTTTACCTCAGCCCATTCATAAAGATGATCATTGTATTCAAATCTCCCTTGAATAGGATCACCCATGTAACCTTACAGAGTTCATAACTGATTCTAAACCTATCCAGAGGTCAACACCTTTTGTCATTACTGATGAACCTTGCCATCAACCTGTTAACTTTCATGATCAGCCCACTGATTTTCAAATTAAAATCACATTGAACATGTTCAAGCCTTTAAGGTTGCCCTATATCCTTCATCCTTATCCTCTTGGCTGCCTCGAGTATCTTCCCCAGTTTTCTGGAGAGGATCATTTCACAGTTGAGAGTCATATAGGGGCCTTTGAGAATTTTGTTGATCAATTTGAGATAGTTCATGATGATGTTATCATGAGATTGTTCTCTAAGTCTTTGTTCAGAGATGTTGTTGCATGGTTTAAGGGTCTGAGAGTTGATTCCATTGGTTCTTGGATCGAGCTGTCTTATGATTCTTCAAAACATTGGGGTGAGAAAAAATCATTAGATTCAGACCTTGCTGATTTTTATGCTTTGAAGAGAGAGGAGGACAAAGCTTTGTCTGTCTTCAATCGAAGGCTCTACAGCATTTATCATTATATGCCTTTAGAGATCAGGCCTACAAAGACTGTTTCCATGGTATATTATGTTATGGGTCTACATTCAGAGCTTTCCCTTCTTAGGTTAGAAAGGAAGTCTTCATCCCTAAGATTCTTGTTTGAGGATGCAAAAGGAGTGGAGGAGAACATTCGTTCTTCCAGGAGGATTCAAGATCGAGATTGTTTTGAAAATATGCATGCACATGAACAATGGAACTGTCAATACATTTCATATTTTGAACAAGAAGATAATGAGTATGAATCATATTTGGGACAGAAGCAAGAGTGCAAGTTTATTTCATATTCGGATCTCAATTCTTCAACATTTATAGAGTATTCTAGAGACAGGTATGCATGTGAATTTTATGATCAATTTGCAAACCGTATTGAACATGTGGTAACTGATGATTGCATAGGCAACTATATGTTTCTATATGATAATAATCCTTTTGATTTAAACACTTCTCTGTCATCATCTTATGATCATGATTCTAAAGAGGGAAATACTGCCATTTTTTATGATCACAAGTTGCTCTCAAGAGAGCAAGAAGTTCATCAGTCTTCCAGCAAAGAAGTTTTCATAGATGTCCAGGTGTTTTATGTAGATCAATACATTTATGATCTTGGTTTCAAAGATCCAGTGTAAGCTTTCATGGAATCATACATTTCAGAGAACTTTAAATTTTCATATTTCCTTAGCTCGCCAATGTTTCCGGGTGAGTATGGTTTCCTGAACGAGTTTTTATCACTGTTATTATATTTCAGATATCATCTATTGATCGGTGGTATGGACAAGATTATTTCAGTATTGAAATTTCTTGGATGGATGTTATGGAAATCAGCCTTTACCTAACCAAATTGCAGATATGGTTAGAGTAGGGTAGTGTAGGAAATAAGCTCGTTGCCTAAGAATTTATTTTCCTTCAGTTTGCAGAAATAACAGTCAGTTTGGGTGAATAAAGAAAAGTTTTGAGAGAGTTTAGAAAATGGTTGAATGTTGACTCCATATCCCAATGGACAAGGCACTGAAACTATAAGAGTTCCTAGAGCCTCATAGGAAGGACTCTATCCCCCATGGAGCCTATGTTAGCACAAAAATTTGCAGCCATAAGAAGCTTGCCTCTCCATAAGAAACTAAATAACCTCTACATGCATATACAGGCTTCTAACCTATCAACTCAAGGTTCTTGATTAGTCTCATCATACAGAAGAGCACAGACATTCCATAGTGCCATGGTGTTGCAGAATTGTCTATATAGCATGGTCTGCCATTTTACTACCTAAAATGCTACCAAATCTGTTAAGCAGTGTAATGATGGCTCTATGAATTCCATAGGTTGTTACCAAATCCGTTTTCACGTCAGATGCTACCAAATCTGTCAATGTTGAAGTGATGTAGCTGCAAATTATGATGGCACTAACAAATTTCACATAGACACACAAGTGGGGGCTACCGAAATTTTGATAGAGACCAAATTGTGCAGAGTTATTTTGCAAGGACGCTTCTGCCAGTTTTGAGTGACTAACTTAAAACTTGGATTATGAACAAATGAGAAGGTAATTTTGAAAAATGGAGGAGTTTGTTTTTAATAAAATACCAAAAAACAAAAACCTCTCTCAGTTTTGCAAAATATTTTATGTTTAGATAGATATTAGACATATAAGTGGCACTACAGAATGTGTTGCAGAAACTATGTACTAGACTGTTGAAATGATATTGTCGACCAGCTGACTTCCAGGATCATTTCCGAGTGAAACTGGATGAATTTTAAAAATATGAAGGAGTTTATTTTCAATCATGGGCCCATGAACATTAACCTCTTTCATTTTTCACACAAGTGTCATGGATTGGGAGATTTGAAAGAATCTTTGAGCCTTATGTTTTCAGTTTTTGTAATTTCCTATTTGAGACATGTTTTTGTGACACTTGTTGCAACCAAATGGAGATGAATTTCAAAAACCTGAGAGAGGTTTTTCTTCATAACGATCTTAGCTACAAAAACCATTATCATATTTTACACATCGGTTATGGTTTGAGAATTAAAAGTGGCGTTTGGAAGCATATTTTTCATAATTGCGACTATTTTGGGAAAGGGGTTGGAGTTTGAATAGGTGAGATGGAAAGGACCTATATGGCTATATATTAATTATAAAAGAGGGTAGGGGGGTTGGATTCATGAGAAAGAGAGAAGAGAGAGTTGTAGGAGGCACTTTTCCTATGATCATTGTAACCCTGAGGGGATTTTGTTTTTGTAAACATTTATGTTATTGAAGGTTCATGATATCTTTCCTATCAGATTGTATCTCTTTTTTTATTTTCCAATTTTTTTCTTACTTGAATGAATTGTACACCTTGAGGATCATGGTTGCCTTTGATTAATGGATTCTTGAGCATCTGAGGATCTGATGTATCTTGCCTATTAGTCACTGTTTACATTCAAGTACCTTGGATTCATTTATGAAAAGAGGATCTTTGATTTATGTATGTTCTTCTTTGTGTTATCTTTTTCTTCCTCTATTTAACAAATATTTATCTGATATGTAGATTGATTGCTTTTAATGAGAAGGGTATTTTCTTGACTCCATATCCCAATGGTCCATCATTGATTTACAACAACTTACTTTCCTTTCCCTTCCTTGTTTTCTTTTTCTTGATCCACAAAACCAATCAAGTATTTTTATTTCTATGTTACCAAGCTTACTCTCATTTGCAGTTTGGGAGTGACTCTTGGAGTGATAACAGAGTGAATATTGTATTATGAGAGAGGAGACTATGAGAGAAATAAGAGGAAGTTACAATGGGTATGTTGTAGGTTATATCCCTTCATTTGATGGATAATAATAAAGGAAGTATCTAGCAATTTCTATGGTGGACGTAGCTCACACTAGGTGAACCACGTATATCTATGTATCTATTGTATTGTGTATCTTATGTGTTTTATTTCTGTATTTGTTTTATTTTATTTCTCTTCGATCATGATTTTCTAACAAAATGAACCAAAGAGTAGCAACCCAGAAACCAAAAAAATTATACAATAGCCAGAACAAAAGAGTGAATTTTTCCTGGTTTTCTTGAAATTCACAATAATTCCATAAATTCTTATAGAAAGGAATGAAATAACCCAAGGAGTGAGTTCCAACCTTTAGCACCAGAGACCCAACCAACCCAAAAGGTGATACAAAAACTGACTTGATCCCAATGCCCAGATTACCAACCAAAATCCATAGTTTGGTCTCGAATTAGTGCAAACCAGATTGAAACTATCGGGGCTATGTAAAAAAATAAACTCTTCTCCACCCAATATCCCTCCTCACTGACGAATTCCCATGAGGGAGGAAACAAAAACCAAAGTGATGATTAATTCTCACATGTAACAGAGCAGGGGATGGATCCTTGCAAGTCCTTTCTACGCACTTGAAAAAAAAATTGAGGAATGTCGATACATAGGCTTATCAATTTAGAAGCTATGTGGATTTAAATCCAATTTGATTAAAAACATTAGGGGATATGAAGAAACTTGTGCCCCCCATTTTTTGACAAGACCCCTTGCATTCAAGAGGTTGCTTCATTTGCTAGATGATCAGCCTGAAAATTGAAATCTCTTAGCACATGATAGAATGAGACCCTAGCCAAGTATTGAGCTACCTTGTTGATTCTTGCAAAGAATGAGGCTAGCTTGTTTTCTTTCAGAATTGTTTATTGAGTTGCCTTCAAAAGAGGCCATCCTAGAAGTCATGGATTCCATCGATATGCCCAGGGAAGGTGAGAATCATCGAGAATCCATCCTCCCTATTTTGGAACTGATGAGAGTTGACATGATGAGTCTTGATCTAAGACTAGGGACATTGGTTGGGACATCTAGTATACCTCCCATTCTTTACCCTTTTCCAACTTGGTTATATTTTTCAAAACTTTCCACCAAATTCTCTTCTTCCCCTTCCATTGAAGATTCATGTTTCGTACTTCCTTCATGTCTTGATGGAGTACATCAAGGAACTTCCCTAGCTTGCAAGACTACTCACAATGAGTATCTTTGTATGTATAAATTCATTCCTATGTGGCATGGACCCGACATGGTAAGCCATATGATGCCAACATTGTCTCATGCATTCATCAATTATGAAAAGCATCCTTGGCCTGGGCCTAGAAATGGGTTCTACTTTGCATAAACCATCAGGATGTGTAGTGCCTTGTACATAGGTGTGTGGTGTGAGTTATTTTGTTTTGCATATAACATATCCCAAAAAAAACAAAAATATTTTCTTTTATGAGATTTCACTATGCATTTTGACCCCCAAAATCTAGTTTACATGTGTTGACAGGATTACAGATACGTTTTTATGAACATGATGACATCCACTGAACTTGAGGTATGTGTTTCCAAACTCGCATATAGGGATAGTTTTTTCCCTACATTTCCCACTTTGCATTATTAACCATCCATACTACCAACATTATGCCTTAGGTTCAAACCTGACCAGTTGCGAAACTAACCACTCCTTTTTCACATCGTAATTGGTCTGGTAGTGTCTACCCTTCATGGGCATAGTTAGCACCCAGATTTCCATTTGGCTCCCATGTTGTGATTTTCCCGTAGGCCAGGGAGCCCTCCTTTATCCCCACCATGACTTGAAGATTGAGCCTCGTTTTCCTCTCTTTGTCTAAATTTTTTCCATATCTCGTGGGGATTCCCAAACATTTTTATTGTTTCTTAATGGTCTCCTATGCATTTTCAACTTTCATCATGCCTCCCACCGTTGCTCTATTGTTTTTGCATCCACCTACCCAAGGAGAGAACAACTGCTAAGAGTGGATCTCACTTGCCTATACCATTTGAATTCAACTTTCTTAGGTCAATTCCATGCACTTGGAAAATATGAGAATGTTGTTAATCCAATCATTCTCTCCCTGCGAGTATACTTTTATCTATTTTTCAGACTCATTAAAGGACACTAAAAAGACACATCACAAGTATCCTTTTCACTCTTTTTGGGATTCGTTAAAATTAAATGAAAAATATACATCGAGCTTACTTGCATCATTATTTCATGCTCGTTAAACCATGAAGTTGATCAAGCATACTTGTATTCCTCTTTTGTGCTCATTAAACCATGAAGGAGGAAAAAAATACAAAAAAATAAAAAATAGTGGGGTTTTGTTCATCATTGATTTATTCTCAAAATGGAAACATCAATTGAGTCACCCTTGAACTTGGCACCTATTTGATTCCTCATCATACAATTTGGTTTTAGCTTACCTAGGATCCATCCCAGTAATATAATTCAGAGATACGCCTTCGACTGGTTACTCTTCTAGTCATCATGGATAGTGCTTCAATGCCTCCTACGTTGTTTCACTATATTAATCTAGCTCTTGTGTCTTGCTACCAAGTCACTATCATGTCATGCTATATGTTCAAGGGAATTTTAAGCCTGAGTCAACCATCTGCAATTTTTTTGACTTTCTGAGTTAGCCATCCCTATGTTAGTTGTACTTAATGATACTCTCACTTCACATCATATCTCAGTGTATAGTTTATGTTGATTGATGGGGAATACATTAAGGACCTCCTTCAATGGATCTCTTCCTATCGACTTCAGCACATTATCTAGAAGAGGGATCTAGAAACTAGCTATTACATTAGAGCTTGCAATCCTTAGTGGCAGGTCTCCTCATGATCGACAGTGGATTTACATCATTGACTCCTGGTCGATTTATTCTACAAGTGTTCAACACCAACTCATATATTCACACTCGCTATATTTTACTAGGTACCTTGGGGTCCATATTCATCATCGATGGTTCCCCTTGCATCTGTTAATGGTATACATCAATGATCGATAATCAGACAGCTTCTACCATGCTCAACATCAACTCATCTATTCACATGTTGTAGATTCATACCATCAGGGCTTGGGACGGAGACCTTGGGTTGGGGCCATATCCTTATTTTACAACATCCCCTCCCAAGTTGTGATGGAGTATGTCACTTGTACATGAGTACTTTGAATACTTTGGGGGAACTTCCATCAGTGCTCGTTATATTCTTGATATCTATGTGTTATTTCATAGATCCACATTCTATTTGTTGGTGCCTATGATTGTGTTCATGACATAGATCCACATTGTATTTGTTTATGGTTGTGATTGAGTTCATGACATAGATCCACATTGTATTGTCTCATGAATATAGTCCTATTAATGATATGGATACACTATGTATTCTTTCCTAGCCATGGTCTAGCATTTAATTTCATGGATTCGCAGTGTATTGTTTGGTAGCCATGCTCATTCAGAATCTGAGCATGTCTACCTAGGGGATTGGTCTATACATACTCTCATTCTTGGTGTTTGATTACAGGACTTCTTTGATTTCCAAACCTCCTTTTCTCTCTCCTCGTGCTGCCTCACATGGACATTATTTTGATGTAATTTATTTTGGCCATCCATTCCTTTCCCGACCTCACACATTAGGGGGCATCTGTTATAGCCTTAATTTACACCCTATAAGCCAGAGAGGAATCCATAAGAATATGTAATCCAAAATGCACATTCTTCCTAATAATTTAACCCTTTTGGAGATCCTCGCTAGACATATAGTGGAAAAAAAGTGAGGATCCTCACATGTCACTAGTATCTCAACAAGAGAGGATCCTCATAGGTCACTAGTAGATCAACAAGCGAGGATCCTCACAGGTCACGAGTAGCTCAACAAGCGAGGATTTGTAAAACTTCTAGATTCATGGAGTTATGAGGTTATAGGTTAGGGATGATTTGAATCTCTATGGAAAGAGCCTAGGAATTGAGATCATTTGAGTCTCTAGTGGTCTCTAGAAGATCTAGAAGCTCTACCAAGCCTCCTCCAAAGAGTTATATAACAAAGGGAAGTCTTAGGAAAGAGGGAGAAGAATTCAGAAGCAATGTTATGTTGCCCATTTGTAGAGGCACTTGTTCCATCCATCACATCAAAAATTAAATGAGCCTGGCCTAACCAAGAAGTTGAAGGGAGAATCAAGGAGTAAGGAACAAAAGAGAAATGCATCTATATCCAAGGTATGTAATATTGATGTAATTTATTCCTTATTAATCAACAAATCATTGGTTTTCCCCAAATTGTTTTTGTTTAATTCGTGAATGGTTTGGATCTGATCTTATGAATGATAGATCAAGTTAGATCTAATTTATATTAGTGATTTATAACACTAAGAGAAGAAGGAAATTTGTGTTGTTTGTTGTTTTTTTCAGGAAGCAGGTGATAGGAGTTTGAGTTGGAACCTCATATCTACATCAGCTAGGACATACAAGAACAACCTTCAAGAATAAGGTATGTTGATCTATCCTCTTTTGGTATGAAAATAATTTTCTTGTCTTAGATATAGAAAACCATAGAAGTCTAAACCCTCTTCTATCTAGAATATCTAAGCTAATCCTAGGGAGATATTGTTGATCATTCAGTGAGATCCCTATGATATTTTGTCCCATAACAAGCATGGGGGATGAGTACAATCAGTTTGGGGAAGAGTGTAAGTCAACCAAGTAATCCAAAGAGAGAAAATTTGTATGGGGAGTTACAACAGTTTTAGGCAATCATTTATTTTATAAACAACAAGCAAAGAACAGGGAAGAAGAGAATGGGATTTGGAGTGACCATGGAGGGATAACTATGGAGTGTATTTGGACTAGAATACTGAAGAGCTGGGTTGTCAAACCTGAAGACTCAACTCATGTGTTAGTTGAACTATAACAACAAGTGATTGTTGTTGCTTTCCTAGTATTTTTCCTAGAAGTGAGCTCCCTTGAGTTTCTCGGTAGTGAGATTTTTGGTTACTTGTTCCAGAGAGACCTGGATAAATGAATGGGGCGCCCGATTGAGTGAGAGCAATGAATGGGTACATTCCTTGGGTTGGTCAGGTCGAGAGGAAGGGAGCTGGTGGAAAATAAAGATAGTTGTAGGAGAATACCAGTGGGTTATGGGATTTTCTGAGTTGTGAGTGGACTGTGAGAGACCACCTTCTTTTGTGGATTTATAGCCCCAACATGGGGGTGACTTGTTGTTGAGATATGGAACATCAAGTCTATGGTTGGGTGGAACATTTGTCCCAAGTAGCTAGTTGCACAACTGATCCAGGTGGATATCGGTGGCCATCCACCTTCTCCAACTAGCCCAAAACATGTTTCTGGAAATTTTGGTAATTTACTATTTTTAGCAATTTTTAACTTCCAGGGCCATTTTGAGGCCCTAAACAATGTTTTTTGAGAAAATGGGGAGCAAAGTGGATCATAGATCGATTTTTCTCACCCAAAAGTTGTAGTTATCAAATAGATCTTTTCAATGAGCTATTGAGCGCCCCAAACGGAGATTGTATGCAAAAGTTACGCCCCTAGGAAGTTGATGTATCAACTACCCCCATCGGGGCCCACAAACCTTTTGGCTTTTCATCTTCCGGGGTTAGGGTTTTGGATTTTACTTATGTTAAAAAAGGCCTTCAGAGCCTCATTGTAATCATCTTCTCATGGATGTGAGTAGCCATCACATCTCTTCTCAGAGATAAGCTGCCACCATTCTAGCGACTCTTTCACTTTGTATTTTACAGTCTCTATACATTTATTTCATTAACAGAAATCGTGTATTACTGTATATCTGTGACTCTTGTTATTTCCACTATATCTCTGTTATATTGTTGTCTCTCTTGCAATATCTCTAAATATTTATGTGTTATATCTCCTCTCTCATTCCGTACCGAAAACAATCTGGATCAGTGGTATCAGAGCAGGTTTCTCTTGATCGTTTTCAGTGCATGTCCCCGACGAGGTCTGAGTATAGTAAGTTGGGTCTCGAGCTTGTCTCTCTTGAGGAAAATCACTCTCGCACACCCAAGAAACCCTCAATGGTGGAAGAAAATAAAAACAACGGAGTAGACTATCCTATGAGTCTGTTGCTTGAGTAAGCTATCACATGACAGAGGGATGAAATGATGGAGAATTTTTCCCACATCCTTCAACACCTCCCGATAGCATCAGGTGCATCTTCATCAAGTGGCCACTTTGGAGGCACATCGCCTTTCAAGGTACAGGTTGATTTTTATATTCTCGTATTTGAAGGTCAAATAGATGCAGATGCCCTAGATAAATGGTTAAATCTACTACAAGGTTATTTCTCTCTTCATAATTTTTCCGACAAGGAAAAGATCACCTTCGCACTCCTTAAGGCTCTCCCCCATGTAAAACATTGGTGGGAAACTTACTGGGAGCAGAGTTCCACAGAGGAGTCTACAATATATGGGGTCAATCCCACTTGGGATTTTTTTGTGGATGCGGTAAAGGAACAATATTACCTTGTTGGCAACTATGAGGACCAGTACATGAGATGGACCACACTGCGACAAGAGAGGGGCCAAGCAGTTCCAGAATTCACCAATACCTTCCATACCTTGCGCACCAAGCTAGGTATCAAAGACTCCGAACGAAATTTGGTTCTGAAATACCGTGGGGTTCTACACAGATACATCCAAACTAAAATGGAGTTTTTGGACATCTCATCACTCGGTGCTACCTATCGATATGCTGTTAAAATCGAGCAGAAAGTTAAGCACCAGAACAAATAAGAGCTCGGGTCTGCAAATCCACAAGAACCAAAGTATGACAAAGACATCCCTAACAAATAGTC
>JZKD02S1730416.1:403862-420796 GCA_000966675.3 Picea glauca
GCCTAGCAATAAGGAAGAATAAGTCAAATGTAAGAAGACCTAATAGAAGCTTCCGCTTCTAGAATGATCTTCCTCTAGATGGTTCTTTTGATAGACATATTTAGTATAAATAGGAGTCGAGGGTATGAGAACTTGCTCTTGGATATTATTGTAATAGAGCTCTGCTCGACTGGAGCTTGCCCCCTCAAAGAGGCAAGTGAACATTGCTCTCAGTAATCGAAGTGTTATTTCTGGTGTTATTATGTTATCATTTCAATATTATTGTGGTGTTGTTTTGGTTATATTGTTCTTCATCTACCATTTCTAGCATTTTATTTATGTTCTGCGTATTTTTTATATCTGGAATATTACAAGTGGTATCAGAGCACTTTCCTTGGCAGAAAATTGTGGGTAATTTTTTTTCAGGGTAGAGACGTATTCTGGCGTCTTTAAGCTATAGAGATATATCTGTACGTGCATAAACCCGCGGTCGGGGGTTAATACACGCAAGAAATACAAGTGGTACTTAAGTGCACATCTATTGGCCACTCTTGTAACCCATGTCAGTACCCCTTCGAGTGGTAGTGCATCAGACATCACTTGTATACGGATCAACCTATATTTCCTGAAGCTCTCGTTAGATAAATCGATCGGCCACCTGATTGTTATAGTGTCATTGAGAACAACACTCGGGAAGATACTCTCTAGTACCTAGGTAGTCGGGTAGTACGTCCAAGGGCACGGTCTAGCCTCCTTAGTTGGTGCCCTGAGATATTGGGCCGAGTACTACTGTTGGACCTCGCACGTATATCAGAGAGCTATAGCACAGGGAAAACCCTTAGCTGTAGAACCCTTGAATACCTAACCTTTGGGGACGGAAACAAAAATAAAAAAAGATAAGATCTATTTCCGTGCAACTGTGTTCGAGTTTCCAAATCACTACACATTTATTCATGATTAAGCATTTGGGAATTTCATCACTGCAGTATTCTTCAGACCAGAGTATAACTCCGCAAGTGTTAAAAAAAAAGTCTAGATTTTGTTGCACCATTATTTGAGACCTATTCCATTGGATTTATCTCTTCTCCCTTATCACATTCATACCTATCATTTTTCAGAAAAAAATTTGACCCCACCCACCCCTTTTCAGTTCCCTCGTCATCATGGCCCATACCCGTAGCCAAGACTTGGAAGCTCGCTTCAATACCTTGCAATCTAATTTCACAAAGACCCAACAAGAAGTGAGACAGATCAGTGCCAATATTGCCACCATCAATAAAAACATGCATTCCTCGATCGTCGCCTCAATCGAAGAACTCAAAGAAGACCTCAAACAAGACATTACTACCCAGCTTGAATCTGTCACTTCGATGATCTACACCAAGTTGCATATCCCTGCATATCCCCCTTTATATGACCCACCTTTGCATACCAAAGTTGAAACTTCCTCTCATTCCCATAATTTTCATCCCCGTCACTTTTAGTGTGACCTACACCTTTCGCGTGTGGATGTGACCAAATTTGATGGCTCAGATTCCATTGGTTGGGTAACTCAAATGGAACATTATTTCTCTTTGTATGACATTACCGATGACTTGGCCAAACTCCGATATGGTGTTCTCCATCTAGATCAAGAACATTGGTAATGGTGGCAATGGAGAAAAAATGCCCATCAAGCGTATGTTGCTTGGACACACTTTGTGGCAGAGATTTATGAACATTTTGACACTGACACCAACCATTGAGGCCAATTGACAAAGTTGAAACAATCTAGCACATTGGAAGACTTTATAGCTTCTTTTGAGCGACTGGATTTTCGTACAGAGGGCATGTCTGATGCTTTTTTTCCAAGAATGTTTTATCAGTGGCCTCAAGGATGAGATTCACGCCCATGTCCTCATGGCTTGACCTCATAGTTGGGTGGAGGCTACTAAAAGAGCTAAGGAAGCACAACAAGTTGTCTCTTCTCAAAACCGGAAACCCTCTTTTATTCCTCGCACTAAACCAGTAAATCCCACTCCTCCTTCTACCCCACTAAACATCTAAAAATTGACCAGGGCCAAAATGGTTGAACGCCAACTCAAAGGCCTTTGTTATAATTGTGATGACAAATATTTTCCAGGACACAAGTGTAAGGAACAATTTTTTTTTATGGCCATCTTGGAGGATGTTTCGAGAGAGGATGTTGAAGCTCCCCTTGTGTTTGGGTCATGTGAACCCACTGACATAACCCCTCCCTCAGACCTCCCAAAGTAGAACCAGTCATTTCCCTAAATGCTCTCATTGGCTTCTCTGCTCTCCAAACCCTCAAGCTAATTTGCTACATCAAGCATAGAAAGGTCATCATTCTTGTTGATAGTGGAAGCACCCATAATTTTATTCATTGCCACATTGACCAAGAAACTAATTGTTATATCTGTGTAGTCAATAATTTCCAAATCATGATTGCCAATGGCGGGTCCATAAAATGTGGAGGGTGTTGTGAAAATGTGCGTCTCCAAATTGGTGACTACCACCTGAAATCTCATATGTTTTCTGTCGACATGGGTGGTTGTGACATTGTGTTGGGTGCAAACTGGATAAGGACTTTGGGTCCCAATCTCATGTATTTTAAGGACTTAACGATGCAATTCGACTAGGAGGGCCAACAATATAAGTTCCAAGGCATCACCGTTGGTTCCCCTGATATCATTAGTTCCCATCGCATGAAAAAGCTGCTAAAAAAAGGTCATTTTGGCGTTATTGCCCAACTCCATGCCATACAAGAAACTGAGACACCCTATGTGTCACAGTACCTCCAATCCATCCTCTCTAAACATCAAGTGGTTTTTTCCACTCCCTCGGGACTCCCTCCTTCTTGTGGTGTTCATGATCATTCAATTTCCCTTGTCCTAGGAAGCCTTCCTCTCAATATTCGTCCCTATCATCACCCCTTTTCCCAAAAAAATGAAATTGAGAAAATGGTTCAAGAACTGTGTAACACAAGTGTTATCCACCCTAGTACGAGCCCCTACTCTTCTCCTGTTATCATGGTCCTGAAGAAAGAAGGTTCTTGGAACATGTGTCCTGACTTCCGAGCCCTCAACAAACTCACCATTAAATACAAATTTCCATTCCTGTCATTGATGACCTCTTGGATGAATTGAGTGGCACCCAGTTCTTTACTAAAATTGATCTTCCTTCTGGCTACCACTATATCCATATGAAAGAGGCAGACATTCCTAAGACTACCTTTAGAACTCATGAGGGCCACTATGAAGTTTTGGTCATGCCCTTTGGCCTTTGTATCTAAGCTCATCATGGAGCCAAGAGTACCCTGGGGAAATTAGAGAATTGGACTGCAATTGTTGTATCAGATGCGAACTTTTGGGATCGTGTAGCCATTCCCGGCGAACAGCTTGGAGCCAATATGGTACAATGAAGGAAAAGCCACCCGATGTTGTATGGTTGCGGGTGTGGTGTTATCGACAATATCAACTGTTTCACGACCTATGATGAGATGAGGTTCTTCTAGCTTCCTCTATCAACAATAAAATGCAGCAGAGTCCCCTTCACCCACATCTATGAATGAAAAAGGAGCTCCCCCTCTTCGGGATCTGTTGGTTCTTCTGGTTGAATTGTTGTGGTCGTGACACTAGTAGTGGGGTCTGTGTTGATGTTCTTCCTTATACCAGTATTTTCTTAATCAGATTATGAATCAATGTTTTTTAGGCCCTCAAAATGGCCCCAGAAGTTTAGGAACCGAAAAACTGCTAAAAATAGTAAGTTGAGAGAAAATTGTTTTGAGCTTGTTGGAATAGGTGGGTGGCCACCAATATCCACCTGGATCAATCCTCCCACCTTAGGAAGCAATGTTCTCCAATGTTTTGAGTTCTCGAGGGAGAGGGGGAAGTGTTTGTTGAATCTGGACCTTAGTGAGTTGCTTGCCTTGCTGGAGAAGTTGTGTTGCCTAGCTTTTGGAAGGTTTTCGAGAACCTGATGTTGGAAGTGTTGGACCTTTTTAACTAGTCAGGCTACCTGAGATGACTATGTGTAGAAGGAATATTTTCACTTTTCTGCAATATTTTCGACCTGTTTCTGTTGGATAAAAGGTGCTTGGATCGAGGTTGCAGTGGTTGTAGTGTCCTTTTGTTCAGCTTTTGAACAGATTGTGAAGAAGCTGAATTTTGTAGTATGAGATGCTACTTTGTAGTACTGTTTAGGTGGGATAGTAGTCAGAAATACCTCTGGTATATTGTAGATATGACCCCCCAGAGTAACAATGACACTACGGGGTCAAGACTTATAAATATCATGGCGCTTCCACATATGTGTCTATCCCAAAAGAACATCAAAAAAATCCAATGGGGAAACATCACGTAATACCTCATCCTTGAAGGGTTGGATGTTGTATGACAATCGACACTATTGGTTGACATGAAGAACTCGTCCCTGGCAAAGCCACTCAATGTTGTATGGTTGCGAGTGTGGTGTTGTCAATAGTTCCAACTATTTCACAACTTCTGTTGAGATGAGGTTCTTCTAGCTTCCACTATCAACAATAAAATGTAGTGGAGTCCCCTTCACCCACATCTATGAATGAAAAAGGCACTCCCCCTCTTCAGGATATGCTGGTTCTTCTGGTTGAATTGTTATGGTCGTGACAGTAGCAATGGGGTCTATGTCTATGGTATGTCTTCTACTAGTATTTTTTGAATCAGATTTTGAATCAAGGTTCAGAGCCTTGTGTTACACATTATTTTGGTCATCGTGGTGATGTTTCTACAAGCGTGTGTTTAGGATCTCAAAAGGATCTTTTGCATGAGAAAAGGAATTGGTTTCTCCCTCCACAAATATTGTTTTTAGAAGGTCGTCGTAGGCTAGGAGTATTACACAGTACATAAATTCTTGATTTTCGCAGGCTACTCTAAACCTGGCTTGTGGAGTTTTCGCATGTTGCTCTATAGGCAGGGTGCGGAAACGTTTTAAAACTAAGAAAAGGGATGAAGTTCAGGAAGGTTCTAGAAGGGAATCTTCTATAATTCGAGGTGGCATCCGTATGGTTGGGATCCTACTGGCTTCTCTGATTTGGTGGGATCACCCTAATCTCTTTAACCATCTCTCCTTATCCTATATAATGATGGATTTCTCATGGAAAAGGTTAAGCATTAAGCAAGCAAGAGAAATTAAGGAATGAATTAAGGTTGAATAGGCTGTGAATTGTGTGAGGAACTCTACTCCATATGCTTGAGGGTTTCATCTCAATCCATCAAGTTATTGTGGATCATCTTCATGCGATCTTGGAGCAAGTGTGTGTTGGAGCGAAGGGCCACCAAAAGGAAACTTAGCGACATCAAGGTTGTTTGGTTGTATCTTCCACTTTCTCTTAATATAATACAGTGGCATGTTTCTTTCCCATAAAATCATTCTCATTTTATTACATGATTCCTTGATCACATGTATAAGTCTTCATTGAATATACTATTATTGCTTTCACTTTGGTTGGTTTGTGTTTCATTGCAGGATCAATAGCACAAGAGCACTGGAGTGAAGAAGGGACAACAAAGTCATAAGGAAGCGATATTCAAAGGTATGTTACTCATCCTTTCTTTGACAGTAGATTCAATGATTAAAGCTTAGGGAAAGCGCCATGTCTTGTCTTGTTTTGTTCTAGATCTAGGTGGATCTAGGGAGATCATTTTATGTCTGCATTTACCCATATATCCAATAACACCTTGTCTTCAATCTCAGCCACCAATGACTATTTTGAGCGACATTCATTGGTGTTGTGCCCAGGGGATTTTGTGGAAATCACACCATTTTCTAGTGTCCTTCTTCGTCTTTATGTTACCCTTCTTTTCCTGTGGCTTGGACTGGTTTTCTGAAGGCTCGTTGTTAAGGTTGTCTTTACTATACTTTGGTTGTTGCAGATTTGCAGACCCAAACTCTCACTTGTTCTGGTGCTTAAATTTCTGCTCAATTTTAACAACATATCCATAAGCAACACCAGTTGATGAGATGTCTAGAAAATCCATTTCAAATTGGATGTATCTGTGTAGAGCCCCACGGTATTTCAGAACCAGATGTCACTCTAATTCTTTGATACCCATATTGATGTGAAAGGTATGGAAGGTATTGGTGAACTTTGGCATTGCTCAACCCCTCTCTTGTCGTAGTGTGGTCCATCTCATGTACTGGTCATCATAGTTGCCAATAGGGTAATATTTTTCATTGACCGCATCCAAAAAAAAATCCCAAGTGGGCTTGGCCCCATATATTCCAGAATCCTATGTGGAACTTTGCTCCTAGTAAGTTTCCCACCAATGTTTGACATGGGGGAGATCCTTAAAGAGTGTGAAGGTGATATTTTCCCTATCAGAGAAATTATGAACAAAGAAATAACGTTCTAGTAGATTTAACCATTTTTCTAGGGCATTTTCATCTATCTGTCCTTCAAATATAGGAATATCAAAATTAACTTGTACCTTGAAAGGTGAGGTGCCTCCAAAATGGTCGCTTGATGAAGACGCACTTGTTTTTATTGGCAGACGTTGAAGAATGTGGGAAAAATTCTCCATCATTTCGTCCCTTTGTCGCGTGAGAGCGTGCTCAAGCAACAGATTAATAGAATCTTATGATCTGTCATTTTTATTTTCTTCTTCCATGGAGGGTTTCTTGGGCACGTGAGAGCAATTTTCCTCAAGAGAGACAAGCTCAAGACCCAACTTGTTCTACTTGGACCTCGTCAGGGACATGCACTGAAAAACGATCAAGAGTAGCTTGCTCTGATACCACTAATCTAGATTATTTTCAACATGAAATGAGAACAGAGATATAATAAATAAATGTACAGAGATATATCAGATATCCAATAATATAATAGAGATATAACTATAAACACAAAGATACAGTAATACACAATTTCAATTAATGAGTGAAATGTACAAAACTGTAGAAATATAGAGTGAAAGACTCACTAGAATGGTGGCAACTTATCTCTAAGAAGAGATGTGATGGCTAATCGCATTCGCAAGAAGTTGATTGTTACAATGAGTCTCCAAAGGCCTTTTTAACATAAATAAAATCCAAAACCCTAACCTTGGAATATGAAAAGCCAACAATTTTGTGAACTCTATTTTGGGTAGTTTGGTGTATCAACTTCCCGGGAGCATAACTTTGGCATACGATCTCCGTTTGGGGCGCACGATAGCTCATTGAAAAGGTATCGATGAGGATATTCACTTTTGGGGTTCAATGAGAGACTTAAACTATCATTGAGGTTATCTATCATGAAAAAAAAAATTAGGCCCTCAAAATGGCCCTAGAAGTTTAGGAACCGAGAAACTGCTAAAAATAATAAGTTGCCAGAAAACTATTTTGAGACAGTTGGAATAGGTGGGTGGCCATCGATATCCACCTGTATCAATACTCCCTCCTTAGGAAGCAATGGTCTCCATTGCGTTGAGTTCCCAAGGGAGAGGGGGAAGCGTTTGTTGAATTTGGACCTTGGTGAATTGCTTGCCTTGTTGGAGAAGTTGTGTTGCTTTTATTTTGAAAGGTTGTCGAGAACTTGATGTTGGAAGGGTTGGAACTTTTTAACCAGTTGGGATACCTTATAATATTGTGTGCAGAAGGAATCATTTCACTTTTCTGCAATCTTGTCGACCTTTTGAACAGATTATGAAAAGCTAAATTTTGTAGTATGAGATACTACCTTGCGACATTGTTTAGGTGGGACTGTAGTCAGAACTACCTCTTGTATCATATAGAGATGATCCCCCACAGTAACAATGACACTATGAGGTCGAGACTCATAAATGGCATGGTGCTTCCACATATATGGTTGGCCCGAAAGAAAATAAATCACATCCAATGTGGCAACATCACATAATACCTCATCCTTGAAGGGTTGTATGTCGTATGAAAATCGACACTATTGGCTAACATGAATATCTCGTCCTTGGAGAAGCCACCTGATGTTGTATGGCTATGGGTGTGGATTTGTCAAAAATACCAACTGTTGCATTAGCTCTGCTAAGATGAGGTTCTTCTGGCTTCCGTTATCAACAATAAAATGCAATGGTGTCCCCTTCACCCACATTTGTGAATGAAAAAGGAGCCCCCCTCTTCAGGATATATTGGTTCTTCTAGTTGAATTGTTGCATCCATGACAGTAGCAGTGGGGTCTGCGTTGATGATCTGTCTTCTACTAGTATTTTATGAATCAGATTCTGAATCAAGGTTCGACTCCTTATCTTTGATCTCAGTGACCAATGACTGTTTTGAGTGACATTCATCGATGTTGTGCCAGGGGATTTTGTGGAAATCACACCATTTTCTAGTGTCCTTCTTCATCTTTTTTTTACCCATATTTTCCTATGGATTGGACTGTTTTTATGAAGGTTGGTTATTAGGGTCATCTTTACCATACTTTGGTTGTTGTGGATTTGTAGACCCAAACTCCTGCTTGTTCTAGTGCTTAAATTTCTACTCGATTTTAACAACATATCGATAAGAAACACCTAGCGATGAGATGTCCAAAAAATCCATTTTAATTTGGATGTATATGTGTAGAGTCCCATGGTATTTCAAAACCAGATTTCGCTCGGAGTCTTTGATACCCAACTTGGTGCACAAGGTATGGAAGGCATTGGTGAACTCTGACACTGCTTGGCCTCTCTCTTGTCATAGTGTGGTCCATCTCACGTACTGGTCGTCATAGTTTCCAACAGGGTAATATTGTTCCTTGACTGCATCCAAAAAAAAATCCCAAGTGGGCTCGGCCCCATATATTCTAGAATTATATGTGGAAATTTGATCCCATTAAGTTTCCCACCAATGTTTCACATGGGGGATATCCTTAAGGAGTGCGAAGATAATATTTTCCCTGTCGGAGAAATTATGAATAGAGAAATAACCTTCTATTAGATTTAACCATTTTTCTAAGGCATCTGCATCTATCTATCCTTCAAATACGAGAATATCAAAACTAAATTGTACCTTGAAAGGAGAGTTACCTCCAAAGTGGTCACTTGATGAAGACACACATGTTGTTATCGACAAGCGTTGAAGAATTTGGGAAAATTTCTCCATCATTTCGTCCCTCTATCGCATTAGAGCTCGCTCAAGTAACATATTAATAGAATATTCTACTCCGTCATTTTTCTTTTCTTCCACCATGGAGGGTTTCTTGGGCATGTGAGAGTGATTTTCCTCAAGATAGACAAGCTCAAGACCCAACTTGCTATACTCAGACCTCGTCGGGGAAACGCACTGAAAAATGATCAAGATAATCATGCTCTGATACCATTAATCCAGATTATTTTCGACACGAAATGAGAGTGGAGATACAATAAAGAAATCTACAGAGATATATCAGATATCCAATAATATAACAGAGATATATCAGAGATATAACCATAAACACATGGATACAGTAATACACAATTTCTATTAATGAGCGAAATGTACAAAACTATAGAAATACAAAGTGAAAGACTCGCTAGAATGGTGGTAGCTTATCTCTGAGAATAGATGTGACATCTACTCGCATTCGAAAGAAGATGATTGTTTCAATGAGGATCCAAAGGGATTTTTAACATAAATAAAATACAAAACCCTAACCCCAGAAGATGAAAAGACAACAATTTTTTGGACCTTGTTTTGGGTAGTTTGGTGTATCAACTTCCTGAGGGTGTAACTTTGGCATATGATCTCCATTTGGGGTGCATGATAGATCATTGGAAAGGTATCAATGAGGAGATTCATATTAGGGGATCAATCAGAGCCTTCGATTATCAATGAGGTTCTTTTTTACTATTAAAATAGAAACAATAATTTTTCCCACAAAGAATTGCTAAAGCCTATTATTATAAGCTAAAAAGATATATAATACTAGTAGGTGGGACCCCCTTGTAGATTGGGAGATCATATCTGGTTCTTATTTCATGTTTATGATTCTTTTCGACACCGCTTACATGGTTCTACATGATTGATGAAATCTTGGTTTTATTGGCAACGGATAAGGCATGTTATGTGTTGGTTATAATTGTGACAAATGAATGATGGGTAAGGCATGTTATGCTTTGTTTCTGCTGCTCTGTTACACATTATTTTTGTCATCCCTATGACCTTCAGTGATGTAAACCTATATGTTTCCTTCAGAGGGGTCAGTGACCTAAGTTCCAGAAGAAAGAAGTGAGAAGAACTTTTTCTGAGAGAAGAAGTTGCATTCTCCTTTGGAAAAACCCTATTAAAGAGCATGTTTGCAGGTTGCTATATAGGCAAGGTGAGAGAATGCCTGATTCTCGCAGGTTGCACCATATCTGGGTTGTGAGAGTTTCACAGGTTTCTCTACAAGCAGGGTGCGAGAATGTTCATACGTGGGGAAAATGAGCATCTTCTCTATGCTTCTAGAAGGAGAAACTTCCATGGTGAGGTGGCATCTGAATGGTTTTGATCTTACTCACTTTCATGATTTAGTGGGATCATCCTAACCTCCTCACCTTATCCTCTTCAGCTTATAAAAGGAGAGGATCTCTCATGGAGAAAGTTAGTTGCTTTTGGCTTGGGATTGTTAGCTTGGTTAAAGTGGCTTTGAGATTTGCTTTGTCAAGATAGATTGTGAGTAGCTATCAAATCCATGGTCTCAAAATCCTTGGAGCAAGAAGTGTGTGGGGAATGAAGGATACTTGGAAGGGATCTTACGACATCAATTCCATGGTTGTAATCTCTCTTTCACAATTAATATGATACAGTAATATGATTCTTTCCTATAAATCTTGTTGTGTTTTATTGTATGATTCCTTGATCACATACATAGGTTTATATTGAGTTTATGTTATTACTATCACTTTGGTTGGTTGCGTTCTTTTTCAGGTTCATCATTGTATGAGCATTGGAATGAAGCTAGGATGGTGATAGCGAGAGGAAGCGACGTTTAAACGGTATGTCACCTATCCCTCTTTAGTTAATAAATTTAATATTTAAAACTCAAGGAAAGCGTCATGTTATGGTGTGTTTTGTTCTAGATCTAGGTGGATCTAGGGAGATTAGTTAGTGTCCGCACCTACCGATTTATCTGATAACAAAATTGGCGACCATACTGGGGAACGAATTGTTTCCTAGTTAGTCTAGTTTCCCTTGCTTTGATTTCTTGATTTATGGTCTCTGATTCTGTGAGAGATCCATCTAGACTCTCTGGATCTGAAAGTTCACTCAAAATGTTTATCTTTTTTCCAAATTTTCTTGATTACAAACCTTCTCGCATTGTACCTCTCTGTGGCCTACGAGAATCATTGATGTTCGCATCCTACTATTCAGTTCAGTGCAAACTTCTCGCACCCTGTCTGTATCTAGACTGCGAGAATACCTAATTCTCACACTGTACCCCACTACCAGGCTGTGAACTCATTTGTAAAAGTTTTGGATTAGGTCTTCCTGTCTTTTTGATGCCCAGTTTTGGATTAGCTAGATTGAACTTTTGGAGCCTATATTGATCTTCTTACAGTCTACTTGACATTCTTTGAGTTGCTTTTAGCCATCTTGGCTTTGTTTGGTTTTGAAGGATTAGTCTCTTGCTTTGAGTGTATTTCAATTACAAGGCGTATGTTTTATTTAGAATTGTTTAGGGAAAGATCAAATTTCTTCTGAATAGTTCGCTTTAAAAGAAAACTTTTAGTTTGGGTTTCTTTTTCTTAAGAAAGTTCATTATTGCTTTTAGTGAAATTTTTGAAACAAAAAGATTTAATTTCTTGATTTATATTAGATTGGGGGCATCCTTGCCATGAATTGTGCATTGGTGTACAGTCTCTTTTTCTCATTTCTTGAGAATCTTTATATTGATGAGTTTAATAAATTTTGGGACATCATGCATATGGGAATGATAAATGTTTCTCCTTCTCGTAGCATAGATTTCATCGAAATGAAACAATTGCATCTTCATCTCTTTGCATAATTTTAGAGTCAGTCAAAACACCATATTGTCCATGCCATTTTCCTCTTGAGTAACAACAACCATAAAATAAAGCACTTATAAAAATTGATTAGACATGTTTATATTTTCTGGTAGAAAACCTACATTAGATTTGTTGTAGGGCTTTGGAATAGGTGTGAAATATAACTTTCTAAAGCTGCAAACAAACATAGAATCTTGTGTTAGGGAGCAGTGAAATCCACTTATTACATTTTGCCCTAGGAAGCCCTTCTAACACAAGGGTCAATCACGAGGTCGCATTGAGACAACCAGAGTTACTCACCCTGCTTTGTCGGTCTTGGTGTAGAGATTGCACGTATTATGGGGGTCGCTTGAAGGTATACCCACAATGATGAGTGGAAGCCTTTCAAGTTGATTTCGGGCTAGACACCCTGCCCTTGCGCATGGATCGTACTATCGACTATTTCCTTATGCATCACTGTAGTGATTAGTAACCTTAGTGGCCTATCTCTTTAGGTTCTTTACACAAGGTGACTGTGGAGGGGAAAGTCTTCATGGTACCTAGAATCGACGTTGGCCAAAATCACTCGGGCTCCTTGGAGGGTATATCCACGATTATGTGTGGAAGCTTGCACCAAGGTGTAAGTCCATTAAGTAGGTCATCAACGTAACTTTTCCACCCGCTCTATCTCAACCCCTTCTTACTTTGTTCCTGCGATGTTGGATTTCATCACCAACTAGTGTGCTCATTGTGAGAAGGTTTTGTTTGTTTCTTGCTTGCTAGATTTTTAATGTGTGTTGTCTGTTTTCCCTAGTGGACTCTAGATTGGATCTTTATTTTTATGGCGTCAGTTCTCGAAATGACCAATGAAGGAAATCCTTTTCCCGGGGAACCTTTTTTTTTTCCTTCTTACGGAAACATTGGTCCTCCTCATATTGCTACTTTGATCCTTCCAGGTCTCACAATTGGGTTACCAGTATGGTTGTTTTCCACTCAGGTAATCTTGAATGTAGTTAGTGCTTCAGTCACAAGCACTTCCCCTCAAGAACATCAACCTCGTGTTGATGATTCACCGTCTTCACCAATGAGATCTTCTTTGCCTTCTTCACTTGCAAGGTCTTCTTCCATTTCATCTTCTTCACCGAGTGAAAGATCTCAAGATGGTAACTTGGTGGATAGGAAGAAGAAGAAGAAGAAAAATAAGCAAGGATCCAAACTTCCAACCACTATCAAACATGTTGGAAAACAACCAGTTACTGTTAATCATGTTGGGAGTGTTGATGATGTCAAGATCACCCAAACAACCCATAAGCCCAAGTACCCTTGCAAGATTTGTAAGGGTAGCCATCTTCTTAAGGATTGCCCTGGTCTATCCAAGGTTATAGAAGCATGGTCTACACATCCTCGCCAACCCATGTCGTTAGCCTCTGAACAACATGTTGATGAATTATCGTCGACTAGTCATGATATAGTTGGGAAGAAGAAAAGTAGAGCCAAGTTCCAATGTATGTTATGCAAAGGGCATCATCTAACTCATCTTTGACCTCGTATGGACAAAGCCTCAAAATTACTGGAAGACATGATTGTTTCATAGCCTCAACTTCTAGCTGCTTATCACAAGCTTTCTCTCAACCCACCTGTAGTTGATGGAATGATCAATATGGTTCCCCTGTCGGTCAGTTTGGTTGATCAAGTGGTCAATCTGGTCACATCCTTAATTGAACCATTTGAAAAAGTGGTCGATCCAATCCCATCCTCGGTCGATCCCACTCTCCATTTAGAGAGTGTTAACAAAGTGGTTGATCTGATCCCATCGTCAATCGATCCCACTCTCCCGTTAGAGAGTGAAACCCAAGCAGTTGATCTGTTTCCACCTGTAGACCCCATTCTCCCCTTGGAGAATGAAACCCACGTGGTCGATCCTACTCTCCCGCTAGAGAGTAAACCTGATACTACCCATGTTTTTCTCATTGATACAGAATGTACCATGCCGGGGGCTATTCCTCCTTCTCCTGTGGAACCCCCTCCAAGTAATGAGGTCATACTTTTTAATTGGGATGTGCTCATTGGACCTCGTCTTCCCTCTCACATTCCTTTCCAGTTTACAGTGCAAGTTTGTGGTCGATAAGTTCCTTAGATGTTAATAGATGAAGGTGTGTCCGTTAGTGTTTTTTCCTCTTTTGCTTGGCAATCTTTGGGTTGTCCTTAGCTTGCCCCGATTACATAGAATTTGTTATCATTTAACAGAAGAATCGGTCAACCTTTAGGGAACCTTCCTCAGTTTTCTTAACTTTGGGAGGGAAAACTGTCTTTATTGATGTCATGGTAGTCCAAGACCCCTTGGATTTCACTTTACTCCTTGCACGAGATTATGTCTATGCCATGAAATTTATTGTGTCTACTCTTTTTTGTGTGATATATTTTCCTCACGATGAACAAGTTTTGATTGTTGATCAACTTTCATTCATGGACCCTGACTGGATTGCCTCCCTGAATGGTTCTTATATGTAGACGATATCACCCCCACCACAGGTCAATTATGTGACGTTGTCACCCATGGCTTCAACTTCTGATGACTTAGATCCATTAGTTGACATGGTGATCTCTTCGATAGGGTTGTTAGAGCTTGATCTCTTTACTCTTGTCACGACCCTCGACATGGTGTCCTTCCAGAGTGTGTTTCTTCCTTCCAGTGAAGACCTCTTGGAAGCCATGACTGAGTTTTGTCCCTTGACATGGTGTCCTTCCGAAGCATTATCCTCTTGGAATCCATGATCAAGAAGAGATTCAAGGATAATTTTTTGCGTCTCTGAGGCAACCTCATTAAAAAATGAAATAGAAGTATATGAGCATGATTTTCTGATTTCAAGCTCGTTAAAAAATGAAACCAGACTTGAGCATAGTTTTCTAATTTCAAGCTCGTTAAACAATGAAACCACTTACAAGGATAGTTTTTTTGTCTCTGTGGCAACCTTGTTAAAAAATGAAACAGAGGTCTATGAGCATAGTTTTCTAATTTCAAACTCGTTAAAAAATGAAATAGTTTTCCCCCTTTCTATTTGAGTCAAGTATTTCATCTAGTATTTGAAGCTTCATTTCATTCTCCTTTGCAGTTGGATGAAACGAAGCTTGGGGGGAATTTGGCTTCGGCCTCTGGACTTCATGCTGAAGTTAAACTGCTATCTTCTTAAGCTGGGGGCTAAGTAATAACCATCCCTGTGTTATGCGTTGGGAAATCGAAAGCATAGTTTTCTATGGTTCAATCTTGTGTAAAAATGAAACCACTTACCTCAAGCATAGTTTCCTCTGGTTCAAGCTTGCGTAAAAATGAAACCAGGTCCACGCATAGTTTTGTTTTGTTTTAAAGCTTGCGTAAAAATGAAAACAATCCCGAGCTTAGTCTTTGTTCTTTCTCATGCTCGTAAATACATGAGAATAAGTTACCGAGATTAGTCTTTGTTCTTTCTCGTGCTCGTAAATCAATGAGAATGTAACCGAGTACACTTTTATCACTTTTTCGGACTCGTAAAGGTTATACGAAAAAGGAACCCTTTGGAGTTTCCTTTAAGCTCTTTTCAGACTCTCTAAACATGAAAATATTTCCGAGTGACCTTATTCTCTTCACGCTCGTTAAAGTATTTGAAGAAAACGTCTGTTGAGCGATAGTTTATCTCTTTTTTGGTCTCATCATACTACTTTATGAAAAATGAACTGAGAGAGTTCTCTTTAAGTGTTTTTTAGACTCTATAAACATGAAAAACCCCTGAGTTTTCTATCCTTGGACTCGTTAAACAAACATTGAAAGACCCATAATGGGACAGAACCAATCCTTCCTAAGGTTTTTTAAATGTACTTTGAGGGACTCGTCCAAAGGATGAGCTTACATCGACAAGCATATGTTATCCTCCTCAAGATTGTGTAAAAATAAAGAGGTACTCGCCAGAAATGGTGGGGGAAAATTTGGGAAAGAAATGTGTCTAAAACTGTATTCCATGGAAAAGTCTCTTTTGAACATGACACCCTTTCACTGGCCTTGTGTCTAGGTTGGAAAATCTACTTCTCTCTTGATCATACTCCTTTATAAGATTACAAATCGGTCTGTGATCCCTGTTGTTGAGTTAGTGTTTCCAAGACAGTTGTCGTGTCATCAATATGTTCAAAGAGAAGTTCAACCCGGAAAGCCTTCAATTGTGTCGACCATTTCTACAATCCTTAAATCCTTCTATTGCATTGGCCATCCCTGAGTCAGTCCTGAATCACTTGTTACTTTGATCTACATCAAATCTTGTTACTTGTTTCATGTCATTGATGTGGGATAAATTAAGGCCCTCTCGTGACGAGCCTTTTCCTGTCGACTTCAACTCATTATCCAGGAATTAGACATAGAAACCAATTGGTACCTTGGAACTTGCATGCCTCAATGGCAGGTTTCCTCACTTTCGACAGTGGGTTTTCATCATTGACCTCTGATCGAAAGGTTCTGTCGACTGTTCGACCTAAACTCATTGATTCACATTCATTGGATTGTACTAGTGTACCTTGGGATTCATTGACATTAATGGTGATTTCCCTCGCACTTAGTAAAAGTATTCACTAATGACCGGTAATCAAGTGGTTTCTACCATGTTCAACTTCGACACATGCATTTGCATGGTTATATTCGTACTATAGAGTGGTGGAGATGAAGACCTGTTGACGGGCGAAAATGATCATTCGTCAACTGGGAGAGTGGAACCGGTCCGGGGTTGTCTAAATAACCCAAGCCGTTTGGAATGGACCACCCTGAGGAGTTTAACGGCTCCGTTGGCCGCTCTAAGGTCTTCTCGAAAAACCAAAGAGATAATTGATCTGAGCTAAGTAATCTAAACAAATTAAATAAAACAAACTAAACTATAACTAAATACAAGAAACTAACTAAATAAAGGAAACTAGAAACTAATAAAACAAAGAAAAGGAACTAATATACTAAATATAAACTATTCTAACTATTCTATCTACAAACTACTAATTACTATCATAATAACTCAAATCAACTATCTA
>JZKD02S1730416.1:438208-494339 GCA_000966675.3 Picea glauca
AGGAGGTTGCCCCCTCGAAGAGGCTTATTATCTGAAATTATCTCTTTTTCAAGGCGTTGAGTACTTTTCCTGAGGTTTTTCTATGCTATATTGATGTTTGGTTCTTAACAGATATGTTATTCATATGCACAGAAATAATTGTTGGACTAATAAGTGGATGCAGGAACCTAGAAAGCATTTTTACAGATTACAGGTCCAACACTGTGATCCCAGTGCGTAGTATAGGAGAGGTTGGGGATCGTTTAAAAGAAAGAGAGGATTGACATTGTGTTATAATTGCAAAAGACCGGGACATCTTGCTAAGGAATTCTCTGGTGTAGGTCCTATTTGTCTTTGTTGTAAATCTATTGGTCATGAGGTTGAGGATTGTCCAAGAATGATTGCTAAAGTTGAAAATATGAACACGAGGTAAGAAAAATATGAAGAAGGTCAAGAAACTGAGGATCTGTTAAAGAACCTGAAAGAGAAAGAATCAGAGAAATGTCATACTATGTTAGTACAGTTAAAAGAAGCAATGAATGACCACAAGGATGCCATTTTGTCAGAAATCCTGAAAGAAAAACAACACATAGTTAAAAGAATAGAAGACTTCGATGTAGATTGTGGATTGTATGAATAAACACACATGAATATTATGCCAGAAAGAACCTGGGAAATTTTTGGAAAGCCTACTATGATACCTTCATTGGGAAGGATAGGCTTGTTTAAAGGAAAGATGATAACCCTATGTGGGAGAGTTACTAATATAACTATGATTTCTCATGGAACATCGACTGAAGAAGAATTTGAAGTCATTAAATTTGTTGAGAATAGCACCCCTTTTCCACTTTTATTAGGAAAGACTTGGATTGAGAAGGATCGGATCAGAAGAAAAGCAGAGGAGGAAGCTATAGAAAAGAAAAAGAAAGAACTAAGGGACTTCATAACCAGAAAAAAAGAGAAACTAATAGAAGAACAAGAGGATAAGTCGAAGCAATATAGGGCCAGAGAATTAGTTGTCGAATTTGAAAGAACACGGGAAGGCTTAAAGAACTTGTCCATGCAAGAAAGAAGTATATCCGCCGGAAATAGTAAGAGAATGGACATTAACCTCAGAATCTGTAAGAGCACATCAGCAATGCGAATTTATTTCAACAGGAGAGAATAAGAATACAAATGGGAAGAGGAGTCCAGAAATTGTTAAAGAAGGCCATGAAGCTCAATAGGAAGAAAGATAAGTTGCAGGAAGCTACAGAAAACAAAAGGAAGACTTCGCAGGAGGCAGATCTATAGAACTTGAACCTGGTCAGAATAGCAGAACCACGCAGAATGGGACTTTGCCACAACGAAGCTATATGGTCGTTGGAGGCACCCCGACCGTTAGAATGATCCTTTGAAACAACTCGAAACACAATTATTGATGGAAATATTGTCGTTGGACTGTTGAGATCGTTCCATAATGAACTGATTCGTATTGATTGAGGCATTCCTTCCCATTGGAGGAATCTGTTACGATACTTTTTTATTTAACCCGTCAGACGCTGCGGCAGGACCACGTTTTTCTACCCGAGAATATTCAAGCTAACAGAGAATCCATTGTATCATGCTGTTCTTTCTAATACCTCACCATCTGTTTGATTACTTCACTTGTCCATTCGCCTACCTGATCTATTTGGTTACAAGTGTGAATGTCGGGCAAACATAGAGCGTTAAAGAAGTTTGTGGAGGAGATTCCCATGGAGCTCATGGCTGAAAGAGTTATTTCAGTAGGAATACATGCGTCGTCGACTAGAGGATTGTAAGAATCCCCCTCAATAGGATGTCGTTCTAGTCGGACCGCAACTGAGAAGTGAAGAAAGCACTGCGACAATCTGGCTAACGCGAAGCAAATCCCGTCAATCTTGCTAGAGTACATATCGCCTTTGGTTAGCGTGGTTACCCACGATAGTATCCCACGTGACTTCGAGTACACGTTGATCACTGCGTACATCCCGAAGGTGATATGCATAGTTGGACCCCAGTTAGGACACATCCCAACTCTAAAGAACAAGGATTTTAACCTCAGAGATAGGAAGAACTACACGATGCTCGCACTGCATAGGTATTTGATGAAAACAACTAGGAAGAATCTTTGCATAGTCTCCCAGTCGTGGATTAAGGAGCTTGTGCAATCAACAATACTGAACATGATGAAGATCCCTCACTTTGGCCAACATCAAGAGGTTAACACTTGCATTAAAATCCTCCTGTTGCTCTATCACAGAGGATATCTATGGCTCGACAGGTGCATCATTGTGGATCCGACGTTGATCCACTTGATCACAGGACTGACCATGCAGGGACCGAACCCTCAACAATTCTACCCAGGGAAGGCTTCAGATCCCTCCCTGGCACAACGCATAAAGGAGGATTATGGAAATGTAGAAAAGGGAAAGCGAGGCTACAAGACAGCCTCCATCTAGGATGGCGCAGTGCGCCTATATTTTCAACTTATAGTTGGAAAGCTCGTCAGAAAGAACCATCCAACATAGGTCACTGGATTCGTAGTAGACCTCGCAGGGAAGTGCGTAGAAGGAATGCAAATGAACTGGGAGAGATACCTCATCAACGAGCTCAAGAAGGATTGTCGTGAAGTGTGGGATCAGGGCTATGAATTCCATTTCAGTTGGCTACTGGTATTAATCGCATTTTTCGCTTAGTAGATGCCGGAAGAAGCGACATTTCCAGAAGTTGAGCCATCGAATCCGTTGGCCGCAAGGTTCTCCACTTTGTGGTTTAAAAATGATATGTTGAAGTAGTGGAAGTCAAATGATGTATTCCATGCCTACTACCAGTAGCTGAAGAGTGTTATTGAGTCATTCCCATGCATGACCCCAAACACATTGCACCAGTACGGACCGCTAGCGAAGTTCCACGCAGATCGAAACTTTATTTATATCACTACGCGCAGGGATGAGAGTAAGGAGGAGCTACAGTCCTACTATAAGTTGGCTGACGAAGACATGGAAGAGATCACTAAAGAATGGCCAACAAAATTACTTGTACCAGTTGAAGATGCAGATCTCTCTGACGTGGACATCATTGGAAGCCCCCTCGTCACCCGCATCGAGAACGCTAGACAAAGTAGCTCGAAGAAAAATATAGAAGTCTAGAGCATAGAGATCAATGAAGAGAATAACACATCTGAGGAATATGGAACTAACTCGCCAGGAGGAGGATGAGGAGAAAACCAAGGTAATGGACAAGGAGGATGGGGTGATGCATAAATCCAAGAATAAGGCATAGCTACACCGCCTCAAGATCCACTTATTGGAACAGAGGCTTCGCAGAAAAGGAAGGCTTCTCCAGAGAAACCTTCAGAAAGAAAGAAGACCCATGCCAATAAACCCCAATCGAATAATGTGCTCATAGAGGACGATGTCGGTCTAATCATTGCAACCATGGAGGAAGCTTTGGAGTATTTATTGTAGAGACATGGAGTGAAGCAGGAAACGTTGTATGAAAGAATCAAGAAGGAGATGAAAGAGATACAACAAGCTATCCATTTGAGCTATGCATTACCTACTATGCCTTCTTCGTCGAAAATTGCAGAATTGGGGGATGAGAATGCCCAATTATGAAGACTAGAAGATGCAATAGAGGCTCGACTTCAGCGAGTCCAAGAAGAAAATTAGCAGGCTACAGAATCCTTGAAGCAAGAAAAGGAGGAGGTATTAGAGAAACTTCGAGTTGCGCAGAAGGAGAAATATGAAATTCGGGTGATGTTCGAAGAGGACAATGCAAAGGTACAGAAAGAAAAAGACCAGTTGCTCGCAGAGTAGACTGCAGTCAAAGAAGCAGTGACTACAACACTTCGCTCTGTGTCAAGCTTGGAATAGGAGGAAGAAGAGTCAATCAATATTCAAGTGGGGAAGCTTGCTAAGGCCATTCAACAGCTTCAAGCATGGATAATGAAGTTAGAGCTTCAAGCAGTGTCGAGCACTTCTCAATAAGTGTGCAATCAGAGGGATGAAGCTGCCAGGAGCGCAGTTGGAAGGATCAGGGAACTAGCCTCAGAATGTAAGCAATTGAGTGATCATAGTGCGCAGACCTACGAACGCCTCATAGAATATTCATAGCTGAGGAAACTGGAAGCACAACTCCAAGAAGCGCAGCAGTAGGCCCCCATCATCTAGGCACATATAAATTCACTCATTGCAATTGAGAAAATGAAGAGATCAGAGGAGAAGGGCATAGTCCAATAACAGATTACTGCCATACAGAGCAGATTCATGGAAGTTACACAGAGACTACAGTCGATACAAGATGAATCATGCACATTTTTTGAAGAGATTGAAGGACAAGGCTCATAGTTAGACCAAGTGGTTGCAACAGTGGAATAACGCCTAGAAGGGTCTGTTACAAAGAAACTGCTTCAGTAATTCGCCGAGAAGGAGGCTCTGGCGAAGAAATAAGTTGAGTCAACTCGAGCTAAGCTCGAGGCCTTTGAAGGAGCGTTGCCAAGATCTAAGTGACTCGAGACGAGTCACAGGTGAGTGTTGGGGGCATGTTGGTCCTCAACTAAGTTTTGAGGAAATATTGGTCGTGTTTGCCCACTTTTGGGACTTCGACAGGTTGGTCAAAGATGGAGTGCCTAGGTGGAGTTAATATAGTGGGATCTCTCTTTTTTTGTAGGCTTGTGGACCGTGCAAAGGGTTTACTAGTGTTTTTGTAATGAGTTAGGGGATGTCGGCCCATGGGTTTACCCATGATTAGGCCTTTTTGTAAATGTATAAATAAGTAGTTAAGCGATGTAATAAGCCTAGTGGTTGGCTATGTGCACAATATGTTGTAAGTTTTAATGTTGGCTTAGTGAAAGAGGTTATAAGTTTCTTTTTGCAGATAGACTGGGTAAAGTAAGGCTCTGTGCTACTAGGGAGTTGACTATGTGCCTTGACTTGGATTTCAGAAGGAGGATCTGGCGCACTACGTGCAAATCTCCTGTCCTCTGTGGAGTCTGGCTCTGTGGCTTTGTGCACAAGAGAAGAATAATGTAAGAATATTGAAAACTAATAGAGAAGAAGAAGAATTTGGTGGATGTAGCCCCACACTGGGGTGAACAACGTATATCCTATGTCTTGATGTGCTTTGTGTGATGTTATTTATGTGTTTATCTGCTTAGTGTTTCTCTTATAATGTATGATGAATGGATATGATGTTATTTCTTAGTGCTTAAGTATGAATGAATGCTAGATATGAGCTAATGTTATGTGCTAAGTGGTTGGAGGTACTTGATCTTTATTATTACTGCATTTTTTTACTTAGGGTTTGATCTGCAATGTGAATGAGACTCCTGAATTAATGCATATTTTTTTCTAAGTGTTCTGCTAAGTGTTGTAATCACAAATCTGTTTCCCAGCTTGGTTGTAGACACTTGAGTCCTATAACCCCCCTGCCTCTACCTCGGATGAGACTTCATCTGCTTCGCAGGTGTTGCTGAAAGGGCCGATAGTTAGGGTTTTTTTGGTGCGTTGTTGAAGCGTTGAACCCTAGGTCTATCCCTGTGCCAACATATGCTATGGATATTATTTGACTGCGTCATCAAACATGGTCACGAGTTTTTTAAACAATATGGTTTTGTTTCAATTTGATTGATTTGTGAGATGAAATCGGGCATACTATTGTTGCCTCGTTGTATTGGATTGATATCACAGAAATGCTCTTGTGGTTCATCGAATATTTTGTGTATTACACAACATAGTATGAGTTGAAATGGTGATTGTTGTCTGTGTGTTTAAATGGCAAGTCGGGATATTTGCAATTAAAATATTGATGGTTGTATTTGGCTTTCTGTTATGTGCGTTGATGATTATCATGCATCGTAGCAGAGAAAGGCAAGTGTTCTATGACAATATAATCTTATTACAATTTGATTATTAAATGAATTAAAGGATGAAATTGGGCACGATTTTTGTGTCTGTATTTGATGATTGAAATAATTCGTGGGCAGTGGTTGATGAGTTGACGTTGAACAGAGTGTAAATAAGTGGTTGTGTATTCATTTGGGAATTGTTCTAAAAACATTAAATAGACAATGAGAAGAAACATAACTCTTCTACAAGTTGTTGTGGGATTCATATTGTCTTGTTTTGGTGACACTATGTTGAAGATCTGATTACAAACAGTGACCAAGTTAATGAACAAAATTGATTGAATTATACACAGTAGTTTTTCATTTGATCACAATGATTATTTGGTTGGTGTTATTTCTTTTTACGTTTGATATAGAATGGTTTTACGAATTACTTAATTAATTTTATGAACAATATCTGCTCTCTTTCCCTACCATTATTTCACTTTTCTCTAATTACAACCCCATCGCCTTCCCACATTCATTTTTCACTCCATGTTCTTAAAATTTAATTACAGTTAAGAAGAATTTTGTATTGAGGCTGTTTGAAATTATAGTTTCTTGGTTGGATCACGGTGATATTTTCTTTGGTTTTCATTATAGTTGATTGTTTGTTGTCTTTCATAAGTAACCATGTCTCTTTTCCCCCCATTTTATCATGTTTCACTCAATACAAACCCCTCGCATATCCCAGGAACTTTTTTTCACCCCCTGCTCAATGACAACAGTTAAACAATTTCTATGGATTGGATTGCATGAGTCTGATATGTTGTTGAGCCAAGGTCTATTTCATATTTTTTAAGGAGTTGTCCTATATGGTTGTAAAGGAACAATTTTCTAATCAATCATTCATGCAGGAATGAGATTTTTCAGCTGAGGTAGCCATGGCAGAGGCAACTGAGGGAAAGGTAATTGTAACAGAGGCCCAAGAAGGCCAATATTCTCCACACACTTTGATGTTGACTCGCAAGAGTTAGGTTAGTTATTTTAGGCTAGATTTTTCAATTGGATCGAACAAGGAGTGGTCCAACCTAGGCCCGAAAGGCCTCCCTTCCAAGATCCACAAGCCCCTGATATGCCTCTGCCCCCTCATGTCTCATCACAACCTGAGGTTCCTGAAAATGATGAATGGAAAGAGATTGTCCACCTGACAGTCTCCCAAATCGTGGCTGGCCCAATTTGTCCTTACCTACTCCCCCACCTATCAATCAAATTGCCAAATTTTCACCTGTCCACTCACTAGTTTAGTCCTCTCATGCTAGAAAAAGGTTGAAAACCGAGGCCCACCATGCCCCCGACAAAGGAAAATCCATTGCTGCCCCTTTCTCACCCTCCAATGGCTTTGATAAATCCATGTCTTCCCGGATGCATTTGAGGGATTATTGTTCTCATGTAATCAATGGGATTAGGCCTAAAGGCTCATCACGACCAAAGGAAAATTCAAAGAAATCAAAGGGTGACAACAACAATCAAGGAAAGATTGCATCTTAAAGTGGAAAATATGGTTTTTGAGTTTCATTTTATTTATTGTTGATGACAGTTGACTTTAGAAGTTTTGGACAACATGTTTTCTTTGGATATATGAGTAATATATTTTTGAAAATGATTTCAAATATCAATGAGATAAATTGTCAAATGTGAATGGATGATGGGAGTCACAAGGAGGGGTTTTTTGCTTAATTAACTAGTTATGTTATGCTTGTTAAGAGGTAAATGGAAGACACAAGGGGTCCCACCTACTAGTTATTATTTATTTATAACCCTTATTATGATTTATTACTTTTCCCCCTAACTAAAAGGTTCATTGAGTTTTTAGTTAACATAACTAATGAGGTAGTTCAACTACTTCAACAAATTCTAATTGCTTAAAAGAAAAAGGAAAGGGAGGAACAAGAGGAGGATAGAAGGGGAATCATACAAAGGTTTTCTCTTTGAGTTTATGTTGAGATAGTTCAGTTTTCATTCATTCCTTAATTGATCATAAGCCTACTTCTTTTTTATGATAGCTGGGTCTTACTGTAGACAACAATATTCAAGGCTGAATTACATCATTCAAACACTTGTTTTTCAGAGGTGTTGATCTATCTTTGATAGTCCATGTAGACTTGTTTGTTTATGAATTAGTTTTCATGACTGAAAAAGGCTATTGTGGAGAGTCGAGTGGGCAACAATCTGTGGCAAGCTGGTCCAACTTTTAGAGTTCAGATTTTTTATTTTTTGTTAGAGGTCCTTTTGTATGTTTCATCGGGGACGTCTAAGTTTGACTTTGGTCCAAAACTTCTTCACGAAATTTTGTAAAGAGAATGACTCTTTGATGAATTGGAATGAAATAAATGATTTCTTTATGTCTCATATGTCTTGATTTTCATCTTGGTGTCTTTACTTCTATCTCTACATTCATTTCAGCAACTGTTATATTCAGAAAATCATATAAATAATGAATTTTCCAACAAGCTTTTATTTATAAAAAGACTAGCCTAAGCACATGTAATCAATATTTATGAGTTAGGATATTATATTTGATGGCTATAAACATAGGGTGACATTCCCATCTATTTTTCTTTAGCCAAGAAGAATCTGAAAATGCTTGAGTAAGATCATTTCATATCTTTTCCTCAACAGTGCTCGATCCTAAAAAAATGTTTTTTAGGCCCTCAAAATGGCCCCAGAAGTTTAGGAACCGAAAAACCGCCAAAAATAGTAACTTGCCAGAAAACTATTTTGAGCCAGTTGGAATAGGTGGGTGGCAAATGATATCCACTTGGATCATGAAGCTTCATGGAACCAACAGTGAAACACATTGAGTACAATCTCAAGACATGATATAACTAGCACATCCACTTTTATCGTTGCTAGTGAACGTCGATAGATAATTATCTGCAACAAGAAAACCAAAGCGGCCACAACGATGCTAGTTGTGAATCCCTGACTCAAACATTTTGAACACATATGAAAAGAGAAATTATTTAAAGAAACCACCATATGAGGCTTATTCATTTCTCATCTAATATAGTGTATGTGAAAAGGAATATCTAAGTGGAGTAAGGACATACCTAGGAGCATAATCACTACCAATCGATGTGACACCATGTAGCATCCCCATCCCCGAGCTGTGTAATGCCACTCAGAAATTCCAAACTCGGATACCATTAAACTCACTAAAAATGGTCTACAACCACACAAAACTATGCAGAATAACAACAACTATAAAAATACATCATATACAGAAAAAACCTATCAAAGCAAATGCATCAATAATAACACAACACAAAAACCATATACATAATTGATACTTATCTTTGGTAAAATATCACCAACAACATGGAGACCTTCCACGTTCATCCCAACCTTAGACCACACTTCTCATAACTCTTAGGAGTGGGTCACCCTTGAGCTGGGGCTAAGCTCCACCTAGGCAAAGGAATCTTAACCAGGCTAAAGTCTCTTAGACAACAGTAAAAGCTCATACTCAGGTGCCAACTCTAGCAGACAGCCTATAGTCCCTCATTCCCCACATGCATGTTCCACCCCAGGAAGTGTGCCCCTTCTCTTCTCAATAGTCCTTCGACTGCCCCACTTCCCTTCCGGGGCTTCAACAACAGGTCGAACAAGATGTCTCAAATCCTTGTAGTTTCAGCTTGGCACCTTGGAAATAAATTCCCAATAGTTCTCTCACCTAGAGAGAATGCTCACGGGCCTGACAAACCACTTCTTCAGTATCCCACGAGCCTAAAAATCCACCTCTTCAATATAGTTCCAAAGTTTTCCATGGTACAGGTACATGTATAGGTGATGGAAGGATGAAGGTACGGATGAAAACAATGTGGTGAGGTGAGAATGATGATGGAATCATAGAAAACTAAACTAAGTCTTCCCAAATGTATGTGCATGTTCCCAACTTAAAACTTGTCTTGTTGGGAACTACATGGGTCCCCCACATGGACCCACCACATGGTGACACATTCCCCCTTAAAGACTTAGGATAAAATGAATTATCCCAACTTTAGACTTTAAACTTTAGGAATATTAATAAAATATTCTTGTTTGGCTTAAGTCTCCTTAGCTTAGCCCCTTTCCTAGAATCTTAGCCCCACTTTCCCATTCTAGTGGAGTTTATCCCCCCATACTCTTTTTCCTGGTAGGTCTGCAACAGTGATGTGTTTTCATTAAAATAAGAGTGTGATTACATTTTACAAATATAGGCTCACTGGCCTTTTAGCTTCTCGCTCTCCGTCCTAATAACCACACAGGCACTCTGGACTCAAAATACATATATAAAAAGGCACTCTAGCCCCAAAGTATCTTGGCTCACCATCCTATATGTACAATCACATTTATATTTACAATTTGGGTTCAGCCTAGGGGTATTACATTCCCTTCCCCCTTATTTATACATTGTCGTCATTGCATTATATACACATGTACAAACAAAAACTTCAAAAGTCTTCAAAAATATGCGGGCACTCTACTCTCATAATATCCTCGTTCTCACAAATTACATCCTCAGGACCGTACCAAGTCCATTGGACCTTTACTATCCCTATGGCTCGATTTCAAAGTTTCCTCATCTTTCGATCCAATATGCAAATTCGTTGCACTTGAAAGTCGCCTTCTTGCTCCACCTGAATCACATTCCAATCAATGACATGATTAGCATCAGGTACATAATTTTTAAGAAAAGATACATGGAATACATTATGAATACACAAGGATGTAGGTAGTGCAAGAGTGTATGCAACATGACCAATCCTTTAAAGGATCTCAAACGGTCCACAATATCCCGTTGCAAGTTTTGAACATGAACTTCACTTGGCCTTCACTTTCAAGAACACATGGTCACCTACTTTAAACTCCCTATGAGTTATTCCTTTATCAACATAAATTTTATGTCTGTCTTGGGAAGTCTTTAAATTATGTTTTATTTTCACCATCTGCTCTTCCATTTTCTTAAGTAATTATGGCCCAACCACTACCCTATTTGTTGGGTTCTCCCAACTCACTGGTGTGTTTCATCTCCTACCATAAAGTTCCTTAAATGGATTCATATTTCAATATGCTTGGTACCCTTTGCTGTAATAAAACTCAACCAAATGCAAATAATCCTCTTATTTTGATGGTTTATCCATCACATACATCCTTAGCATGTCCTCGATCACCTGGTTGACCCTCTCTGTTTTCCCATATGACATTGGATGATAGGTTGTGCTAAAGTTCATATTTGTTCCAAATACTTTGAATAATCCTTCCCAAAATTTTGATATAAATTTGGGATCTTTGTCACATACAATTGTCTTAGGCACACCATGTAGCCTAGCACTTTCTCTCATATAAATATCAACAATGTTAGTTGCCTTGTGAGTGAGATTTACTGGAATAAAGTGGGTAGCTTTAGTAAGCTTATCTACCACTACCATGATAGAATCATGTTGCTTGGTAGTTCTAGGAAACTTAGTGGTGAAATCCATTGTGACAACTTCCCATTTCCACTCAGGAATGGGTAATGGTAGTAGCAAACCAATTGGGTGTCTGTGCTCAACCTTGACTTTTTGACATTCCAAACTCCTGGAAATAAAATCAACTACTTCTTTATTCATACATGGCCAATAATATTGGCTCTTGACAACTGCAATAGTTTTTTGGTAATCTGGGTGCCCAACATAAGGCACCTTATGCATTTATTTTAAAATAAAAAATTTCAATTCCTAGGAGTTTGGCACATAAATTCTACTTATGTACATGAGAATTTCATCCTCTTTTAACTCAAAATTTTCAAATTTCTGCTGCAAAATAACATGCTGTAATTTTTTCTTTACTTCCACATAGTGTTGATTTGAATTTGCAGCCTCTAAACTCATGTCTTTCAAATCTGACTTGTACATGCTAATGGTTGTAGCATGCATCTCATGCACTCTCCTGCTGAGTGCATCAACCACCTTGTTCCATTTACCCTTGATATAATTTATATCAAATTCATACTCACTGAGGAATTCTAACTATCTACTTTTCCTATCATTTAGAGTTGGTTGTCCAAATAGATATTTCATACCACTATGGTATGTCCTCAACTCAAATATTTTCCCCATAAGGTAATGCCTCCACATATTCAAGGCATGCACTATGGCTTCCAATTATAAATCATGAGTATCATAGTGCCTTTCATGCTCTTTGAATTTTCTTGATTTGTAGCATACCACGTGCCCATTCTAACTAAGGACTCCCCCAAGCCCTTCTTTACAAGAATTTGAGCATACAATGAATTCTTCATTCGGATCAACAATTATTTACATTGGAGCACTTGTCAATAAATACTTCAGGTGTTGGAAGCTTCTTTCACAATCAACAATCCATTCAAATATCACACCTTTCTTTTGAAAAGATGTAATTGGGTATGAAATCTTGGAGAATCCTTCACTAAACCTTTTATAATATCCTCCAAGTCCCATGAAAGATCTCACCTCTGAGATATTCCTTGGTGTTGATCATCCTTCAATGGATTTTATCTTCTTTGGGTCCACTGCTGTCGCTTCCTCTGAAATAATATGCCCCAAGTAATGTATCTACCTATGGTAGAATGAGTACTTGCTCAACTTTGCATATAGTTGATGTTCTCTCAATACTTGTAGCACCATCCTCAAGTGTTGCTCATGATCTTCTTCAAGTTTTGAATAAATAAGTATGTCATCCAAAAATACAATGACAAACTTATCCAAGTATTCTATGAAAATACCATTCATTAAACACATGAAAACAGTTGGTGCATTTGACAATCCAAATGGCACCACATTGAACTCATAATGGCCATACCTCATTCTAAAGGTTGTCTTGTTGATGTCTTCTTCTTTAATCCTCACCTAATGATAACCTGATCTGAGGTCAATCTTAAAGAATATATTTTCATCGTTTAGCTAGTCAAATAGGTCATCTATCATTGGCAAATAATACTTTTTCTTCACATTCACCTTATTCAACTGCTTGAAGTCAATGCAAAGCCTCAGGGTTCCATCCTTTTTCTCCATAAATAATACTGGAGCACCACAAGGTGACACACTAGGGCATATATACCCCTTCTTTATAATCTCTTCAAGTTGAATTTGCAACTCTTTCAAATCTGGTGTACTCATCCTATAAGGAGTCTTGGATATTGGGGTTGCTCCAGGCATCAGGATGATGGAGAAATCAATATCTCTCTTTGGTGGCAACCCCAATATTTCTTTAAATACATATTAAAACTATTTTATGACTACATAGTCTTCAATATTTGGCACTTTATCCTTAGGTGTCTCTTCCATGTGTGTTGAAAATAATTGGCATCCTTTCATGAAGCTTTTCTTTAACTGCAAAGTTGAAACCTCTCTAATAGTTACAAATCTTGGAATACCGTGCACTCATTTCAAGTTTCCTTCTTCATATGAGCAAGTAAAAGCCTTATTGTAGCCATCTAGGACACCATGATGCATGTCCAACCAATCCATACCAATTACGCAATCATATGAGCCCAAAGGTATGATATTCAAATCCACCCTTGTGTTTAGTCCATTCATGTCCATTGGACATGCCAAGTAACCATTGTTGGCACAGGGTCAGACCCAGGGTTCAACGCTTCAGCAACGCACCACCAAAACCCTAACTATCGGCCCTTTCAAGAACACCTACGTAGAATATGAAGTCTCACCCGAGGTAGAGGCAGGGGGGGTTGCAGGACTCAAGTGTCCACAACCTAGCTGAGAGACAGATCTGTGATTACACACTTCACAGAGCACTTAGCCAATAACATGCATTAATTTATGATCCTTATTCACATCGCAGATTAACCCTAATTATATATCAACATAGTAACACTCAATATTAAGCATATCTAGCCATTTAGCACATAGCATAATCTCATATCTAACATTCATTCACATCATAAAGCACTAAGAATTCATAGATCTATAGATCCTACACCAAGAACAATGCACTAAGAAAATAGATACATAAACACAATGAACACATCGCATAAAGCACAATAACACAGGATATACGTGGTTCAACCCAGTGTGGGGATACATCCACCAACTCTTCTTCTTCTTTATTAGCTTCTTCCAATCTTCTTACATGCACCAAGACACAAATCCAACTCCACAAAGGACAGGATATTTGCGCGCACTCCGCTAGATCCTCCTTCCCCGAATAAGATCAAAGCACAAATCCTTACACAGTATGCACACAAATCACTTTCAAAACGCTCGCACTTATCTCTACAAGCTTCAACATGTCCTTGCACAAAGCCAACTAGCCAAGAACTAAGTAGATCAATGACTAGTAACCAACTACAATCACCACAATCACACAGATCGAAATACTCTTACATCGCCTAGATACTTATTTATACATTACAAAAAGGGGCCTAAGCATGGGTAAACCCATGGGCTGACATCCCATACCCATTACATAAACCCTATAATCCCAAAAATCCCGCAAAAGGGGCGAGATCCTGCGATATCTGCTTCGCCTGGGCGCTTTGTCTTTGACCATCCTGTCAAAGTCCCAAAAATGGTCAAACGTGACCAGTGTTTCCTCAAATCCTGGTCAAGGGCCAATATGCCCCCAACACTCACCTGTGACTTGTCCCGAGTCACTCTAATCAGGGAAACTCTACTTCAAAGGCTTCGAGCTTAACTTGAGTTTCCTCGAATTGCTACTTCGCCAGAGCCTCCTACTCGACGAAATCCTGAAGTACTCGCTCGGTGACAGGCCCTTGCAGGCGCTATTCTACTGTTGTGACTACCTATTCCAACTGTGTGCCTTGTCCCTTGATCTCTTCAAAAAGTGTGCAGGCTTTGTCCTGCACCAACTTGAGTCTTTGGGTCACCTCCATAAATCAGCTCTGGATGGCGGTGACTTGTTGTTGAACTGCACACTTCTCCTACGACCTTTTCATCTTCTCAACAGTCGTAAGTTGTTTCAACTGTGCTTGCATGGTGGAATCTTGTTGTTTCACCTCCTAGAGTTGTGCCTCCAATCTCCTCAGATCCGGGTCTTCTGCAAGGTTCTCATAAGTCTGTGCACTCTAGTCATTGAGTTGCTTGCATTCTGTGGCCAACGCCCTAATTCTTTCTACTGTGCTCCTGGTAGTTTCTTCCCTTTGATCTCATACTTCCTGTGGAGTGATAGGCACTGCTTGAGGTTCCAGCTCTACTACTCTTGCTTGGAGCTGTTGAATGGCCTCAGCGAGCTTCCCCACTTGGCTCTTGGTTGTCTCTTCTTCGGTCTGTACCAATCCTGGCACAGAGAAAAGTGCTCTATTTACTGCCTCTCTAACACCCATTTGCTCCATGAGCAGCTGGTCTTTCTCTTTCCAGATTTGTTCTTTGTCCTCTTCAAACTTCACTCTAATGTCATCATTCTCTTGCTGCGCAACGCAAAGTTTCTCTAAGGCCTCCTCCTTTTCTTGCCTCAAGGCCTTTGTGGCCTTCTACTTTTCTTCCTGGACTTAGCAAAGGTGAGTCTCTGTCACATATTCTATTCTTCGCAATTGGGTGGGCTCATCCCCCAATTCTTCTCCTGTTGATGACGATGGTGTAGTAGTTATTGCGCAGCTCGAATAGATAGCTTGTTGTACCCCCTTCAACTATTCCTCGATTCTGTCATACATTGTCTCCTACTTTGCTTCATGTCATTGCAATATATCCTCTGAAGCATCTTCTACAACTGCAATTATAAGGTCAACATCATCCACGGTGAGAACATTATTCAACTGAGGCTTATTGGCTAAGTGATTGGAGGTACTTGATCTTTATTATTACTATGTTGTTTTGTACTTAGGGTTTGATCTGCGATGTGAATGAGACTCATGAATTAATGCATATTGTTTTCTAAGTGTTCTGCTAAGTGTTGTAATCACAGATTTGTTTGCCAGCTTGGTTGTATACACTTGAGTCTTATAACCCCCCTGCCTCTACCTCGGGTGAGACTTCATCTTCTTCACAGGTGTTGCTAAAAGGGCCGATTGTTAGGGTTTTTTTGGTGCCTTGTTGAAGCGTTGAACCCTAGGTTTACCCTTGTGCCAACATATGCTATGGATATTATTTGATTGCACCATCAGACATGGTCACAGGTTTTTTAAACAATATGGTTTTGTTTCAATTTGATTGATTTATGAGATGAAATCGGGCATACTATTGTTGCCTTGTTGTATTGGATTGATATCCCAACATTGTGGATTTTTAGATTCATAGTAGTAGGACCTGTACAGTCACATAAATTCTCTTGTGGTTCTCTGAATATTTTGTGTATTACACAACATACTATGAGTTGAAATGGTGACTGTTGTCTGTGTGTTTAAATGGAAAGTCAGGATTTGCAATTAAAATATTGATGGTTGTATTTGGATGTCTGTTATGTGCGTTGATGAATATCATGCATTGTAGCAGAGAAAGGCACGTGTTCTGTGACAATATAATCTTATTACAATTTAATTATTGAATGAATTAAAGGACGAAATCGGGCACGACTTTTGTGTCTGTATTTGATGATTGAAATAATTCGTGGGCAGTGGTTGATGAGTTTACGTTGAACAAAGTGGAAATAAGTGGTTGTGTATTCATTTGGGAATTTTTCTAAAAACATTAAATAAACAATGAGAAGAAACATAACTCTTCTACAGGTTGTTGTGGGATGCATATTGTCTTGTTTTGGTGACGTGTTGAAGATCTGATTACAAACAATGAGAAAGTTAATGAACATAATTAATTGAATTATACACAGTAGTTTTTCATTTGATCATAGTGATTATTTGGTTGGTGTTATTTCTTTTTACGTTTTATATAGAATGGTTTTACGGATTACTTAATTAATTTTATGAATAGTATCCACTCTCTTTCCCTACCATCATTTTTCTTTTCGCTAATTACAACCCCATCGCCTTCCCACATTCATTTTTCACTCCATGTTCTTAAAATTTAATTACAATTAAGAAGAATTTTGTATTGAGGCAGTTTGAATCGTAGTTTCTTGGTTGGATCATGGTGATATTTTCTTTGGTTTTCATTACAGCTGATTGTTTATTGTCTTTCAACAGTAACCATGTCTCTTTCCCCCTCATTTTATCATGTTTCACTCAATTCAAACCCCTCTCATATCCTGGGACCTTTTGTTCACCCCCTGCTCATTGACAACAGTTAAACAATTTCTATGGATTGGATTGCATGAGTCTGATATGTTGCTGAGCCAAGGTCTATTTCATATTTTTTAAGGAGTTGTCATGTATAGTTGTAAAGGAACTATTTTCTAATCAATCATGCATGCAGGAATGAGATTTTTCAGCCGAGGTAGCCATGGCAGAGGCAACCGAGGGAGAGGTAATTGTATCAAAGGCCCAAGAAGGCCAAGATTATCCATACACTTTGATGTTGACTCACAAGAGTTAGGTCAGTTATTTCAGGCTAGATTTTTCAATTGGATCATGCAAGGAGTGGTCCAACCTAGTACTGAAAGGCCTCCCTTTCAAGCTCCACAAGCCCCTGGTATGCATGTGCCCCCTCATGTCTCATCACAACCAGAGGTTTCCGAAAATGACAAATGGAAAGAGATTGTCCACCTGACAGTCTCCCAACATCGTGGTTGGCCCAATTTGTCCTTACCTACTCCCCTGCCTATCAATCATATTTCCAAAGATGCACCTGTCCACTCACCAGTTCAGTCCTCTCATGCTAGATAAAGGTTGAAAACCAAGGCCCACCATGCCCCTGACAAAGGAAAAGCCACTACTGCCCCTTTCTCACCCTCCAATGGCTTTGATAAATCCATGTCTTCCCGGATGCATTTGAGGGATGATTGTTCTCATGTAATCAACATGATTAGGCCTAAAGGCTCATCACAACCAAAGGAAAATTCAAAGAAATAAAAGGGTGACAACATCAGTCAAGGAAAGATTGCATCTTAGAGTGGAAAATATGGTTTTTGAGTTTTATTTTATTTATTGTTGATGACAGTTGACTTTAGAAGTTTTGAACATGTTTTCTTTGGATATATGAGTAATATATTTTTGAAAATGATTTTAAATATCAATGAGATAAATTGTCAAATGTGAATGGATGATGGGAGTCACAAGGAGGGGTGTTATCAGACTAATCGGTAGGTGCGGACACCAATAGATCTCCCTAGATCCACCTGGATCTAGAACAAAATAGGACAGGACATGACTCTTTCCCTAAGTTTTGACCATTGAATTAGCTAGTAGGGAGGAACAAGTAACATACCTTTATATCGCTTTCTAGGGTCTCTATTGCTCCTGCTTCGCTCCAATGCTCTCGTGAAGTCAAGACCAAGACAACACAAACCAACCAAAGTGAAGATAGCAAAATATATTCAACTGTCAACTTATGTGTATGATCAAGGAATTACACAATAAAGTAAGAATGACTTTATGGGAAAAGGACATGCCATTGTATCATATTAATCGAAAGTAGAAGATAAAACCTGATCGCCTTGATGTTGCAAGCCTCCTTTCGATGTCTCTTGGCTTCAACACACACACACTTGCTCAATCCTTGTATGAAGAAGATCCAATTCCTCTTGATAGACTTGCTAGAGTCTCCAAGCTCTTGTTCAAGCTAGGTCCTTCACACAATTCTTTCACCAATTCTCCAATGAATCTTACTTAACCTTTTCCATGAGAATTCCATTAATATATAGGAGAGAATGAGATGGTTACTTAGATAAGAATGATCCCACAATATCAAGGAAACTAGTAAAAGGATAATCATTCAAATGCCAACCCATTCTTTTAGAATATTCCCTTTTAGAACAATCAAGAATTCATCTTTTTCCAAGCTTTAGAACAAGTTCACACCCTAGCTATGTATCACAGTGTGAGAAGTTCGCACCCTAGCTGAAGGCAGCCTACGAGAATGGGTCATTCTCGCACCCTAGGATATTAGCAACCTGTGAACTCTCTTCAAAAGTAAGTTTTCTGGGAAGAGATGGATGTCACTTTTCTCAGGAGAAAGTTCTTATGAGGAGCCTGAGTACACCATCATCAATACACCATCAAGATTGACCAAAATCATGGGTAACAGAATGCCCCCCAAAGTATGAGGCCGAAATCAGTGACAGCCAAAAGACTTTGTAAATTTCATGTGTGTGTCGGAAACCAGGAGCGCACCTAATCGAAAACCTACAAACAACCAAGCATCTACAGAATATCATATATATTAATTCTGAGGTAGGCATTCCCATACTCAGATCACAGACGGATGACATTATAGACATAGTTCATGGCCACCAATCATACACTGTGGATCCATGTTGTCAAAATATAGCATAGCCACCAGGAATACACTGTGGATCTATGCGAGAAAATTCCAATTAAGACGACATAGCCACGAGACATACAAAGTGGATCTATGTGTCGCAAATTATACATATTCCATCGCAACCTGGACAAAGAGATGATATCCAGGGTCTTCAATCTCGTCGCCCAAAAGTACCAATCTAACCATGTGATTACATGTGTTGAAATCGAACATGGTAGAAACCACTTGATTACTGGTCATTGATGAAACCATTAACAAGTGCGAGGGAAATGACCATTAATGTCAATGACTCCCAAGGTACTATAGTACAATCCTTCGAATGTGAATGAATGAGTTGAGGTCGAACATCCGACGAAATCTTTCGATCAAGGGTCAATGATGTAAACCCGCTGTCAAAAGCGAGGAAACCTTCCATTGAAACATGCAAGTTCCAAGGTACCAAAGAATTTCTAAGTCTTGTTTCCGGATAATGAGCTGAAGTTGACGGAACAAAACTCGTCACAGGAGGGCCTTGATGTATCCCCCATCAATGACACGAAATGAGTAACAGATTTTGAAGGTGAAACGAAGTATGATGTAAGTTGGACTGGAAACAGGGAAGGCCGACACGGAGAGAATGGACAACTGCAGATGGCTGACTCAATAGAGGTTTCAGATGAACTTCTCTTGAACATATGAATGACACGACCAATGATTTGGCAGCATTGACTCAGAGACGACACAGGGTATGACCTTGTAGCAAATCGAATGAGAGACAAATGGATTTCCCAAACTGGCTTCAAATATAATGAATAGGGAGTGTCATGTTCAAGAGCGACACTTACTGCCAATCAATATGAAGATGAGAACATATCCCTTTCCCAAATTCCCCCCCCACCATTTCTAGCGAGTACCTCTTTATTTTTACGCAAGATTGAGGAGGATAACATATGCTTGTTGGTATAAGCTTATCCTTCGGATAAGTCCTTTGGAGTATTTTTAACGAACCCTAGGAAGGAGTGGTTCGGCCCCATTACAGGTCTATTGATGTTTGTTTAATGAGTCCAAAGATAGAAAAATCGAAGGTTTTTCATGATTATAGAGTCTAGAAAAACACTTAAAAGAGAACTCTCTCAGTTCCTTTTTCGTAAAATAATCTAATGAGACCGAAAAAGAGATAAATTATCGCCCACCAAATGATTTCTTCAAATACTTTATCGAGCGTGAAAATAGCAAGGTCGCTCGGCTATCTTTTCATGTTTAGAGAGTCTGAAAAGAGCTTAAAGAGGACTCCAGGGGGGTTCCTTTTTCATATAACCTTGTTGAGCCTGAAAAAGTGATAAAAGTATGCTTGATCGTGTTCTCATGTATTTTCGAGCGTGAGAACGGACAAAGACCAAGCTCGAGGTTTTATACAAAAACCATAAAAAACAATCAAAACATCCGATGAAGAAGAAAAAATATGTCTGCATCCCTGTATATGAACATCGAAGTCATTACGCCTGCAAAAGTTGCACTCAAAAGGGCATTAGGGATTAGGTTTTAATAAATAAATAATTATAAAAATCCAATAACATGGTAAAAGTAAATATAAAGAAGTAAAAACTATTTTTACCATATTATTTTAACTTTACCACTATTTGAGCCCAAAAACTCCTCTTTTACCCTTAAAATTCGGCGTCAGATTGCGGGAGTTACGAGCATCCACTCGACGAACCGTCAGCGACAGTGAGGTAGGATCTTTCTCCTCTACTCTTTCATGGTTTAATTTTTCATTTTCATTGGCAAAAACCACCATTTTGAGTTTGTTTTGGGGTTATTATGGCGCTCATCCATTCTCGCAGGTGAGCTACATGGGACATGCGAGAATGGGTCATTCTCGCAGGTGGGCCCAAAGGCGTCTGCAAGAACCTCGTACTGTGCCTAAAGGGCACCTGTGAGAACCGTAAAGTGTAAAAAAAAATTAAAAATTTGCTGAATGAAAAGATACCAAATTGTGAATAGAGTTACTAATCTTCTTCTTGTGCTTCTTATGCAGGTATTTGGCCATCACAATGGTTCTGGAATGGCGCGAAAGGAAGCACGAAGAAGATAATTCCATTGTCAGAAATCATCTGCCCACCATTGCCGCTTTTCGAAACTGTGGTCTTCTGAAGTACTTTGGTATCCTGGGCATGAGGGCCCAAGTTAGGTTATTAGAGTACCTTGTGCATATGTGGGATCCCGATCAGAAAGTATTCCATGTAGGGGTCCACACATTGTCCTTGGATATTGAGGACATTTACTTCTTGACAGGACTGTCACGGCATGGGTACCATGTAAACCTGACTGGTAGCAGAGGTGGTGGGATGCCCATGAGTGAGTACTACCGCTTACATTGTGTTCCAGAGGCAGAGAGGAGAAAAGGGAAATTTTCCATTTGGGGAGTGCGGGATTTGACCCTCCGCACTATTTTGTTCACCATTGCTCATATGGTCGGGAGCTCCGCTCCTCACATGGCTCTTCAGAGCTACTTTAAGTATGCCATAGAGTGTACTGAGCCTCAAGTTTTTAACTGGGCAGATGCAGTGCGTCGTAGCATGAAGAGGCAGTTGACCAAATGCAGGCGAGGTAACCTGAAGAAATTTGGGTACGGATCTTTGTTGGTGTCCTTCTTTCTCGAGAGGGTTCCATTAATAAGGCTGCAGGTTGAGTGGGATTTACCGGCCCCAATAGGTCCAAGAATGTTGAGATGGTGTCAACTCATGGCCTGGCACGTAGCGGGACCAATTATCAAATATGATTATACCTTCTTCGACTGGTTGCGACCATAGATGCTAATGGTCGACGATTATGCTTATGTCGGGTTGGATTTCTGAGGAGATCTAGACATAGTCCTGCCCGAGGGTTCTCAGTGGGGGGAACTTGGTAAGAAGTACACAATTTTATTTTTTTTAAATGTTTTTGTGAATTTTATTATATGCAAATGTTTTTTATATGTTCGTCCAAAGACTAAATACAAAATTTGTTTTTGATGACACAGATGTGGGACATTACCGACCTCCTGGTACTTCTCCTATTCAGTGGTGAGGAGAGGTAGCGCCAATGCCACAATGGGACGACGAGGATTATGAAGCGGTGGAACAAAACCTAGAGGGTTTGACAGTAGATATTCCAGACATGCCTCTTGGAGAGGTTCCACAACGTTATCAGCGTCATACAGTAGGAGTGTTAGAGTCCATTGGTCGACTGCTCCGTAGGGTTGCCCGGGCAGTCATGTGTTACCGTAAAAGTCATCCATGACATCACTTTGTAGAAGCTATGAGCTTCATATTTTGACATTTTGGTCTTTGGATAGAACTTTTTGTAAAAAACTATTTTGATCGTTATATATACATACGGCTTCTACCGGTTCATCTTGTGTTGTGTGAAAATTGATGTGATTGATTTATAAATGATCCAAATATCTATCTAATACATATTTATCCAATGCATTAGTTAATGTATTTAGACATCTAGGAATATGTTGATATTAAATATAATCAAAATAACGTTCCAAGAGGCGAATTCACAAATACACCCGTAACAAAGTAGAACTTTGAATAGTATAAACATTACTTAAATGTAGTACTACAAGCTTCTAATCGAGTCGCACAACCAAATGACGGATTCTGAGTGAGATAGCATCAATCAACAATTCGATAATGGCGCTATACCCTGCAATATTGTTGGTCGCACGGCCGAGACACACACCTCGTAAGGAGACAAGTTCGTTTGTAGGGGCGTAAATTGCCCATGCAGCAGAAGCAAGGTTCTGAGTACTACGGCTAGCGCCATCAGCAAAGCCAGTGTAGGGTAGCAAAGACTCCGACATCTGGAAATCAAGCACGACGTCACATAAGGGCAGAGACCAGATAACGACAAAAGCAAGCTATAGTAACACACAAGAAGTATGATACAATAAAAATACAAGTACTCATGCACATGTGATTTTATGCATAGTACTTCTTCAAGTACAACCCATTCCTAGGTTCACTCAAAGGGATACTATCATAATATACTAACTCATAAGCCCCTTTTTCCAACACTCGTCTAATGATATAAGGACCTCGCCACATGGCTTCAAATTTTCCAGCTCCTAGCATATCTCAATCTTGTTCATAGAGGAGAACGAGATCTCCTTCAGAGAAAACGCGAGGCTTGACATGTTTGTCGTATTGGGCCTTGACACATTTTTTCTGAGCTTCTATGACTAGGGTAGCATCGCGTCGAGTTTCGTCTAATCGCATAAGATACAATAGACATTCTTCCTCAGCATAAGTGTTTGCTAGGAGTTCAACAACTAGTTTTAAAGAGGGTATCTCGCATTCAATCGGGAGAATGGATTCCAAACCATAGACTAACCAGAAAGGTGTAAACCCAGTAGCGGACTTGACGGATGTTCGGTAAGCCCACAATGTTGAAAACAACATCGTGTGCCAACTTGTTTTGTGAATCCCTATCATTCGTCGGAGCATAGTTATGAGAACTTTGTTAATTTCTTCGACTTGGTCGCTGGCTTGTGGGTAATAGGGTGTTGATTTTTCATGGAGAAGACCCAAATTTTCAGTAAGTTCGGACATCATGAAGTTTCTAAAGTGGTTACCATGATCAGTGACGATAGCCTGGAGAACACCAAAACGAGCTATGATGTGATTAAAAATGAATAATGTTGCGGTATTTCCAGTGTTGTCAAATGTCGGCATCGCCTCGGCCCATTTCGTAAAGTAATCTACGGCTACAATATTGTATCCATGCCCCCCAGCTAAGTGAGGGTGACATGTCATGAAATCGATGCCCCATTTCACAAAGGGACCAACAGAGACCACAGGGTGAAAAGGAGCAGGATGTGACCATATCTTCTGATTGTAGGTCTGGCAAGCATGGCATTTTTGAACGACGATTATGCAGTCGTTAAATAAAGAACGCCAAAAATACCATGTGCGTAAGATCTTCTGGGCAGTAGCATACCCAAACATATGACCACCACAGGCTCTAGAATGGCAGTAATTCAGAGCTTTCTCAGCTTTGTCGAATGTGAGTCAGCGTCGAAAAACAGAGTCAATCCCACGACGATAAAGAGTATCCCCGAGGATAATATAGTGACAGGCTTGGTAGCATATTCGACGTCGGTCAGTACGAGACAAAGTTGGCCGGAAATTCTGGGTTTGGAGATATATGATGATATCGCCATACCAAAGATCATCGGTGCTGACGAGGAAAAGGAATTCATCGAGTAATGAATCAGCTGCTACATTTTTCGTTTCAGAATGGGGAAAGTTGCATATCAACTCAGCAAACACTAAGGACTTCTTGGACTTAGCACGTTCGAATTCCAAGTCAAACTCCTGGAGTATCACAATCCATTTGGAGTATTTTCCCCCTAGCAATTGACGTGTGAAAATGTGTTGCATAGGGTTGCAATTAGAAATCATTTTAGTTTTGCGCGAGAGGATATAGTGCCGGAAGCTTTGGACGGCTGCCAAGGCCAGTTTTTCGACATGTAAATACTTGATTTCGGTAGGCATTAAACTTCGACTCAAGTAATAGATAACATGTTCGTGGTTAGCATCATCCTCTTGGATGAGAACCATACCAATGGTGTAATCCGAGGCAGCAAGGTAGAGGAAATAATCGCGACTGTAATCGGGGGGAAAGAGAAGCAGAGCACGCGTGAGGGACAATTTCAAAGCTTCGAAAGCATTGTTGGAGATGGTATCCCATACGAACTCAGACCCCTTTTTTAGTAGCCACATAAATACACGAGTTATCTTGGCGTAATTTGGGATAAAATGACGAAGAAAGTTTGCTTTCCCCTGCAAACTTTGTAACTGGCGAAGGGTAGAAGGAGGAGGGAGATTAAGGATTGCCTCAACCTTTAAAGGATCCACCCTGATCCCTTGATGTGAAACAATAAAACCTAGAAGTAGGCCAGATTCCACGCAGAAAACACACTTATGAGGATTCAAACGTATACGGTAAAATCGACAGCGAACGAAAATGGCTCGGAGGTGGGTTGGATGATCGACTCGGTGCATTGAGTGAGCGGGTAAATTTTCCAGATATGGTTGAATGATGTGCTTGATATCATGGAAAGCATAAGACATAGTGCGTTGAAAAGTTGTGCCAGTGTTCTTGAGACCGAAAGGGAGTTTTCGATAGGCAAAAGTACCCCAAGGACAAATAAAAGCAGTCTTATGTTGATCCTCGGGAACAATGTTGATTTGATTATACCCAGAGAAACCATCCATCAGAGAGAAGAATTCACTTCCGGCACAATCGTCGACAATCTGATTGACGAAAGGGGTAGGAAAGTTTTCTTTGGGACAAGCTTTGTTGATATCCCTATAATCAACGCATACACGAATTGTGCCTTGTTTCTTATCAATTGGGACAAGATTGGAAACCCAGTCAGTGAGAGCCACGGGGTAAATAAAGCTGGCTTTGAGAAGTTTCTCGACTTTGAGCTTAATAGCAACCACTTTACATGGGTGAATGGGACGAAGGAATTTCCAGATGGGTTTAGCATCGGGGTATGTCTTGATCTCATGTATCACAATTTCAGGGTCGATACCCAACATTTCTTCGTAGCTCCAAGCGAAGATGTCACGAAACTCTTTGAAAAGGGATGTGTAGGTGATGATTTCGTCAGAAGAACACGAAGCTCCGATATGGACATTTTCGACAATCCCAAGTTTGACGGATATGTCAAGGGGAATAGTGGGCGAGATATTGCTTAAGTTCCCTTCAGAAAACACATCGTGTGCAGACTCGGGAACGGTTGAGATGACGACAACGGTCAACGGGGTCATGATCCATTGATAGTTCTCAATGGTATGTTGTTCCAGAAAGAGGATGGAACGATGATGTCCATCGTCCCAACGGGTGTCTTCCATGATAGACATTATCATTTCGTATGTGAGAAAAATGACATGGAAAGGATCTAGAGATAACTCACCAAGAGAGGGGGTAGAAGGTGTTGTCGATTGAATGGCCTGATAGGCGGATTCGACTAGGCTTAATGGCATTTCATCGTCGTAATGAAGATAATCTCCAAGGGTCATGAGACGCAGGAAGTTTGTGAATCGAGGTGGAGATCATGTTGATTGAAGCAACAGACGAGCATGGAACATCGAGCGGTGGAATGGGGAAAGTACCCATTAAAGAAGAGTCTTTGAGAAGGCCTACACTGATGTTCTCATAACCCAGTGGGGTTTTAGCAATAAACGGTACAGTGCCATTATGGGTATCAAAATTAAAGAAGGCTAATTGGTTGACGGTGACTACCTTCCCTTGATGTGGGAAACGTACCACACAGAAAAGGGTCGACACAACTGTGTACATGGAATCGATCCAGCTGCGGCCAAGCAGAAGATTGTAATCAAGGGGAGCGTCAAAGATTTCACTTCGAATTGGACCGTTTTTCCTTCTAACGTGATGGACAACGAAGGAAGGACACTGCAGGGCTTAAAATCGGAGCCATTAAAGGCTTTGAGAGTGTTCTGGGATTCATTCAAAGAGGGACAGCCAATGGATTTCCAGCAAGTAAGAGACATGACACAGGTCGAGGCACCCTCGTCGATAATGGTTCGACAAATGTTTTTGTCAGAGACAATCACTTGGATCTGGAATGCGAGTTGAGGGGGTAACCTTGGAATGTGATCTTCCAAGTCAAAAATTATTAAATTCGTATCCGTCGGATTGATTCCACCGATAGCTTTCAACAGTGCCTTCTGTTGTGTGGGACAACTTTGAAGGACTTCGAGGGCTGGCATTGCAGAAGGTTCTTGGGCCAGATCTTCAACAATGTTGTAGTTCTGGGCAGCACGAGCATGAGGATTGAAATCCGATTTCCGAACGATGCCCTTTAAGGGGGATCGAAGAACTATTTCTAGGCTCAGTCATTTGAGATGAAGAGGACCGTTGATAGGTGGAGTCACGGGAGAGGGTTGTACCAAGGAAGGAGGTAGGTCATCAACCTTCTCTTTAGAGGGAGAATAAGCCTTGGCCCGAGTGGTGAGTACAATGTCATTCTTCTTTGAATCGCCAGTACACATCAATACATAGGATGTAGTAGAAGATGAGGGTTGGTCATGAATGACCAACTGAGCCTATTGTTGAGACGGGAAGGGTTGGGACAAAACGGTCAGAGCAGGTGGTTTTGGAGCTCCTTGAAGGAACTTAGTGACCTCGACACATTGTGGACAATCCTTTGTGTAGTGATCATCACTACAGATAAGACAAGGGTATCGAGGTTTGCACTTATCCCGATCGTCAACAGGTGTAGTTTTGGTTCGCTCTGCTTGAGAAGTATTTTTTTCCTCCTTATTCTTACCTCTTCCCTTTTTGGATTTGTTTTTATCAGCTGGGGTAGATTGAACTGCATTTACCTCAGAAGTCTTGCCGGTGGGAGGGGAAGGAGATGGAGCATTTTGAACATTAGAAGAAGCGGGTTTGGGGTTGGTGCTTGAGGTGGAATGTGGTTGGGCCTGGAAAGTGCCAATCACACCGTCGGCTGCATGAGAAGCAGCTAAAGTAGTTGAAGTGGCGGAAGTGGAAGGATGAGGTAAGTCAGGTAGTAAGTCGTAAAGGGTACCCATTTGTGAGAAAACGAGGTCAAGGTATTGAGCATGACTTATGGACTTCTCTTTTGTGACTACTCCACCCATAGCGATGTCATGACCGATGTCGTTCACAAATGATTTGGTGAACCACTCTGCCAGCAACTGATCGGGGAGTTTGAGTTTGATGAGACATTGTCTCCGTCGCCACTCATGAATGTGATCAGGTATATGAGTGGATTTGTTTTGTTTGAAAGAACTCAAAATCTCAGTCCCCATTTCATAACGAATCGGTAACTGGTAGTGTGTGAGGAAATCCATAGCTAGGGTGTTGAAGTCAGCAAAGAAACCTCATGGTAATTCTATATACCACTTTGCAGAAAAACCTATGAGGGTTCGTTGAAAAAGACGTAAACGAATAGAGTCATCCATCAACGAGTTGGATGAACACCAGAGGTGAAAAGTCATGACGTGATTGTTCGGGTCCTCTCCCGCTTTGCCATCGAATTTAGGGATGTCTAATGGTAGCTTGGCTGGTATAGCAGGCCATTGGGGAGAGTGACGAATTGGATCATTTAAAATACTTGACAAATCCGGAAGATCCAAAGTGGCCAAGAAGGGTAACTGTCGATTCACCTGCGGGTATTGGTGGCTTTGGGGAGGAAGCCCCATCGACAAACCAATAGGACCATCAACATTCTACATATAATGTGAATACCCAGGCAGATTCGGTGGTGGTTGGAGAGGATAGTATCTCATGGGATTGTATCCTTGAACATGGACATGAGTTTGAGAATTCGAGCCCCAAATGGGATTGAACATACCTGGATATGGTTGGCCTATACTAGGGGGTATCACAGATGCAGTCGGTAACTTCTACCCCCTAGTTGATTGAGGAGGATGTTGTATCAACTGATTCCAATACTGGGCCAAGGACGGAGGTATGTTTTGTCCATAAGGTGGGGTCAGTCCTCCTATCGAAGGTGGTGTTCCAATTTGGGGCAGCGTTCCAATTGGGGGTTGTGTTCCAATTGGGATTTGTGTTCCGATAGGAATTCACCCGCTGAGAGGGGATTGAGTCATGCCACCTTGGTGAAATTGTCCACCGACGGGAATATGGTAATTTGGTGTGAATGACGGAATAGTGCCACTAGGATTAAGACTATCAGTGGAGGATGAGAGAGTTCCTACAAAAGGAAATTGATGGAGTGTTGGAATAAAACCAGGAAGAGAGTGCCCAGAAGAAGAGGGACCACCAAGAGAGTCGGATGGGGTTTGCATAGGAGTGGGAATGGAAGCATTCAATGCACGGTATCCCGGTGGTAGTGTTGGGGTGACGCTGGGCATTCGTGATGTGTTGATGGGGGCGAGACTAACCACGGTAAACCCGGTGTGAACACTTGTAGTATCTGTATGATGGGCCATTTTGATAGGGATGGTCAAGATGTGGTCAGATCGCAGGGCGTCTGTACCAGGAAAGTAATAGGCGGTAGTAAATGGTACTGTCTCTGGGCTAGAGATTTCAGAAATCATAGGTGAGATGATTTCAGAAATCACAGGTGAGCCTGGACCAAAAAGGTCCCGTCGAAAAACGCCCGTATACCAAAAAGGATCTTGGCCTTCTATGCCTGGAAAGGGTCCAATCGGCGATCCGGAAAACACAACAACTAGGTCTCCAGAAGAATTCAGTTGCATAAATTGTCGCTCAGAATTGGGGTGAAGTTGAAATTCCTCTCGAGTATTGGTAATTCGGAAATGTTCTAGAGAGTCAGTTCATTCCACTTGTGGCGTGGTAACGTCTTGGACTTCACTCTGCCGAGGAGAGCCCTCAGGTGAACTTATAGGCAAGGGTTGAGAACCTTCCATATGCTCTGGAGATAAACCCTGCATTCTACGTGAATGACATGGAGGAGCTATTGTAAACGAGTGACAAACTTACGAAGAAAATTGTATGGTCAACTTTGGTAAACAAACAACACGTGCTAGTAAACAAAATCTAGGAAACAACACCAATCAAACGAGACCTTCTAATTCCGAAGTCACTAGTTGGTGATAAAATCCAACATCGCAACAACGAGACAAGAATGGGTTGGGATAGGGTGGAAAAGTTACGCTGACGACCTACTTAACGGACTTACACCCTGGTGCAAGCTCCCACAAATAATCATGGGTATACCCTCCAAGGAGCCCGAGTAAGTTTGGAGAACATCGATTCCAGGTACCGTGAAGACTTGCCCCTTCACAGTCACCTTGTGTAAGACCCTAGAAAGATAGGCCGCTAAGTTTACCACCGACAACAATAAAGCCTAGGGTGACAGTCGACAGTCCGATCCACATGCAAGGGCAGGGCATCTAGCCCGAAATCAACTCAAAAGGCTTCCACTCATCATTGTGGGTATACCTCCAAGTGATCCCCATAATATGTGCAATCTCTACACCGATATCAACAAAGTAGGGTGAGTAACTCTGTCAATATCAATGCGACCTCGTGTTTAACCCTTGTGTGAGAAGGGCTTCCCAGGACAAGATGTTGTAAATGGAATATGACACTCCTTAACACAAGATGCTATTGTGTGTTTTGTTCTTTGGAGAGTGTATCTCTCTTCCTATTCCAAAGCACTAGCCTAGTTAAATGTTGGTGTAATAGAGCCCTAGGAAAGAGTTACTAGTTAAATTTTACGATTGCGCAGTGTTATTAAGCGTTGTTGTTACTCAAAGGAAGCGGAGATGAAACTGATGTTGTATGAGACTCTGACCCAACGATGCATGGATGAGAATGAAATATATCAATTTCCATTCAATGAATCCTATGTATGAGAGGGAAAGAAAATTTTTCCGGATCAACCTTGAACTACAATACACAATTTCCTTTAAAATGCAATTGCAACAAATCACGCAAAAATAACAATTCTCTATTGTTTCTTTTGCAATAATTTCAACAATTGATTTTCAATACTTTTGAAGACAAAAATGATTTTGAAAGAAAAACGTTGTTCAATTTTCAAAAAGGACCTACACCATGATGGTGAGAGTGAAGAAAACCAAAAACTAATGAACAAGCAATAGATAAAAACCCAAACCAATTCTTTCAATGGAAACAAAAATAACAAGCAGACCAAACTAGTCTTTTCAATTGCATGAGAAAAGTAATCTTCCAAATAATGGGCAAATGATAAAGACAAAGAAGCTCAACTTTCAACCGATCGTTGGTTCTTAACCAAACAAACACACTCAGATTCCAAAATCAGAGAGTATATCTTTGCCGAGAAAAGTCAAGAAATGAAAGTCAAGAAAAATGGACAAGAAAAGCCTTTGATTTCCTAATACTGTTTGTGCACACAAACGAAGACAAGAAAACATCAACCAATGGTCCAAGAAGATCTTGGTAGGCACCTATATTGATCTGGGCAATTGAAAATGAAAAAATCTCAAATCCAAAATTTTGAAAAGAGGGTTCGCAGGCTGACAGTAATACACAGTGCGAGAATGGGTCATTCTCGTAGGCCATCTTCGAGCAGAGTGCGAGAACCTCACACTGGACCTAAAAGCAGGATGCGAACTCAATATATTCTCGCAGGCCACTGTGGGGGACAGTGCGAGAATGTCTGTAACTAAGCAATTTTTTGGAAAAAGACACAAAATTTGAAGAGGCCTCTGGACCCAAAGGGTCTATCAGGGTATCCTGAAGACTCAAAGATTGATATGAATGGAGAAAGGCAAGACAAGAACAAATGGCCAAGAAAAAACACCAAAAACCACAAAGAAAACAAGTTATCTCCCCATCGGAGTCGCCAATTTTGTTATCGGACTAACCGGTAGGTACGGACACTAATAGATCTCCCTAGATCCACCTGGATCTAGAACAAAACAGGACAGGACAAGACTCTTTCCCTAAGTTTTGACCATTGAATTAGCTAGTAGGGAGGAACAAGTAACATACCTTTATTTCGCTTCCTAGGGTCTCTGCTGCTCCCTCTTCGCTCCGATGCTCTCATGAAGTCAAGACCAAGACAACACAAACCAACCAAAGTGAAGATAGCAAAATATATTCAACTGTCAACTTATGTGTATGATCAAGGAATTACACAATAAAGTAAGAATCACTTTATGGGAAAAGGACATGTCGTTGTATCATATTAATCGAAAGTAGAAGATACAACCTGATCGCCTTGATGTCGCAAGCTTCCTTTCGGTGGCTCTTGGCTCCAACACACACACACTTTCTCAATCCTTGTATGAAGAAGATCTAATTCCTCTTGATAGACTTGCTAGAGTCTCCAAGCTCTTGTTCAAGCTAGGTCCTTCACACAATTCTTTCACCAATTCTCCAATGAATCTTGCTTAACCTTTTCCATGAGAATTCCATCAATATATAGGAGAGAATGAGATGGTTACTTATATAATAATGATCCCACAATATCAGGAAAACTAGTAAAAGGATAACCATTCGAATGCCAACCCATTCTTCTAGAATATTCCCTTCTAGAACCAGCGAGACTTCATCTTTTTCCAAGATTTAGAACAAGTTCGCACCCTAGTTATGTAGCACAGTGCGAGAATTTCGCACCCTAGCTGAAGGCAGCCTGCGAGAATGGGTCATTCTCACACCCTAGGATATTAGCAACCTGGGAAGTCTCTTCAAAAGTACGTTTTCTGGGAAGAGATGAATGTCACTTTTCTCAGGAGAAAGTTCTTATGAAGAGCCTGTGTACACCATCAAGATTGACCAAAATCATGGGTAACAAGGGGTGTTTTTCTTAATTAACTAGTTATGTTATGATTGTTAAGAGGTAAATGGGAGCCAAAAGGGGTCCCACATACTAGTTATTATTTATTTATAACCCTTATTATGATTTATTACTTTTCCCCCTAACTAAAAAGTTGGTTGAGTTTTTAGTTAACTTAACTAATGAAGTAGTTCAACTAATTCAACCAATTCTAATTGTTTAAAAGCAAAAGGAAACGGAGGAACAAGAGGAGGATAGAAGGAGAATCATACTAAGGTTTTCTTTTTGATTTATGTTGAGATAGTTTAGTTTTCATTCATTCCTTAATTGATCATAAGCCTACTTCTTTTTTATGATAGCAGGGTCTTATTGTAGACAACAAGATTCAGGGTTGAATTACATCATTCAGACACTTGTTTTTCAGAGGTGTTGATCTATCTTTGATAGTTCGTGTAGACTTGTATGTTTATGAATTAGTTTTCATGATTGAGAAAAGCTATTGTGTAGAGTCGAGTGGGCAGCAATCTGTGGCAAGCTGATCCAACTTTTAGAGTTCAGTTTTTTTTTTTTTTTGTCAGAGGTCCTTTTGTATGTTTCATCGGGGACGTCTAAGTTTGGCTTTGGTCCAAAACTTCTTCACGAAATTTTGTAAAGAGAATGACTCTTTGATGAATGGGAATGAAATACAGGATTGATTTATGTCTCATATGTCTTTATTTTCATTTTGGTGTCTTTACTTCTGTCTCTACATTCATTTCAGCAATTGTTATATTCAGAAAATCATATAAATAATGAATTTTCCAGCAAGCTTAAATTTATAAAAAGACTAGCCTAAGCACTTGTAATCAATATTTGTGAGTTAGGATATTATATTTGATGGCTATAAACATAGGGTGACATTCATGTCTATTTTTCTTTAGCCAAGAAGAATCTGAAAATGCTTGAGTAAGATCATTTCATATCTTTTCCTCAACGGTGCTCAATCGTGAAAAAATGTTTTTTAGGACCTCAAAATGTCCCCAGAAATTTAGGAACCGAAAAATCCCTAAAAATAGTAAGTTGCCAGAAAAATATTTTGAGCCAGTTGGAATAGGTGGGTGGCAAATGATATCCACTTAGATCATGAGGCTTCATGGAACCAACAGTGAAACACATTGAGTACAATCACAAGGCATGATATAACTAGCACATCCACTTCCGTCATTGCTAGTGAACGTCGATAGATAATTATCTGCAACAAGAAGAGAACCAAAGCGGCCACAACGATGCTAGTTGTGAATCCCTGACTCAAACATTTTGAATAGATGTGAAAAGAGAAATCATTTAAAGAAACCACCATATGAGGCTTATTCATTTGTCATATAATATAGTGTATGTGAAAAGGAATATCTAAGTGGAGTAAGGACATACCTAGGAGAATAATCACTATCAATCGATGTGACACCATGTAGCATCCCCATTCCCGAGCTGGGTAATTCCACTCCAAAATTCCAAACTTGGATACCATTAAACTCACTAAAAATGGTATGCAACCGCACAAAACTATGCAAAATAACAACAAGTATAAAAATACAGCATATACAGGAAGAACCCATGAAAGAAAATGCATCAATAATAACACAACACATAAACCATATACATAATTGACACTTATCTTTGGTAAAAAATCACCAACAACGTGCAAACCTTCCACGTTAATCCCAACCTTAGACCGCACTTCTCATAACTCTTAGGAGTGGGTCACCCTCGAGCTTGGACTAAGCTCCACCTAGGCAAAGGAATCCTAACCAGGCTAAAGTCTCTCAGACAACAGTAAAAACTCATACTTTGGTGCCAACTCTAGCAGACAACATATAGTCCCTCATTCCCCACATGCATGTCCCACCCCAGGAAGTGTGCCCCTTCTCTTCTCAACGGTCCTTCGATTGCCCCACTTCCCTTCCGGGGCTTCAACAACAGGTCGGAAAAGAAGTCTCAGATCCCTGTAGTTGCAGCTTGGCACCTTGGAAATCAATTCCCAATAGTTCTCTCACCTGGAGAGAATGCTCATGGTCCTGACAACCCACTTCTTCAGTATCCCACGAGCCTAAAAAGCCACCTCTTCAATACAGTTCCAAATTTTTCCATGGTACAGGTACATGTATAGGTGATGGAAGGATGAAGGTATGGATGACAATAATGTGGTGAGGTGAGAATGATGATGGAATCATAGAAAAGTAAACTAAGTCTTCCCAAACTTAAGTGCATGTTCCCAACTTGAAACTTGTCTTGTTGGGAACTACATGGGTCCCCCACATGGTGATACATTTCCCCTTAGAGACTTAGGATAAAATGAATTATCCCAACTTTAGATTTTAAACTTTAGGAATATTAATAAAATATTCTTGTTTGGCTTAAGTCTCCTTAGCTTATCCCCTTTCCTAGACTGTTAGCCCCCCTTTCCCATTCTAGTGGATTTTATCCTCCCATACTCTTTTTCCTAGTAGGTCTGCAACAGTGATGTGTTTTCATTAAAATATGAGTGTGATTACATTTTACAAATATAGGTTCACTGGCCTTTTAGCTTCTAGCTCTCCATCCTATTAACAACACAGGCACTATGGACTCAAAATACATATATACAAAGGCACTCTAGCCCCAAAGTATCTTGGCTCACCATCCTATATGTACAATCACATTTATATTTACAATTTGGGTTCAGCCTAGGGGTATTGCATTCAATTCCCCCTTATTTATGCATTGTCCTTAGTGCATTATATACGCATGTACAAACAAAAACTTAAAAAGTCTTCAAAAATATGCGGGTACTCTACTCTCATAACATCCTCGTTCTCCCAAGTTGCATCCTAGGGACCATACCAAGTCCATTGGACTTTTACTAGCCCTATGGCTCGATTTCGAAGTTTCTTTATCTGTCGATCCAATATGAAAATTGGTTTCACTTGAAAGTCACCTTCTTTATCCACCTGAATCACATTCCAATCAATGACATGATTAGCATCAGGTACATAATTTTTAAGAAAAGATACATGGAATACATTATGAATACACAAGGATGCAGGTAGTGCAAGAATGTATGCAACATGACCAATCTTCTACAGGATTTGAAACGGTCCACAATATCTCGTTGCAAGTTTTGAACATGAACTTCACTTGGCCTTCACTTTCAAGAACACATGGTTGCCTACTTTAAACTCCCTATGAGTTCTTCCTTTATCAACATAAATTTTATGTCTTTCTTGGGAAGCCTTTAAATTATGTTTTATTTTCACCATCTGCTCTTCCATTTTCCTAAGTAATTCTGGCCCAACCACTGCTCTATTTGTTGGGTTGTCCCAACTCACTGGTGTGTTTCATTTCCTACCATAAAGTTCCTTAAATGGATTCATCTTTAAAGATGCTCGATACCCTTTGTTGTAAGAAAACTCAACCAAATGAAAATAATCCTCTCATTTTGATGGTTTATCCATCACATGCATCCTTAGCATGTCCTCGATCACCTGGTTGACCCTCTCTATTTTCCCATATGACTCTGGATGATAGGGTGTGCTAAAGTTCATATTTGTTCCAAATCCGTTGAATAATCCTTCCCAAAAATTAGATATAAATTTGGGATCTTTGTCACATACAATTGTGTTAGGCACACCATGTAGCCCAACAATTTCTCTCATATAAATATCAACAATGTTAGTTGCCTTGTGAATGAGATTTACTGGAATAAAGTGGGTAGCTTTAGTAAGATTATCTACCACTACCATGATATAATCATGTTGCTTGGTAGTTCTAGGAAACTTAGTGGTGAAATCCATTGTGAAAACTTCCCATTTCCACTCAGGAATGGGTAATGGTAGTAGCAAACCAATTGTGTGTTTGTGCTCAACCTTGACTTTTTGACATTCCAAACACCTGGAAATAAAATCAACTACTTCTTTATTCATACATGGCCAATAATATTGGCTCTTGACAACTGCAATAGTTTTTTGGTAATCTGGGTGCCCAACATAAGGCACATTATGCATTTCTTTTAATATAAAAATTTTCAGTTACTGGGAGTTTGACACATAAATTCTACTTATGTACATGAGAATTTCATCCTCTTTTAACTCAAAATTTTCAAATTTTTGCTGCAAAATAATGTGCTGTAATTTTTTCTTTACTTCCACATAGTGTTGATTTGAATTTGCAGCCTCTAAAATTATGTATTTCAAATATGATTTTTACATGCTAAAGGTTGTAGCGTGCATCTCATGCACTCTCCTACTGAGTGCATAAACGACCTTGTTCCATTTACCCTTGATATGATTTATATCACATTCATACTCACTGAGGAATTCTAACTATCTACTTTTCCTAGCATTTAGAGTTGGTTGTCCAAAGAGATATTTCATACCACTATGGTATGTCCTCAACTCAAATATTTTCCTCATGAGGTAGTGCCTCCACATATTCAAGGCATGCACTATGGCTGCGAATTATAAATCATGAGTAGCATAGTGCCTTTCATGCTCTTTGAATTTTCTTGATTCGTAGCATACCACGTGCCCATTCTAACTAAGGACTCCCCCAAGCCCTTCTTTACAAGAATTTCTGCATACAATGAAGTCTTCATTCGGATCAACAATTCTTTACATTGGAGCACTTGTCAATAAATACTTCAGGTGTTGGAAGCTTCTTTCACAATCAACAATCCATTCAAATCTCACACCTTTCTTTTGAAAAGATGTGATTGGGTATGAAATCTTGGAGAATCCATCACTAAACCTTTTATAATATCCTCCAAGTCCCGTGAAAGGTCTCACCTCTAAGATATTCCTTGGTGTTTGTCATCCTTCAATGGATTTTATCTTCTCTGGGTCCACTTCTATCCCTTCCTCTGAAATAATATGCCCCAAGTAATGTATCTACCTCTGGTAGAATGAGTACTTGCTCAACTTTGCATAAAGTTGATGTTCTCTCAATACTTGTAGCACCATCCTCAAGTGTTTCTCATGATATTCTTCAAATTTTGAATAAATAAGTATGTCATCCAAAAATACAATGACAAACTTATCCAAGTATTCTATGAAAATACCATCCATTAAACACATGGACACAATTGGTGCATTTGACAATCCAAATGGCACCACATTGAACTCATAATGGCCATACCTCATTCTGACTTTTGTCTTGTTGATGTCTTCTTCTTTAATCCTCACCTAATGATAACCTGACCTGAGGTCAATCTTAGAGAATATATTTTCATCCTTTAGTTGGTCAAATAGGTCATCTATCCTTGGAAAATAATACGTTTTCTTCACAGTCACCTTATTCAACTGCCTGAAGTCAATGAAAATCCTTTGGGTTCCATCCTTTTTCTCCATAAATAATACTGGAGCACCACAAGGTGACACACTTGGGCATATATACCCCTTCTTTATAATCTCTTCAAGTTGAATTTGCAACTCTTTCAAATCTGGTGTACTCATCCTATAAGGAGTCTTGGATATTGGGGTTGCTCCAGGCATCCGGTTGATGGAGAAATCAATATCTCTCTTGGGTGGCAACCCCAATATTTCTTTAAATACATATTAAAACTCTTTTATGACTACATAGTCTTCAATATTTGGCCCTTTATCCTTAGGTGTCTCTTCCATGTGTGCTGAAAAATAATTGGCATCCTTTCATGAAGATTTTCTTTAACTGCAAAGTTGAAATCTCTATGATAGTTACAGATCTTGGAATACCGTGCACTCATTTCAAGTTTCCTTCTTCATCTGAGCAAGTAAAAGCCTTATTGTAGCCGTCTAGGACATCATGATGCATGTCCAACCAATCCAGACGAATTATGCAATCATATGAGCCCAAAGGTATGATATTCAAATCCACCCTTGTGTTTAGTCCATTCATGTCCATTGGACATGCCAAGTAACCATTTTTGGACATGCCAAGTAACTATCGGCCCTTTCAAAAACACCTGCGAAGCAGATGAAGTCTCACCTGAAGTAGAGGTAGGGGGGGTTGTAGGACTCAAGTGTCTACAACCTAGCTGGGACATAGATTTGTTATTGGACACTTCACAGAGAACTTAGCCAATAAAATGCATTAATTTATGATCCTTATTCACATCATAGATTAACCCTAATTATAGATCATCACAATAACACTCAATATTAAGCACATCTAGCCATTTAGCACATAGCATAATCTCAGATCTAACATTGATTCACATCATAAAGCACTAAGAACTCATAGATCTATATATCCTACATCAAGAACAATGCACTAAGAAAATAGATACATAAACACCATGAACACATCACACAAAGCACAATAACACATGATATACGTGGTTCACCCTAGTGTGGGGCTACGTCCACCAACTCTACGTGGTTCACCCTAGTGTGGGGCTACGTCCACCAACTCTTCTTCTTCTTTATTAGCTTCTTCCAATCTTCTTACATGCACCAAGCCACAAATCCAACTCCGCAAAGTACAAGAGATCTGCGCACACTCCGCCAAATCCTCCTTCCCCGAATAAGATCAAAGCACAAAGCCTTCATAGTATGCACACAAATCACTTACAAAATGCCCACACTTATCTCTGCAAGCTTCAACATGTCCTTGCACAAATCTAACTAGCCAAGCACTAAGTCGATCAATGACTAGTAACCAACTACAATCACCACAATCACACAGATCGAAATACTCTTACATTGCCTGGCTATTTATTTATACATTACAAAAAGGGGCCTAATCATGGGTAAACCCATGGACCGACATCCCATACTTGTTACATAAACCCTAAAATCCCAAAAATCCCACAAAAGGGGCAATATCCTGCGATCTCTGCTTCGCCTGGGTGCTCTGTCTTTGACCAGCCTGTCAAAGTCCCAAAAATGGTCAAACATGACTAGTGTTTCCTCAAAACCTGGTCAAGGGCCAATATGCCCCCAACACTCACCTGTGACTCGTCCCGAGTCACTCTGATCTGAGAAACTCTGCTTCGAAGGCTTCAAGCTTAACTCAAGTTGCCTCAAATTGTTGCTTCACCAGAGCCTCCTACTCGATGAAATTTTGAAGTACTCGCTCGGTGATAGGCCCTTGCAAGCGTTATTCTACTGTTGTGACCACCTGTTCCAACTGTGTGCCTTGTCCCTCGATCTCTTCAAAAAGTGTGCAGGATTCATCCTGCACCAGCTTGAGTCTCTAGGCCACCTCCATAACTCAACTCTGGATGGCAGTGACCTACTTCTGAACTGCATGTTTCTCCTGTGACCTTTTCATCTTCTCAATGGTCGTAAGCTATTTCAATTGCGCTTGCATGGTGGAAGTCTGTTGCTTTGCCTCCTGGAACTGTGCCTCCAATCTCCTTAGCTCTGGGTCTTCTACAAGGTGCTCATAAGTCTGCACCCTCATAAGTCTCTGGTCACTGAGTTGCTTGCATTCTGTGGCCAACGCCCTAATTCTTTCTACTGTTCTCCTAGCAGTTTATTCCCTTTGATCTTGTACTTCTTATGGAGTGATAGGCATTGCTTGAAGTTCTAGCTCTGTTACTCTTGCTTGGAGCTGTTGAATGGCCTCAGCAAGCTTCCCCACTTGGCTCTCGGTTGTCTCTTCTTCGGTCTGTGCCAAGCCTGGCACAGAGTGAAGTGCTCTATTTACTGCCTCTCTAACCCCCATCTACTCCACGAGCATCTAGTCTTTCTCTTTTCGGATTTTCTCTTTGTCCTCTTCGAACTTCACTCTAATGTCATCATTCTCTTGCTGCACAACCCGAAGTTTCTCTAAGGCTTCCTCCTTTTCTTGCCTCTAGGCCTTTGTGGCCTTCTCATTTCCTTCCTGGACTCAGAAAAGGTGAGCCTCTGTCGTATCTTCTATCCTTCACAATTGGGTGGGCTCATCCCCCAATTCTTCTCCTACTGATGACGACAGTGTAGTAGATACCGCTCAGCTTGAATAGATAGCTTGTTGTATCCCCTTCAACTCTGTCTCGATTCTGTCATACATTGTCTCATGTTTTGCTTCATTTCGTTGCAATATATCCTCTGAAGCATCTTCTACAGCTGTGATGATGAGGTCAACATCATCCACAGTGAGAACATTCTATAACTTAGGATTATTGGCTTGAGACGTCTTCCTTGATGAAGGCTTATGTGGAGAAACCTTCCTTTTATTTGATATCTTTGCCTCTATAATGGGATCCTTCGGCGGTGTCACTTCTCCCTTGTCTTTCTTGTCTTCTTCCCCTCTCTCCTCTTGGTTCACTTTGTTGCCTCCTCCTCCTGTAGGTGAGTCAGGTGAAGTTTCCTCCGATGCATTGTCCTTTTCCTCACTGTCTATGTCCTGCACTTCCTCCTTTTTCTTATTCTTCTTTTCACTACCCTGTCCATCATGTTCGACTCGGGTGACTAATGGGCTTACAATGATATTAGGGTTGGAGAGTTATGCATCCTCCACTGGTACAAGGAATTCTGCTGGCTATTCCTTGGTTATCTCTTCCATATATTCATCAATTAATTTGTAGTAAGACTGCAGCTCCTCCTTGTTTTCATCCCCACGCACGGTGATATATATGAAGTGCCAGTCTACGTAGAAATTTGCGAGTGGCCTGAACTGATGGAGTGTATCCAACGTCATCTAGGGGAAGGATTCAATGGCCTGCTTAAGATGTAAGTAGTAGGTGTGGAACACTGCATTTGATTTCCACTGCTTCACCATGTCGCTCGAATACCACAAAGTGGTGAACCTCGTAGCCAGTGGTTCTGATGGCTCAACTTCTGGGAATGTCGCTCCCTCTAGCATCTCCCAAGAAACAAATTCTATTAATACCAACAACCAACTAAAGTGGAACTTGTATCCCTGGTCCTGCGCTTCACGATAGTCCTTCTCCAATTCATTGACGAGGTAGCTCGCCCAGTTCATCTGCATCCCTTCAACGCACTTCCCTGCAAGGTCGACTACAAAACCTGTTACTTGCGTAGGGCAGTTCTTTCTGACGAGCTTTCCCACTATCAACTGACAAGCTAGGTGCAATGTGCCATCCTAGATGGAGTCGCTCCCCTTGATGCGCTGCGCCAAGGAGCGATCTATCATTTTTCCTGGGTAGAATTTTTGAGGGTCTGGTCCCTGCATGGTTAATCTAGTAATCAGGTGGATCAACACTGGATCCAAAATGATGCGCCTATCCAACCACAAGTACCCTCCATGGAATCATGACAGGAGGAGTTTAACGCACTGTTGGCATAGGGGCAGACCCAGGGTTCAACGCTCAAGAGCACCAACAAAGCCCTAACTACCAGCCCTTTTGGCGACACCTGTGAAGCAGATGAAGTCTCACCCAAGGTAGAGGCAAGGGTGGTTGCAAGATGGAGGTGTCTACAACCTTAGCTGGGACACAGATCTGTGATTATATCCTTTACAAAGAACTTATCACCATTCATTCATCACTATTCACCCCTATTGTACTTCGCAGATAAGACAGAATGTCGCAGTACTTGCTCAGATATAAGATATTTTAGTGCTTAGTAACAACAAAACATATTAGATCCTGTAGATCAGCACTAAGCATCCTCATACACATCAGATATACTATTCATATACATCTAGTGAATCACAAAGCATAATAAAATCTATCTAATCATGGCATAGCACTTAGCAAGATAATGAAAACACAAGGAAGCAACAACACAAAGCATAACACATAGGTTTACGTGGTTCACCCCCACCCTGGGGCTACGTCCACAAAGTCTTCTTCTTCTTTATTAGCTTTGGTCAATCTAATTATAGCACAGAGCTCGACTTGTACTCCGCATAAGACAGGAGATCTGTGTGCACCTCATCAAATCCTCCTTCCTCAAGTAGATCTAACAGAGAGCCTTCTTACAATCCGTGCACTCAGCACTTACAACACTTGCACTCAGCTCTGCAAGCCTCTTACAATCATGCACAAAGCATTTACATTCGATCACACAAATCTAATTACTAGCACTAAGTCATCCGCTCTTCTTACATTGCCTAGCTAATTATTTATGCTTTAAAACATAGGCCTAAACATGGGTAAACCGATGGGCCGACATCCTTTTCCCATTAGATTAACCCAAAATCCTAAAAGGGCCCAAAAGTGGGCCGAGATCCTGTGATCTCTGCTTCGCCTGGCGCTCCATCTTTGACAGGATGTCGATGTCTAAAAATGGTCAAATATGACCAAGTGTTCCTCAAAACTTGGTCAAGGGCCAACAACCCCCCAACACTCACCTGTGACTCGTCCCGAGTCATTCTAGTTTGATCAACTCCGCTTCGAATGTGTCAAGATTGGCCTAAGCTACTTCGACCTACTACAGTGCGACCGCCTCTTGCTTAGTGAACTCCTGGATCACTACGTCGTTTACTAGTCCTTCCATGTGTTGTTCTGTGGTGATGACAACCTGTTCAAGCTCGGTTGCCTGGCTCTCAAATTCAGTGAATAGTTGGCATGCTTTCTCTTGGAGTGGTTGAAGTCATTGAGAGACTTCCATCACTTTACTTTGCAACATGTGTACCTATTGTTGGGCAGTGCATTGTTCTGGAAATTGCTTCATTCTTTCAACTGGGGTCAAGGCCTTCAGCTGCGCTTGTAGCGTATCTGCATGTTGCTTTGCTTCTTGGAGTTGTGCTTCTAATGTCTGCAATTCTAGGTTCTCTGTGAGGTTCTCATAAGTCTGGGTTCTTTTAGCACTCAACTGCTTACATTCCAAAGCCAAGGTTTTTAACCTGTCAACTGCACTATGGGAAGTTGCCTCCCTTAGATCTCAAACTTCTTGTGGAGTCTCGGGCACAGTACGAAGTTCCAGATCTGCGATGCACTGCTGAAGTTGTTGGATTACTTCTTCAAGTTGTGCCACCTGCTGTGGGACACGTTCTTCAATTTTCACTTCAATGACCATCACAGAGCGAAGTTCTCTGTGAACTCTTTCATGTACTTCAAGTTGCTCTGCTAGCAATTGGTCCTTGCTCCGTTGTAACTGTGATTTATCCTCTTGCCACTTCGCTTGTAAGGTAAGCTACTCCTATTCTACCTTCCTCTGTTGTACTATAAGTGCGCTCTGTACCTGTGCCAAAGCTTGGGTGGCTTGCAATGTGTCTTCTTGAGCTCGTCGAAGGTAAGCTTCGACTTTCTCAGTGATCTGGCGTAATTTGGTGGCCTCATTAGTTGTTCCTATTGTTTCAATGGTCAAGGGAACCATAGAAACTGCTCTACTGGACTGGAGTGCCCGCTGCACTTCTTGAAGTTCACCCTTGATCCGACTGAATACCTCCTCTTGCTTTGCTTCTTGCTTTTTTGCGATCTCTAGTTAGGTATCATTCAACGCAATGATCAAGAAGTTGAAGTCATCCTATGTGAGGGTAGTGTTAAACATAGTCTGGGTGGCCTTAGCTTTCTTTCGGGATGAAGGATTTGGTGGGATAATCTTCCTTTTCTTGGAGGGATCCTCCTCCTCTCTAGGTGGAGTAACCTCGCCTTGGTTTTTCTCAACTTATGTGCCACCTAGTTCTTCACCATCACCTTCCTTCGCAGGTGAGATCAAAGTGGTGTTCGTGGATGTGCTATGGACATCTTGAATTTCCACATCCTTCTTAGTCTTGCGCGGTCCAGGTGTATCCGACATAGCTTTAGGGCTATCCACGTCAGACATCTCTGTGGGTTATGCTACAACAAGGAGGTTCACCGACCATTCCTTGGTAATCTGCTCCAAGTCTTCTTCTGTCAAATTGTAGTACGACTGGAGTTGTTGTTTGTGCTCATCAACGTGCGATGTGATATAGGTGAAGTGGTGGTCTGCGCTGAATTTGATCAAAGGTCTAAACCTATGAATTGTGTTTGGTGTGAGGTGCGGTGTAGACTAGATTGCATTCTTCAATTTATTGTAATAAGCGTGGAAAACAACATTGGATTGCCACTGTTTGTTCATGTCGATGGAGTACAATAGCGTAAAAAAATTCACAGCCAGTGGTTTGAAGGGTTCGATCTCCAGAAAAGTGGCACCTTCTGGTAGCTCCCAAGCGATGAAATCGATGAGTATGAGAAACCAACTAAAGTGGAATTCATACCCTTGGTCTTGCACTTGTCTGCAGTCAAGCTCTAGCTGATTTACAAGGTACTTTTCCTTGTTCATTTGTAGTCCCTCCACGCACTTCCCTGCGAGGTCAACTACAAATCCAGTCACTTGTGTGGGTCTTTTCTTTCAGACTAACTTCCCTACAATCAGTTGGCAACCGAGGCACACTGCTGCATTCTCTATGGAGGCTACCTTGTAGCCTCGCGTTCCCTTCTCTACATCGCCATATGTGTCTTTTATTCGTTGGGCAAGAGCGCGATCTACGGTCTTTCTAGGGTAAAACTCATGTGGGTCAGAGCCCTGCATGATTAGCCCTGTGATCCGATTGATCAGAATTGGATCCACAGTGATGTGGCGGTCCAACCATAAGTATCCTCTGCGGTAGCAGAAAAACAACAATCTGACGCATGCATTCTCTTCCTGATGCCTCCCGAAATGCGAAATCTTCATTAAATTGAGGAGGGTTGACTGCGTGAGGTTATGGGTCCATTACTGGGGGACAATATTCGAGTTCCTCCCTTTTGTGATAGTTAAGTACTTGTGCAGGGCTAACATACTATAAACTTTGCGATCTCCAAGGTTAAAATAACTAAATTTCAGCGCTGTGAGTTTATCCTGGTCAGCACGAACTGCGTGCACCCCTTTCGGGAGGTACGCAGTGACCACGACATAGTCGAAGTCTCTGGGTACAGTTTATCGATTCACTATGCTGCTTAGTGGTGGGATATACTTAGGCAAGATACTTGGGATCATCTTCACAGTGGCGAAGTCGTTTTAGAGCTTAGATCGTCTTTCCGAAGGCAGTTGGGATGGTCCTGCGCGAGCATTGGAGGGGGAAGTTGGCAATGCTCCTGAGGACGATGCCTATACACCTGTAGACATTCCTCACTCTGACATGACTCTCTCAGTCATTAAGTCAATTAAAAATTCTTCAACTTCTTTCTCAGCAGCGCTGAGCTCGTCCGACATACAAGCTTGGGTAAACTAGCTCGGGTGCAAAAGGAATTCAGAGACTACAGTGAATAGTATGGGAACAAGGCAATGATATCAGGGTGAGTTAATCTCAGGTTTCGTGCTCAAATTCTCACTTATAAAAAAGTATTATCGGGGCGTGGCACGATGGACTAAGTAGGGAAACTTAGTAACGACTTGTTGGAAACGGTTATGATCCTTCATTAACTTATGTTCAACCCGTTATGGTGTGTTTCAATGGTTGGATGACGAACCTTTATTGATTTTCTACCCGTTGAGAGTGGAATTCGAACGAATATATTGGCCCTAATGACTATATTGCTTCGTCATGGAGAAGTACTCTATGTCATTGTTCTGATATCTCGGCAAAGTTCCAATTCTGCAATTTTTCTATCTGTGAAATATCCTCTAGAACCTCTTGTAACCTTACAGTATTAGCCCTTTTCTTTCTTAACTTTCTAGCCTTCTTCCTAGTGAGCTTCATCTCAGTAATGATTTTACCTTTTTGATTCTTATATTTTTTGGTCTTAGTTATTTCGTGTTGTTGAAAGTCTTTCCTAGGGTTCCTTGATAATACTTCTTTTGTATAAAAAACAGGTAACTCGATCTTCTATGGATCCTCTAGTGTTCTCTTAGCCTGGACATCGGAGTTGCTAGTATTAAATATTTATGATCTACTCTTATGTTCTTCAATCAAGTGTGTGATCCTTCTGGTCATAAAGTATTTTAACTCTTGCTTCTTCTGTTCCAAAACTTCTTCTTCCTCTTTTCATCTGGCTTGCTCTCTATCAATCCAAGGTTTTCCTATGAGCATGGTAAATGAGGCATTGTCTTCAAAAAATTTAATAATCTCAAAGTCTTCCTCTGTCGAAGTTCCATTGACAGTCATAGGTATCCGGGCGAGCCTTCCACATAGGTTTACTATCTTTCCTCTGAATAAACTTGTTCCTCCTAGGGAAGGGATCATGGCAGGCTTTCCTATAGCTTCCCAAGTTCTTTCTGGTATAATTTTCACTTGTGTTTCTTCATCAAGAATACAGTCAATGTCGAAGTCCCCTATTCTTGCTTCGACTTGCTCCTTTTCTTTGAAGATCTATGATAGCATAACATGTCGGTGATCATTCAAGGTGTCTTTCATCTGTAGCAATATCTTTTCTAATTCCTTCTAAGTTTCTACTATCTCTAGATCTTCCTTAGGGTTTTCTTCATTCAGATTCATTCTTTCAAGCTTAGCAATCATTCTAGGGCAATCCAACACTTCATGGTACAAATATTTGCAATAGAGACAACTAGGTCTTTTACCAGGGCATTCCTTAACAAGATGTCTCGGTCTTCTGCAACTGTAACAGAGGGTTAACAATCTCTTTCGTTTAAATCTTCCCCCACTTCTTTTGTACTGCACACCAGGATCATGGTAGCTAGCCTGCAAAAAAATCTTTCTAGGATCCTGCATCCACTTGTTAGTCCAAACATTCTTTCTATGCATAGGTATAACATATCTATCATTATACTTATCAAGTCTATTCATATCAAACTTTCTTTCATTTATTAATGCCCTAGTTTTGAAGCTAGGACAAAATCTATCAAGCATACCTAGATCCATGCTTTAGAAACAAACAATTTCACTTATCTTACTTCTACAAAGCACCAAGCTTTCAGATCTAATTTTTTTTTACTATTCTTACCTTTATTAGAGCACAAAGATTACAGATCTTACCTCTTTTATGCAGATCTGACTTCTTTCTTTCATAAATTTCCACTTTTACTTTTCTTAGATCATAGAGCGTTCAGATCTAGCTTCTTTTCTTTGGATCTGATCTTCCTTTCTTCAAATCTAACCTTATTCCTGGCACAAAGCTTCACAATTTGAGTAAAGATCTACGCACTAGGGAAACAGATCTATGCACAGAGCTTTATTTTGCACAAAGTTTCTTCTTCCTTAGTTCCCAGCAATCACAGTTTCAGGTCCCAGCAACAGAACCATTTGTTGGCACAGGGGCAGACCTAGAGTTCAATGCTCAAGAGAACACCAACAAATCCCAAACTACCGACCCTTTCAGCAACACCTGCGAAGCAGATAAAGTCTCACCTGAGGTAGAGGTAGGGGTGGTTGCAAGACTCGAGTGTCTGCAACCTTAGTTGGGACACAAATCCGTGATTATATCCTTTACAGAGAACTTAGCACCGTTCATTCATCACTATTCACCCCTATTGTACTTCGCAGATAAGACAGAACATTGCAGTACTTGCTCAGATATAATATATTTCAGTTCTTAGTAACAACAAAACATATTAGATCCTGTAGATCAACACTAAGCATCCTCATACACATCATATATAATATTCATATATATCTAGTGAATCACAAAGCATAAGCAAATCTATCTAATCATGGAATAACACTTATCAAGATAATGAAAACACAAGGAAGCAATAACACAAAGCATTACACACAGGTTTACGTGGTTCACCCCCACCCTGGGGCTATTTCCACAAAGTCTTCTTCTTATTTATTAGCTTTGGTCAATCTAATTACAACACAGAGCTCGACTTGTACTCCACATAGGATAGGAGATCTGTGCGCACCTCACCAAATCCTCCTTCCCCGAGTAGATCTAGCACAGAGCCTTCTTACAATCTGTGCACTCAGCACTTACAACACTTGCACTCAGCGCTGTAAGCCTCTTACAATCATGCACAAAGCATTTACATTTGATCACATAGATCTAATTACTAGCACTAAGCCATCCGCTCTTCTTGCATTTCCTAGATACTTATTTATACTTTACAACATAGGCCTAAACATGGGTAAACCCATGGGCCGACATCCTTTTCCTATTACATTGACCCAAAACCCTAAAAGGGCCCCAAAAGTGGGTCGAGATCCCATGATCTCTACTTCGCCTGGTGCTCCATATTTGACAGGGTGTCGATGTCCAAAAACGGTCAAATATGAACAAGTGTTCCTCAAAACTTGGTCAAGGGCCAACATGAACACGTTAACCTCCTGATGTCGACTGAAGTGTGGGATCTTCATCACATTTAAGATAGTTGATATTGCAATCTTCTTGATCCATGGCTAGGGAACTATCTTAGGATTCTTCCCAATCATCTTTCTTAGTTAGAGATGCAGTGCGAGAATCACATAATTATTCTTGTCGTCGAGGTTAAAATCACTTATCTTAAGAGATGGGATCAGTCCCAACTGCGGTCCTACTGCACGTATCCATTTTAGGAGGTATGCAGTGATGAGTGTGTACTCAAAATCTCTCGAGATTTTTTCATGACTAACCGTGCCAGCCAAGGGCAGGATGTAGTCAGGCAAGACCGACGGGATCTGCTTTGCATTCACCAGATCATCGTGGTGATTACTTCTCTTCTCCGTTGCGGTTCGGGATGGACCAGATCAACGTCCATTCGAGGGCGATGCTTGTAATCCTCCTATCAATGAGGCATGTACTCCTGTGGACATGACTTTCTCAGCCATAAGGTCTATTAAGATCTCCTCCGCAAAATTCTCTACTACGCTGCATTTCCCTGACATGAACACTCGTAGAAAATAACTCGGGTGGGTGAACAAGTAATCAAGGTAACAAACTCAATGGTGATCTCTAGACAGCACAACACGGTAGGTAATCACTTCTCTATTAGTTCAAATATCTCAGTTTTCAAAAGTGGTCCCAGTGTGGCATTCGACGGATTAAATAAACAACGTCGTAATAGATTCCTTCAACGGGTTGAAATGCCTCAATCCATTCATTATGGCGCGGTCTCAATGGTCCAATGGCGATATTTTCCAGTAATAACTATGTTTCTAACCGTTCCAGAGCGTCATTATAATGGTCGGGGCACCTCCAATGGTCATATAGCTTCGTCGTGGCAAAGTGCCTTTCTGCACGGTTCTGCTAATCCGACGAGGTTCAAATTCTACAAGCCTACCTTCTGCGAAGTCTTCTCTGTAACTTCCTACAGTTTTTCTAACTTTGCCTTCTTCTTAATGAGATTTCTAGCCTTCTTTCCTGTGATCTGAGTCTCTGGATTCCACTTTCCATTCTTATTCTTATTTAGCTTAGTAACTTCGCACTAATGAGGGTCTTCCAAAGGGTTCGAATGTAATACCTCTTTGCTTTCTACTTCTGGGGTAGGTGCTCTTCTCTCCTGCATGGATAGGGTTTTCAATCCTTCCTACATTCTTGCAACTTCGATAGCTAAGTCTCTGACCCTTAGTTGCTTCGACTTTTCCTCTTGTTCTTTGATTAAGCATGCTATTCTCCTAGCCATGAAATCCCTTAATTCTTGTTTTTTCTGTTCTATAGATTCCTCCTCTTCTTTTCTTCGGATCTGATCTTTCTCAATCCAGATCTTTCCTAACAAAAGTGCAAAAGGGGTGTTGTCCTCAACAAATTTAATGACTTCAAATTCTTCTTCAATCGATGCTCCATGAGAAATCATAGTTACCTGAGTAAGTCTTCCACATAGGGTTATCATCTTTCCTTTAAACAATCCTATCCTTCCCAATGAAGGAATCATAGCTGGCTTTCCCAAAATTTCTCAAGTACTTTCTGGCATAAGATTCACCTGTGTTTCCTCATCTAATACACAATCTATGTCAAAGTCTCCTATTCTTGTTTCTATGCATTGCTTCTCTTTTAACATCTCTAGTAAATTGATGTCTCTGTGATCATTCGGGGTTTATTTCAGCTGTAATAACATAGCTTCTGATTCTTTCTGGTTTTCTTCACCTTCTTCATGGTTTTCTTGTCTCATGTTAATATTTTCAACTTTAGAAATCATTCTAGGGCAATCCAAAACCTCATGATCCACAACTTTACAACAAAGACAAATAGGACCTACACCAGGGAATTCCTTAGCAAGATGTCTCGATATTCTGCAGATATAACATAGTGTTAATCCTCTCTTTCTTTTGAATGATCCCCAACCTTTTCTGTACTGCACACTAACATCACAGTGATGGACCTGCAATCTGCAAAATTTCTTTCTAGGATCCTGCATCCACTTGTTAGTCCAAAAATTCTTTCTATGCATAGGAATAACATATCTTTCACTATTTCTATTAAATTTATTCAGATCAAATCTTCTTTCTTCTAGTTGTGCCCTAGTTTTCAAACTAGGACAAAATCTATCAAACATACCTAGATTCATACTTTTGAAGCAAAAATATCCACTTATCTTACCTTTATCATAGCACAAATCTTTAAGATCTTACCTCTTTTCTTTAGATCATACTTCTCTTTCTAGCACAAAGCTTCACAAATCCAGTAGAATACTGCACACTACAACAACAAATCTATGCATAGAGATTTCTCTTTTCTTCAGTTCCCAACAATCACATCTTCAGGTCTCGACAACAGAACCATTTGTTGGCATAGGGGTAGACCCATGGTTCAATGCTTCAACAATGCACCAACAAAACCCTGACTACTGACCCTTTCAGAAACACCTGCGAAGCAGATGAAGTCTCACCCAAGGTAGAGGCAGGGGGGTTGCAAGACTCAAGTGTCTACAACCTAGTTGGGACATAGATCTGTGATTACAAACTTCACAGAGCACTTAGTCAATAACATGCATTAATTTATTATCCTTATTCACATCGCAGATTAACCCTAATTACAGATCAATGCAGTAAAACTCAAGATTAAGCACATCTAACCATTTAGCACATAGCATAATCTCAAATCTAACATTCATTCACATCATAAAGCACCAAGGATTCATATATCTATCTATCCTACATCAAGAACAATGCACTAAGAAAATAGATACATAAACACCATGAACACATCGCACAAATCACAATAACACAGGATATATGTGATTCACCCCAGTGTGGGGCTACATCCACCAACTCTTCTTCTTCTTTATTAGCTTCTTCCAATATTCTTACATGCACCAAGCCACAAATCCAACTCTGCAAAGGACAGGAGATCTGCACACACTCTGTTAGATCCTCCTTCCCCAAATCAAATCAAAGCACAAAGCCTTACACATTCTGCGAACAAATCACTTACAAAACGCTTGCACTTAGCTCTGCAAGCTTCAACATGTCCTTGCACAAAGCCAACTAGCCAAGCACTAAGCCGATCAATGACTAGTAACCAACTACAATCACCACAATCACATAGATCGAACTACTCTTACATCGCCTGACTACTTATTTATACATTACAAAAAGGGGCCTAAGCATGGGTAAACCCATGGATCGACATCCAATACCTGTTACATAAACCTTAAAATCCCAAAAATCCCACAAAAGGGGCAAGATCCCGCGATCTCTGCTTCGCCTAGGCTCTTCGTCTTCGACCAGCCTATCGAAGTCCCAAAAATGGTCAAACATGACCAGTGTTTCCTCAAAACCTGGTCAAGGGCCAACAACCACCTTGTTAATTTTCCTATTTGATCATGTGGCTAGTTCCACCAACCAAGGTTTCCCAAGCTTGTTTTTTTGGCAATTTAAATCTTTCCACCATCTTAAGATCTAGATAACCATGACTAGATCCTGAACCAATTAAAACAACAACGGGTTGACTGTTAATCTTACCATCCGCTTCAATCATGTGTGACTAAAACTCATCTTGCTGGTTATCCAAGGCTGTGTAGATCCTAGGTACATTTTTTCCCATGTCCTCCACTGTATCAACTTGTTGTACATTATGAAAAGTCCCCACTTTTTCACCATTGTGAGAGAAATCTATGTACATGTGATCTCCCCCACAACCCCAACATTGAATAGGTGTTTGTGTTGGTCTTTTCCCCATTGTTTCTGCCATTTTGGGATCTTTAGAAGTTGGTTTTCCTTGAATATTGTTTTTGAAAAATGGTGTCTTGGTCCCCTTCTTCCTTTGTTCCATATTTCTTTTCTTCTTGTCTTCCCAAGAATTTTGGAAAGTTGGTCCTCCTCTATGCTAATAATAAAGGAATTTATCCCTCCTTATGGTTTCTTCCAATGTCTTGGGATCATCATATTGTATCTTATCACTGATAAATGATGACATCCCACTCACATGCCTCTGAATCTTAACTTATTCATCCTTGATAAAAGAAATATATTTCAACAACTCCAAAAATCTCCTTTCATACTCATATATGATCATACTCCCAAGATTGATTTCAAAGAAATTCTTCATTCTCTTATCATAGTAACGTTTGGTTAAGTATTTCTTTTGAAAATACCTTTTAAATTCCCTCCAAGCAACCTTCTTCCCATCAGTTTGTTGCACTTGCAAAAACTGGTCCCACCACATTGATGCGTTTCCTTTGAGATGATAAATGACAATTCTCCCCTCTGCCTATGAAGAGTAATTATGTAACTGAAATTACTTCCTCATCCCCATCAGCCAGGTCTCTGCATCCTCATCCTTCTTGTTCTCATCATCAAAGGTAGGAGGCTTGATCTTATTCATCTATCCTCATAGTTCATCCACCCCAGACCTCTTCTTATGCTTCCTGACAGGGGATGGGATTGAACTACTATGTTCTCTTCTATCTGAATTCCTTGGAGAGTGATGGTGACACATGTCAACACTTCTCGTTCTTCTTCTCTCATCATGAGAATCGTGACTCCTTGATCTGCTTTACTCGATATCCTCATCCATCTTCTTCTCTATTCTATCCAAGCTCTGCATCAACTTGATGTTGAAGACTTATTATTGCTCCTTCGATTTCATAAATCTCTCATTATCAACTTTATAACTTTAGACATCTTTTTTCAAACTTTTTAGGGTATCTACCAATTTCATGTTGTCTTCCTTTCCTTCTCCATGTCCATTTGAATTTATACCCTCATTACCCATACTGACATACTTCCCTTTGATCTCATCTTCATGATTGTAGGTTCTTTGTGAATATTCCATGTTTATGATCTATGTGTTGAGTCTATTTTGATAAAATTGTTGTTAACTTTGCAAAATGTGCAAGAAACAAGATCTGTTAGACTAAATAATTATGAAATCTATAAATACTAGGCACACTTATGTTCCATGAGAGTATCATAATATTTTCTTTTGATTCCTTTCGAATTTAATAATCAAATTTAATTTTATGGGTGGATATATGGAATATTATGTCCAAGACCTTTCCAATGACTACTTCCTTGCTCATTTCTAAGTCTTGAGAAATTTTTTATGGTCACTTGAATATTACTCATTAATTCCTTCTGTTCATCCCTTAACCAGGTGCAATTCTGAACTGTGTTTATGCATCTTTGTACCTTCTCTTTTGTAATTTTGGTAGGATCTCAACCGGGTTCCTTCATCATCATATTTTGGACAATCTGTCCAATTTTCACCTTTATCTGGGTTCTGGGCTGCTAGATTCAACATGTTGAAGTTTAAGGCCAAATTACATTTTTAGCCCTGAATGCTACATGTTCCTTTTATGCCCTCCTGTGAATTTTATGTGCCTAAATTTCTATTTTGACTCCATGGATGTCTTCTATGGCTCAAGATATTTCCATATACTACTTGTTTCTGGATAAATCCGTAAGTGCGGACACGAACCGATCTCCCTAGATCCACCTGGATCTAGAACAAAACAGGACAGAATAATACACTTTCCCTAGATCTAGCCTATTGAACGAACTAAGAGATAAGGATTATGGGCATACCTTATGAACGCTTTCCTTTGATCTCTGTTGTTCCAAGCTTTGCTCCAATGCTCTTGCACCATTCAGATCACGACAGTACAAACCAATCGAAGTAAAGGTAGATTAATACATTCAATGGCTAGTCTACACATATGATCAAGGAATTATGTAATAAAGTGACATCATCTTTATGGGAAAGGGACATATTACTGTATCGGATTAATTGAAAGTGAAACTTACAACCTGAGCCTTGATGTCATAGGTCTCCTTTCGATGGCTCCTAGCTCTGACACACACACCTTCTCATGTATGAAGAAAATCAACTACTTTTAATGACCTTGCTGTGGTCTCTAGCTGTTGTAGCATCAATCCTTCACACAGGCTTTCAATAAATGTCCAATAAATCTCTTGCTAGCTTGCTCCTTAACCTTTTCCATGAGCAATCTCCTCAATATATAGGAGAAAATAGTTTAGTTACTTGGATAGGAAATGATCCCAAGATATCTGGAATGCCAACTCTTAGATAACCATTCGTTAGCCAACTCATTCTTCTCGAAGATTTCCTTCTAGAAGGCTCGAGAACTTCATCTTTTTCCGCTTTAAGAAGATGTTCGCACCCTGGCAATTAGGTACAGTGCGAACTGTTCGCACTCCATCTTAATGCAGCCTACGAGAATTAGGCATTCTCGCAGGAAAGTATATAGGTAGCCTGCGAACTTCTTTGAAAAATATGATTTTTGGAAACAGAGAAGTGTAACTTTTCTCAGGAAAGTATTCTTAGTGAAGAGCTTGATTTTCCATCATCATAACATTATCATAGCATCATCACGATGACCAAAATTATGGATAACAGAATGCCCCCCAAAGTCTGAGAGTGGAATCAGTGACAATCGATAGACTTTGTAAGCTACATGTGTGTGTCAAGAACCAAGAGCACATCTAATCAGAGACCTGCAAACATCCAAGCATCAACAGAATATCATGTATACCAATTCTTGAGGTAGGCTTTCCCATACTCAGATCATCGACTGATGACATCATAAACCAAGGTCATGGCAACCAATCATACACTGTGGATCCATGCAGTCAGAATATAGCACAGCCACCTGAATACACTGTAGATCTGTGCGACAAATTTTCAACCCAGACGACATAGCCACGAAACATACACAGTGGATCTATGTGTCGCAAATTATACATATACTCCATCGCAACCTGGATCATAAAGATAATATCCAGGGTCTTCAATCTCATCGCCCAAAGTACGAATATAACCATGTGATTACATGTGTTGAAGTCGAACATGGTAGAAACCACTTGATTACCGGTCATTGATGTAACCGTTAACAAGCGCGAGGGAAATCACCATTGATGTCAATGACCCCCAAGGTACTAAAGTACAATCTATTGACTGTGAATAAATGAGTTGATGTAAAACAATCGACAGAATCTTTCGATCAGGAGTCAATGATGTAAACCCATTGTCGAAAGCGAGGAAACTTTCCATTGAGGCATGCAAGCTCCAACGTACTGAATGATTTCTAAGTCTTAATCCCGGATAATGCGTTGATGTCGACAGAACAAGACTTGTCACAAGAGGGCCTTGACATATCCCCCATCAATGACATGAAATGAGTAACAGAGTTTGAAAGTGAGACAGAGCATGTGACAATTGGACTTTGGACACAGGGAAGGCCGACGCAAAAGGAATGGATAATTGCATATGGCCGACTCAAATAGAGGTTTCAGACGGACTCCTCTTGAACATATGAATGACACGACCAATGATTTGGAAACATTGACTCAAAGACGACAGAGGGAAAGACCTTGATATCAAATCAAATGAGAGACAAATGGATTACCCAAACTAGCTTCAGATGATAAATAGGGGGTGTCATGTTCAAGAGCGACACTTACTACCAATTAACACAAAGATGAAACATATCCCTTTCCCAAATTTTCCCCCACCATTTATGGCAAGTACCTCTTTATTTTTACGCAAGCTTGAAGAGGATCACATATGCTTGTTGATAT
>JZKD02S1730416.1:521323-574888 GCA_000966675.3 Picea glauca
CCAATATATTAGATTCTGCTTCAAGGGTTGCATCTTGCATATGAGCCAAGGAGGTAGCTCTTCTTTCTATCAACAGGGGGCAAAAATCAGGGTAGACATACCATGTGGCTTGGATCAACTGCCACATGTCTCCTTTAAGATCAACAACTCATATTCACTTCGACGCCTTTTGTTCACACTATACTTCACGCAAGTTTGCACTCCCGGATGTCTGTGAGCCGCTGATCTGGACTGTTCCCGAAATCTTCATCACTAAAAGATTAAAATTGTCTTTTGCTTATGCTTCAATATCGAAACAAATTGTTTAAGAAAGTTGTGTTTTGTGTTCATGGCTGTGACCTTCACGATCAAGGATTTGGACCACTCGTTGTGAGCTGAAAAAACAAAAAGACCAGAGCACAAAAACGAACAGAGTCAAACAAAAAATGATTTTATCAACCGAAGGGGAAAAACTTCAAGGTTCAACCTGTGAAAAGGATAGAGACAGGGCAAAACTACAGACTTAGGTAGAAGCCACAAACCCACAGGACTCTAACAAGTTCACGTGATAACAAGAAGGAATGTTTCTATCTCCATTTTTTAAAATAGGAACAATGAAACTTTGTGTCCAGGGTTTAAGGAATCCCTGCTTCATTGTTAAATTGAAGAGCTTGTGTATGTGAAGGATAAGGATTGACCCTCCGATATTAAAAATTCCAACTTGGTAGCCTTCAATGTCCTTAGCTTTCCCATTTGCAAGCCGCTTAACCCCGAACTCTATGTCATCTAAAGAAAAAACTTCTTCCTTTGTAGGAACAATAAGAATGATGTCCATGGCATTAGGGAACTCGTAAAGACTTTTAAGGTAGGAATTTTAGTCCCTTAAGGGGATCTTATTATTTTCTTTAGTATTACGATTTAGAATTTGGCTCCAAAACTTCTTGGGATCCAACTTATAGTTGTGAAAATTATTCTTGTTTTTTATTGATATAGTGCCTTTTTTCCTTTTAATTAGAGCTTTGTACATATTGATCTTGTCAAGTTTTAAGGACTCATTAAAAGCATCATTTTTCATCTCTCTTCTACCACAAAATTAAATAACTACCTACAAAAACAAACAATTGCTCCACTAACATAAACATCTTTGAATTAAAAAAATTGTAACCAATATTCTAAATATAATCGAGATCACTTCATGGTTAATAATAAATGCTTATATTAAATTAAATTATAATAAACACTCCTATTAAATTAAATTATAATAAGTGAGCACATTTAATAAAATTGTAATTTAATGATAATAACAATAGACACTCATATATTGCTCTATTTACAATATAAGAAATATCATATTCCTAAATTCAATTTCAATAATACATGAAAAAGTTGATTATCGTCATTACTCTTTTTCACATATATGAAAAGTTGATTATAATCATTCCTCGTTTTCACTTCTTATCGTAAGTGCGCTATTGACCAAGTTAGTAAATATTAAAGAAATTACAAGAGAGATTATATTTCAAAATTCACTTTTAATTAAAGTATGAAAGTTACGCTTAAATAAATAAATCAATCAATATTTAAACTTGGCTTTTATCGCTGGCCTCATCTTTGTGCGAAGCGGTCATTTTCAGCGCATAGCCATAACGTTGTGCAAACCGACCAGCACCCTTCCATGGACAAATGTACAATCATGCGGTCACACTTTTGCATAGAATATGACAGATGTTGAAAAAATGGCCAACCATTCATAAAGTAATTTCTCTCCATTAACTTTTTGAAAGAAGGACAAGTAAGGTTAAAGTTTGATTTTTCCTATATGCGGTAATAGCCGTTAAAGCGATTTTGGAATTATCTCAGAAATTTACTGTATAAAACCATTTTGTTGAAAAAAATCCCAAGTAGTTTTCAGGTTGGTTGAATGTCACGGATTTTACCTTATCCTGAAAGTATGAAAGGACGTTCCGTAATGATTAAAATAAATAATACTTTGAACGCGCAATACTTCTTTTTATTTTTATCCAAAAGCACGGTTCCATTCCAAAGGAACATGTCCATTGTCATGGTACATACACTACATGTTAAATGATTAGGTCATGTCAAGGGTTCTGGGTACAATGGATGACATAATACCTTATAAAAACTAAGGCCTCATCCACATACATTTTTAAATAAAAAGCAATAATTCAAAGGTGTCGCCATCCCTTGATGTGTACATTCTCCCTTTATTAAAAAGATAAATCACAGTTAGGGAATATAATTTATCCTAACCACACATGCGATCACATAATACTAGAGTGTCGTCATTCTCAACTCGTACGATCTCCACCATACCGGCCCCAGTAACGCCTACTCCCATAACGCGGATGGTGACTCTGGTCCCTCACCAAAGAGGATTTTAGTACTAGTAGTACTACTGCATTACTATAAATAATGCCGTTTTCCAAGGGGCCTGAACCCGCTTACCGGACACAGGCTTTTTCTGCTATACGTCTCAGTGCTCACACGTTTGATGTTTTCTCATTTTCCATTGTTCCCATGCCGTGCCAACTGACACGAGTCGGTTGAAATAAGTCTAGAGTTTTGTTTGGTTCAGTTATTGTGGTCACAGGCGCTGTCCGAATATCAAAAGCCGCATTGAAACGAGATTCTGCTTTAGCGTTACCCGAGACTGTAATCAGTACGAAGCGAAACAGCAGTCTCATATGATATGATGTGAGACGATAAAATGACTTTGCTTGGGCAGACTTTGAGTCAGATAGAGTGTTTGTTTTTTCATTTAAATTTTCATAAAGTCGAGCATTTAAAACACGTTCGTAAGATAAAGCCAGAGAACGAATTTAAAACATAGCTAAAAAGTTGAGAATTCATAATGGAAATCAAAACAATGGATAGTCTGCATCCTCTGTCCACCTTTCCTCACATATGCTGTCCCTGCCCCTGCCTTAAGGACAGACACCATGAATAACACCATTTCCCCATTTTAAGAGCATTATTATATTTATGATGAATATTTTGGTAAGCAAAATATCTGAGCTCTTCTAAAATAAGAATTTCATGAAACAATGTCCAAGATGTCATTATATTTCACAGACCATTTTTACTATCCATAATATGGAAGCCTTCTATTTTTCTGTGTGTACCCAATAATGAACTTGGGCTTGCTATATAACAGACAGAGCATCTTTTAACTTTATAGATTGCTTATTTAGTCTAAAAGCTAGCAATACATGCACATATACCTGGCTTCCGATCTGGTTCCTGCCAAAAAGCCTTTCATACATATACTGTGATTATTGAATTTGATATCTGGATCCTGTGATGAAACAGATACATGTTCAAGAGACTAAGAACAGCAATACTTGTATCGTATATATTGCCTAAAGCATCCAGTAAAGACACTGCCTGTGAGCCTGCTTTACTGGTCAAACATAGATTCTTCTGTTTTTTTCCTTTTTATTCATCATAATCTCAGAGCCAACAGGGCCCTACTTTCGCAAAAAATTACAGTCACTTCTTCATCGCCAATCTTTTCTTCTCACCAAAACAGTAGGACTCAGAGCTCATTAGGCTGATAGCTCAAATATGTAGATGGCCTTACCTTTACCTGAAGATACCTAATCCATTTAACCAATCTAGAAATATTATGTATTGTTTTGTTGAGCCAGACTAAAGACCGAAGAGGACACCATATACTAATTACATCCTTGAAAGGAACATATATACCGTAACTATATTTTTTTTTTGTACCAAAACCAGTGGCCTAGTAGGGGAGAATTAACATATGATTAATGAAAATTAGTTGTGCCAGAACTTCAAGGCTAGAATGAAATATGCTTCTAGGACTTGGAGCTCAGGCCAGCTTCTCTTAACATGGATGCCAGTCCTGCCGCAATCTTTTTACCCCCTCTCTGCAATGTTTTTGGCTTGACAGCAGGGGGTTGCCATTCAGACACCACAACAGTTATTTGATCGTCTGGGGTAGGATTGCGATGGTTATCTTTCACATCCCTGTCTCTTCCACCATTGTTTTCTTTCATTGGAAGACGGGGAACTCCATTACTGCGAAACTGTAGCTCGAACTCACTGGTAAACCTCGAACCCCATCCCGAGCCTTTGACAGCAATGGATGTTACTTCTTTATTTATATCAGTTCTTTCAGAAGAAGAATGAGGGGCTTCATTAGTACTGAAAGAAGAACGAGGGGTTTCATTAATAGTTCTTTTGTATGGAGATAGCCATTTTGCTCTCATATACTCGAACTTTCTCCAAGGAGCAATGAGTAACCCTTCTTTCTTCAAGGATTGTTTGGCAGCATCACAGACAATGCCAACAATTTGCTGCAGCCGATCTTCTTTCCCCACAAAAATAACCGGAAGCATATTCAACACAGCACCATAATGGCCTGTGGATCGGGCGATCTGGAATTGTGATCGGAAATCAATATCAACTATCAGTCTCTCAGATTTCCCCATCAATCCTTCAACAATAACATCAATGTACTCGTATTCTCCTGCCAAAAATACGATTGTTGAACACTATCAGGGGCAAGTAGGAAAATAACCATATCACTATTCGGCCATTCCTCAGATGCTCTAATTTCGATTGTTAATTGAGATGTTCAACAACATAAACAAAATATTACAAAAAACTGATATTTCTTAATCCAGTCCTTTTAAAAAATTCAGATTAAATTCGAGAAATCTTACAGAAAACTGTGATTTCTTAATCCAGTTCTTTTATAAAATTCAGATTAAATTCGACTCTAGGCTCTGACCCTGAGAAAATAATATATACACCACATAGGTCTCAAATAAAAAAGGTCATATAGACCGGATGACTGTAATGCAGAAAGGGTTTTAAAAAAATACATAAACATAATCATGGAATTCTTTTGGATATCCAGGCAAATGTAATAGGCTTTGTGCTAATAATATGGTTATTTGGGGTAAAAATATTCTGATATATGAAGCTTTGTTGGAATCTGAACTGTATAACATGAAATGGTACCTGAAGGAAATCCGTTGGGATGATCCCATCTTGATTTGCATACTGCAGCGTTGTATCCTGAAGACCTAAGTCGATTCATTACAGCTCGTCTAAGGCAGCCATTTGTGCAGTCTTCCTTGTCCTTGCAGACAGTATTTCCTTCATGACTCGCTGCTTCCACAAGCTTGGAAGCATCCGCCAAAAGATTCCTCTCCCATACACTAGCACAGGGTGCAATACTCTGCGACCCAGGAAAAATATATCAGAACAAATGAAACTCAGAGAAGCAGAGACCATTTTCCTAATTTTGCCCTGACAAATTTGTTAGACAACGGCCATTTCCCTATAATCACCATCATGGATTTAAAATTTACACTACACTGGACATTTCCCCAATTTTACTCTAATTTTCATTAATAGGTGGTGGATAGATTTGATAATGATCTCTAAGTGTTGCAAAAGAAGGCAATTGAAGAGTATAGATGTAGAATTAAGATGAATTTCACCTTAAGGATATCGCAGACTTCGCCTGGTGCAAAAGCAGATTTAGGATCGTCTCCACCGTCCCCATTTCCATCTCCGTTGTAAAGTCCATTGAAGCAATTACAGCGAGCACGGCCACACTCTTTACCCCCATTTTCCATGAAGTCATAGACCATTTCCGTCAGGCAGAAAGAGCTCGGCTCGTGATAGCTACCGCTGCTACCAAAATAATTGCTTGATGTTCTAACAATATTCAAGTTATTGTCATTAGCGCTGTTGTTGTCATGCACCCCTGAAGATTCTCCAAGAGGACGAGGATCGGGAAATACGCGTGAAAGGGCTTGGGAAGGGGGGTTTTCAACAACGGAACTCCTCAGAAATTGCCGTTCAAAAATCCTCTTGAGCTTTGATTTGCCCATCACAGGTTTATTCGATGCATCATTCATCCTTGCCGAAGCTCTGGTGTTCAACAGATTAATCTTCATAAGAGCTGGCTTTATCCGACTCGAAATACAGGTCTTTCTTATCTGCAAGACTCGTCTAATTTTTAGTGCCGTTGATTGTCCCTCGAACAGACGAAGGAGCCTAAAACCCGTCAAAAGCTTCAAAACCGGATTTTATCCAAAGCTTTTGAGCATTTTAGAGGCTTCAAATCCGGATGGCCTTCTCGAGCTTGAAGCATTTAAGGGCTTCAAAGCCGATGCTTCCTCCAAACTTTTGTACTCGAGCGAGATTCAATATCGGATTTTCTTTCGACTTGCAAAATAAAAAAATTTAAAGCGAAGCTGAGAAAACGAAAAATGTGAAAACGGACTCAACAATTGCAAAGGCTACGGCTGCAAAAACGGGGGTTTCTTCGACAGCTATAAACTCGAAAAAAGCTTTAATCCCGGCATTTATCTCAATAATTTCAGCTTCGCACTTTAAAAGGATGCACCGTATTCAAAATTTGAAAGAATTAAAATTGGGAAATTATCTCGTTCAAAGAACATATATCTGAAATTGACAGATATTCCTTCCGCGACTCAACAATTAGAGAAAATTACAAAATTTTCGAATACAGACAAGATCCTCCCCTGGCGAATTTCGCCAAATATTTTTCAAGGGTACAATTTTCTCTAAGTTCTTAAGCTATAATCCTTAGAGGAATGTGACTACACCGTCTAAAAACAGCTCAATTTTTTCCCAAAATGATGACTAATAATGCGTGTTTTGCAGAGTCTTCCCCAATTTGCCCCTAAAACTAGTCTGCTGAAATTTGCAGAGATATTTGTGCCAAATATGCAGTTTTCGTTCAGGACTTCTCAAATTTTAGTACCAGAAGCACAGATTTTCACAGGCTGTTCAAACTCTCACGCGAATGGCTGCAAAACACGCAAGATTCTCACAGGCTGCTCGAAATTGCACGGAAATCAGTACCAGACAAGCAGATTTTTTGCAGTACATACCAAAATTTTCACCGGAACCAAGCCTTTGGCCATTCCTTCCTTCATCTCACCGAAGACTACTCACATCGCTTCTTAATCCTTTGTCTTCATCTCTGCACTCCGAGTCTACGAGTCTCAATTGCTGCAACCCCGGGCCGTCTTTAAAAGAGATTTTACAGACACAAGCGAATGAATAAATGCCATGAGGACATTTTTCGACATCATTGCAACCCAGGTTAGAAAAACACAATTACCAGGGTGTGAAAACGAATGATAACGCGTACATTTTAACCCGGGGTTAAAAGCGCAGTGCCATTTCTCGACCATTCCCTCTGTTTGAACTCGCCGCCGACAACACTTCCCGGCGTGCCACGTGCAAAATCCTACGTCGTGTCGCCACAGGCTTCTGTTTTTATCTACTCCGAACCCGACGGAGTTTCTGTTCTCGTTGACGTGGCGCGGACGACACCGGCGCGCTTCCCCGCAAGTTAAACAGACGCCGGCAATAGCACTACCTGTCATCAGTTTTTTATACGTGGCAAGGGATGGTTTATTGGGGCGAGTATTGTTCGCGGAATATTCTCCAAAGGGCCGGGGAAACAGGAACTTTCACGGGACCGTCAGGTTGTGGCGCGCGGAGGCCGATCCGTCTCACGTGGAACGCAGGTTCACCACCGGTGGGCGGGCACCGCACGGATTTTTGTCGACGGTTCCATCGTGTTGTGGACGGCATCCATGCCATACCATACCATGCCATATTATGCTATGCTATGGTATGTATGTGTATTTTGGTGAGGCTATGTATGTGTTATTCATAAATACAGTGGAAAGTCACGAGACCTCCAAATTAGTCCTACTTTGGCGAATCTGAATGTCGGAACCGCCTCTCTTTATTTTTTTAATTTGTCCCCTTGTGGGTTTCCCTGACTTTAGTTTTTTTCGCTTCATTCATGGGGCCTCACTTTTTTCCAACGGCTTGCAATATGCTCTATTCCACTAACTTAACGCCTAATTTTACCAAATTATTTTTTGGTTAAAATACGTATAACCAAATTTTAATATATGGATATGTTTGGGAGTAAGTTAATCTCGAGGGAAAGAATTCGTTTTTAATTGGGATAGTATAAATTAATTGAGATAGTATAGATAAATGAGAAATCTAATTTCTTATAATTTAATTTTTATGTATAGATGTATTTTAAAGTTTTGTCTCATTCTAAATTAATTGGGATAGTATAAATTAATTGAGATAGTATAGATAAATGAGAAAATTTCTTATAGTTATGGAATTTTTACAATCATAAAGAAGTTTGCTACATGTTTAGATAGTTCTATATGCTTTTGTGTAAGACAAACTTTCTTAAAAATACACATAATTTTAGTCAACATAATTTTAATTGGAATTTGAAGTTGGATTATGATATTACTTGAAATATTGATATTCTTATGTTTTGAACATGTCCTAAGGGTTTTGTGGGGTTTTTTTTATCAATTCATGATCTCGAAGAAATCTAAAATGTATCAAATCTATCAAAATCATGTTGAATCCATTTCATTGGATTTCAACAAGAATTATTGAGAAAAACGTGTTTTGGATTTATGTTTATCAAACTTTTGAATATGCCATGTAATGATATAGTCTATAAAATTGTATAGATAACAATCACAAGCTAAAGACAACTCACAATGCATGCCATTGAGAAATATTAACATTGTTAATGGGTAAAGTGCACTTTTGTGGAATCACGACTAGGTATTAAGGACAATATTATAAGTTATAGAGATAATTGAGTACATTTGATAGAGAGTGGGGGTGTTAAAGTTGTAGAAACTATCCCAGGAAGTCGAATATGAAATATGTGTAGCCATAACATCAACATTATAACTAGCTTAACAATTGATTATTTGCCTTGAGTATAAGATCCAATCAATCAACTAGCGCAAGTGAAGTTAATGAGGGTATACCTCAAGAAATGTCTAACCATTTACTACTTTGTTATAGACCAATGGCTAGGCTCAATTGGGTTCTAATCCTAGAATGTGTTGGTGATCAACTAAGTCCATCACTAAAGGAGTTGTGCTAAATAGAATCACACCCAAGAAAGGAGTTGTGCTAAATAGAATCACACCCAAGAATTGTTCAAGCATGAGTGAACAAATTTGGTTTTTGTATTAGAGGAGTAGAATATGTCATAAACAATAGCATGGAATAGTGGCCAATTGGATTTCACTGTGAAAGCGCTAATTTACATAATTGTGTAGTTATAACCTAGTAACATAATCTCAAAGTTCAATCATGCTAAAACAATGTTATGCTACCTTGTTATGTTGACCTTTCTCATGTTATGCTACCTTGTTATGTTGACCTTTCTCATGTTATGCTACCTTGTTATATTGACCTTTCTCACAAAGACACAAACCTAAACAATGTCCATATAAATGATTTAGAAGATTTTCATACACATATGCTCAACAATGAGAACGAATCATCTCCTCCTCCTCCTTTTTTCTCCCTCTTCCCCAATTTTTCATAATTTTTGTAAACTTGTATAGAATATAAACAAATGTGAATCAAAGTGGCTTGTATTCCCTTAACTAGATTATTTACGTTGATAGGCATTCTTATTTTGGCAATGCATGGAGGGTGTAGGGTTGTATAATGGGGATACATCCAATCATCATGTTCCCTTTTAATCCCCACCATCTAACCACTCCATCGTTAGATTGTTAACACATTAACATTTGTAGTATATTATACCATGTGTAAGCATGCCTCCGCCTCAGCCTCCGCAAATTGCAAGGTTACAATCATATTCAAATTTGCCTCCTCATTACCATTACAGTGGTTAGCTTGTTGAGACCATAGAGACCACTGATATCTTTGGAAATCAATCCACACAATTTTCTATAGCAAAAGATGTTCATGGGATTTTAATGACAACATGGCTCTTTGCAAAAGACCATTAAGTTCTCACATGGAAATTCATCACCCAAGGCATGGTGTGTAATACCCTTAGTTCGAACGCCAATTGTAAATATAAATGTAATTGTACATATAGGTTGGTGAGACAGGATACTTTGGGGCCAAAATGCCTTTGTATATATGTATTTTGAGGCCGGAGTGCCTGTGTGGTTATTAGGCTCGAGAGCCAAAAGCTAAAAGGTCGGTGAGACTATATTTGTAAAATGTAATCACACTCATATTTTAATGAAAACACATCATTGTTGTAGACCTACCAAATAAAAGAGTATGGGGGGCTAAACTCCACTAGAATGGGAAAGGGGGGCTAAGAGACTAGGAAAGGGGCTAAGCTAAGGGGGCTTAAGCCAAAAAGGAATATTTTATTAATATTCTTAAAGTTTAAAGTCTAAAGTTGGGATAATTCATTTTATCCTAAGTCTCTAAGACAGAATGTATCACCATGTGGTGGGTCCATGTGGGGGACCCATGTAGTTCCCAACATGACAAGTGTCAAGTTGGGAACATGCACATAAGTTTGGGGAGACTTAGTTCATTTTCCTATGATTCCATCATCATTCTCACCTCACCATATTGTTATCATCTGTACCTTCATGTTTCCATCACATGTACCTATACATGTACCATGGAAATAATTGGAACTCGACTGAAGAGGCGGATTGTCAGGCTCGTGGGATACTGAAGAAGCAAGTTGTCAGGCTCGTGGGATACTGAAGAGCGATTTATCAGGCCTGTGATCATTCTCTCCAAGTGAAATAACTATTGGGAATTGATTTCCAAGGTACCAAGCTGCAACTACAGGGCTCTGAGACTTTTGTTGTTCAAGCCCTGGGAGGGAAGTGGGGCAACCAAAGGATTGTTGAGCAGAGAAGGGGCACACTTCCTGGGGTGGTATAAACATGTAGGGAATGAGGGACTGTAGGTTGTCTACTAGAGTTGGCACCTGAGTCTGATTTTTTACCGTTGTCTAAGAGACCTTAGCCTAGTTAAGATTCATTTTCCTAAGTGGAGTTTAGCCCAGCTCGGTGGTGACCCACTGCTGAGAGTTATGAGTAATGCAGTCTAAGGTTAGGAGGAATGTCAAAGTTTTGCACACAGTTGGTGAATTTTTACCAAAGATAAGTGTCAATTATTTATATGGTTTATGTGTTGTATTATTATTGATGCATTTTATTTCATGGGTTTTTCCTATATATGTTTTATTTTTATACTTCTTGTTATTCTTCATAGTTATGTGCAATTGCAGAGCATTTTTAGTGAATTTAATGGTATCAAAGTTTGGAATTTTGGAGTGGAATTGCCCAGATCAGGGCTGGGGATGCTACAATGTGGTATCAGAACTCTAGTTTAAAGACTAAGCATGCATGGTCTAGTTAACAGAGTGATGAAGCAAGAATTCCAAAAAAAATGAATTTTTGGGTATGTATGTAACTTGCTTGATGAAATTATTGCAGTGGAATGTGGAAGAATTCTTGGGAAATTGAAAAAATCAAGCACAGGAATTAAAAGCCCCAATTTAAATCTCAAATTAGAGAAATTCGGGCCAGTAATTGGTCAAATTTCGTGTTGTAGAGTGCCCATAATGAAATTGGGCATTTCTGGGGAAAAGCCCTAAATTTACAGTTAAATTCATGGGGAAATTTGACAGGGAAGGATCGAATCCTGTGTGTAGAGATTAAATTGACGATTATGGGACTAGATTTGGTTATTTTGAGCTAATTGTAGAGCTCTAATGCTGGCCATTGAAATATTTTCGAAATTATGTAATATTGGGCATTTTGAGAAATTTCGAAAATAGGAGGAATTGGAAAAAAATGGGTATTTTTTTGTACGCTGACATCAGCATGATGTGGGGTGGGGGGGGTACGTGTCAACTGACGTGGAAGAGTAGTGACTTGTACTTCCATGGGTGAAGGTACACAGTGGAACAGTGGTAGAGGTGGCAAATGATCTAGCACCACGGTGGCGGGCACCTTCCTACCCGACAGAATCTGGAGCCTGGACTTGTTGAACCGATTTGCGGGGGGTCCTGTGTCGTTACGTTAACCACAAGACGAGGGGCACAATTTTCCAATGCATGACACGTCACCCGAGGCTTAACCGAGGTTAATTTTTACGACCCCTACCCTCTTTGTTAATGGTCGAAAGGCTTGGGGGGCGCAATGCATTGTGGAACATCGATCACGATCGTGACTATTGATCGTGCTATGAACCTCCATCGTCGGATCAACCCAACATGAAACTTCGAGTGCCAGGGTAAATGGGTGTAGGATGGGACCCGCCCATCCCCGTGGTCCAATACAAAGGTGCCACATGGAAGCCAAGGACCTATGGGGCCCGAAAATTAACATGTGCATGCTAGTGAAGGACAAGGAGATAAAGGAGAAGGAAGAGGGAGGTAAGAGGCTGAAGGGGTAGTGCCAGAGTGGGCAAGAGCTAACATGGCGTCCTTCCAAGGGTACCCGGTGGACTAGGATTCCACATCAGCATCCCAGTCAACGGGTTTTATATAAATTATAAAAAAATAATAAATATTATTGGGAAATTTCAGTGTTTTCCAGGCCATGTTTTTGCAGGGCATTTTTTAGGCCCTAAACAATGTTTTTAGGACTTCTAATTTTCGAGACTGTAAGTGTTGTAGGCACCACATAGAGTCCTTGTAGCTAAAATGATAAATCTCAGAGAGAGATTTCTAATGGTGTAAACCATTCGTCAAACGAAGTTCGTATGAGGGAGTTACGGGCCAAACAATGGAAGGTAAATTTTAAGACCCAGTTAACTTTCAAGGGCCATAAATTCCTACTTAGAAATCAGATTGGGGCACATGAGTAGTATATGGAAATATCTTGAGCCATAGAAGACATCCATGGAGTCAAAACAGAAATTTAGGCACACAAAATTCACAGGAGGGCATAAAAGGAACATGTAGCATTCAGGGCTAAAAATGTAATTTGGCCTTAAACTTCAACATGTTGAATCTAGTAGCCCAAAACTCAAATAGAGGTGAAAATTGGACAGATTGTCCAAAATATGATGATGAAGGAAACCGGTTGAGATCCTACCAAAATTACAAAAGAGAAGGTACGAAGATGCATAAACACAATTCAGAATTGCACCTAGTTAAGGGATGAACAAAAGGAATTAATGAGTAATATTCAAGTGACCATAAATTTTTGCTCAAGACTCAGAAATGAGCAAGGAAGTAGTCATTGGAAAGGTCTTGGACATAATATTCCATATATTCACCCATAAAATTAAATTTGACTGTTAAATTTGAAAGGAATCAAAAGAAAAGATTATGATACTCTCATGGAACATAAGTGTGCCTAGTATTTATAGATTTCATAATTATTTAGTCTAACAGATCTTGTTGCTTGCACATTTTGCAAAGTTAACAACAATTTTATCAAAACAAACTCAGCACAGAGATCATAAACATGGAATATTCAAAAAGAACCTACAACCATGAAGATGAGATCAAAGGGAAGTATGTCAGTATGGGTAATGAGGGTATAAATTCAAATGGACATGGAGAAGGAAAGGAAGACAACATGAAATTGGTAGATACCATAAAAATTTTGCAAAAAGATGTCTAAAGTTATAAAGTTGATAATGAGAGATTTATGAAATCCAAGGAGCAACAATAAGTCTTCAACATCAAGTTGATGCAGAGCTTGGACAGAATAGAGAAGAAGATGGATGAGGATACCGAGTAAAGCAGATCAAGGAGTCACGATTCTCATGATGATAGAAGAAGAAAGAGAAGTGTTGACATGTGTCACCATCACTCTCCAAGGAATTCAGATAGAAGAGAACATAGTAGTTCAATCCCATCCCCTGTCAAGAAGCATAAGAAGAGGTCTGGGGTGGATGAACTAGGAGGAGAGATGAATAAGATCAAGCCTCCTACCTTTGATGATGAGCACAAGAAGGATGAGTATGCAGAGACTTGGCTGATGGGAATGAGGAAGTAATTTCAGTTACATAATTACTCTTCATAGGCAGAGGGGAGAATTGTCATTTATCATCTCAAAGGAAAATCATCAATGTGGTGGGACCAATTTTTTCAAGTGCAACACACTGATGAGAAGAAGGTTACTTGGAGGGAATTTAAAATGTATTTTCAAAAGAAATACTTAACCAAACGTTACTATGATAAGAAAATGAAGGATTTCTTTGAAATCAATCTTGGGAGTATGATCATAGATGAGTATGAAAGGAGATTTTTGGAGTTGCTGAAATATATTTCTTTTATCAAGGCTGAAAAAGTTAAGATTCAGAGGCATGTGAGTGGGTTGTCATCATTTATCACTGATAAGATACAATATGATGATCCCAAGACATTGGAAGAAACCATAAGGAGGGATAAATGCCTTTATTATTAGCATAGAGGAGGACCGACTTTCCAAAATTCTTGGGAAGACAAGAAGAAAAGAAATATGGAACAAAGGAAGAAGGGGACCAAGCCACCATTTTTCAAAAACAATACTCAGGGACAACCAACTTCTAAAGAGCCCAAAATGGCAGAAACAGTAAGGAAAAGACTAAGGCAAACACCTATTCAATGTTGGGGTTGTGGGGGAGATCACATGTACATAGATTTCTCTCACAGAGGTGAAAAAGTGGGGACTTTTCATAATGTACAACAAGCTGATACAGTGGAGGACATGGGGAAAAATGTACCTAGGATCTACACAGCCCTGGATAACAAGCAAGTTGAGTTTTAGTCGCATATGATTGAAGTGGATGGTAAAATTAACAGTCAACCCGTTGTTGTTTTAATTGGTTTAGGATCTAGTCATGGTTATCTAGATCTTAAGATGGTGAAAAGATTTCAATTGCCAAAAAACAAGCTTGGGAAACCTTGGTTGGTGCAACTAGCCACATGATCAAATAGGAAAATTAACAAGGTGGTTGTTATCCCTTGACTAGGTTTTGAGGAAACACTGGTCATGTTTGACCATTTTTGGGACTTCGACAGGGTGGTCGAAGATGGAGCGCTCAGGCGAAGTGGAGATCACGGGATCTTGCCCCTTTTGCGGGATTTTTGGGATTTTAAGGTTTATGTAACGGGTATCGAATGTTGGCCCATGGGTTTACCCATGCTTAGGCCCCTTTTTGTAATGTATAAATAAGTAGCCAGGCGATGTAAGAGTAGTTTGATCTGTGTGATTATGGTGATTGTAGTTGGTTACTAGTCATTGATCAGCTTAGTGCTTGGCTAGTTGGCTTTGTGCAAGGACATGTTGAAGCTTGCAGAGCTAAGTGCGAGCATTCTGTAAGTGATTTGTTCGCAGAATGTGTAAGGCTTTATGCTTTGATTTGATTTGGGGAAGGAGGATCTGGCAGAGTGCGTGCAGATATCCTGTCCTTTGCAAAGTTGGATCTGTGGCTTGGTGCATGTAAGAATATTGGAAGAAGCTAATAAAGAAGAAGAAGAAGAGTTGGTGGAAGTAGCCCCACACTGGGGTGAACCACGTATATCCTGTGTTATTGTGCTTTGTGCGATGTGTTCATGGTGTTTATGTATCTATTTGCTTAGTGCATTGTTCTTGATGTAGGATAGATAGATCTATGAATGCTTAGTGCTTGATGATGTGAATGAATGTTAGATTTGAGATTATGCTATGTGCTAAATGGTTAGATGTGCTTAATCTTGAGTTTTACTGCGTTGATCTGTAATTAGGGTTAATCTGCGATGTGAATAAGGATCATAAATTAATGCATGTTATTGACTAAGTGCTCTGTGAAGTGTGTAATCACAGATCTATGTCCCAGCTAGGTTGTAGACACTTGAGTCTTGCAACCCCCCCTGCCTCTACCTTGGGTGAGACTTCATCTGCTTCGCAGGTGTTGTCGAAAGGGTCGATAGTTAGGGTTTTGTTGGTGCGTTGTTGAAGCGTTGAACCATGGGTCTGCCCCTGTGCCAACAAATGGTTCCATTGCTGAGACCTAAAACTGTGATTGTTGGGAACTAAAGAAAAGAGAAATCTCTGTGTGTAGATTTGTTGTTGTAGTGCGCAATATTCTACTTGATTTGCGAAGCTCTGTGCTAGAAAGAGAAGTCTGATCTGAAGAAAAGAGGTAAAATCTTAAATCTTTGTGCTATGATAAAGGTAAGATAAGTGGAGATTTTTGCTTCGAAAGTATGAATCTAGGTATGTTTGATAGATTTTGTCCTAGTCTAAAAACTAGGGCACAACTAGAAGAAATAAGATTTGATCTGAATAAATTTAATAGAAATAGTGAAAGATATGTTATTCCTATGCATAGAAAGAATTTTTGGACTAAAAAGTGGATGCAGGACCCTAGAAAGATTTTTTGCAGATTGCAGGTCCATCACTGTGATCTTAGTGCACAGTACAGAAAAGGTTGGGGATCATTCAAAAGAAAGAGAGGATTAACACTATGTTATATCTGCAGAAGATCGGGACATCTTGCTAAGGAATGCCCTGGTGTAGGTCCTATTTGTCTTTGTTGTAAAGTTGTGGATCATGAGGTTTTGGAATTCCCTAGAATGATTGCCAAAGTTGAAAATATGAACATGAGACAAGAAAACCATGAAGAAGGTCAAGAAAACCAGAAAGAATCAGAAGTTATGTTATTACAGCTGAAATAAACCCTGAATGATCACAGAGACATCAGTTTACCAGAGATCTTAAAAGAGAAACAGTGCATAGAAACACGAATAGGAGACTTCGATATAGATTGTGTATTAGATGAGGAAACACATGTGAATCTTATGCCATAAAGTACTTGGGAAATTTTGGGAAAGCCAGCTATGATTCCTTCATTGGGAAGGATAAGATTGTTTAAAGGAAAGATGATAACCCTATGTGGAAGACTTAATCAGGTAACTATGATTGCTCATGGAGCATCGATCGAAGAAGAATTTGAAGTCATTAAATTTGTTGAGGACAATGCCCCTTTTGCACTTTTGTTAGGAAAGATCTGGATTGAGAAAGATCAGATCCGAAAAAAAGAAGAGGAGGAAGCTACAAAACAGAAAAAACAAGAATTAAGGGATTTCATGGCTAGGAGAATAGCGCGCTTAATCGAAGAAAAAGAGGAAAATTCGAAGCAACTAAGGGTTAGAGACTTAGCTATCAAAGTTGCAAGAATGCAGGAAGGCTTGAAAAACCTATCCATGTAGGAGAGAAGAACACCTACCCCAGAAGTAGAAAGCGAAGAGGTATTACATTCGAACCCTTTGGAAGACCCTCAACAGTGAGAAGTTACTATGCTAAATAAGAATAAGAATAAGAATGGAAAGTGGAATCCAGAGACTCGAATCACAAGAAAGAAGGCTAGAAAGCTCAGTAAGAAGAAGGCAAAGTTAGCAAAACTGCAGGAAGTTCCAGAGAAGACTTCGCAGAAGGCAGGCTTGAAAAATTTGAACCTCGTCGGATTAGCAGAACCATGTAGAAAGGCACTTTGCCACGACGAAGCTATATGACCATTGGAGGCGCCCTGACCATTATAATGACACTCTGGAAAGGTTAGAAACGTAGTTATTGCTGGAAAATATCACCATTGGACCGTTGAGACCGCGCCATAACGAATGGATTGAGGCATTTCAACCCGTTGAAGGAATCTGTTATGACGTTGTTTATTTATTTCGTCTAATGTCGCACCGGGACCACTTTTGAAAACTGAGATATTTGAGCTAATAGAGAAGTGATTACCTACTGTGTTGTGTTGTCTAGACCTCACCATTGAGCTTATTACCTTGAGTACCTGTTCGCCTACCCGAGTTATTTTCTACGAGTGTGCATGTCAGGCGAATGCAGCGCAGTAGAGAAGTCTGCAGAGGAGATCTTAATAGACCTTATGGCTAAGAAAGTCATGTCTGCAGGAGTACATGCCTCGTCGACGAGAGGATTGCAAGCATCCCACTCAACTGGACGTCAATCTGGGCCATCCCGAACCGTAATGGAGAAGAGAAGCAATCACCGCGATGATTTGGCGAATGTAAATTAGATCCCGTCGGTCTTGGCCGACTACATCTTGCCCTTGGCTGGCACAGTTAGTCGTGACAACATCCCGAGAGATTTTGAGTACACACTCGTCACTGCGTACCTCTCGAAAAAGATACATGTAGTAGGACCGCAGTTGGGACTGATCCCATCTCTTAAGATAAGTGATTTTAACCTCGGCAACAAGAATAATTATGCGATGCTCACACCGCATTTCTAACTAAGAAAGATGACTGGGAAGAATCCTAAGATAGTTCCCTAGCCATGGATCAAGAAGATTGAAATATCAACTATCTTAAATGTGATGAAGATCCCACACTTCAGCCGACATCAGGAGGTTAACGTGTGCATGTTGGCCCTTGACCAAGTTTTGAGGAACACTTGTTCATATTTGACCATTTTTGGACATCGAGACCCTGTCAAATATGGAGCACCAGGCGAAGCAGAGATCATGGGATCTCGGCCCACTTTTGGGGCCCTTTTAGGGTTTTGGGTTAATGTAATGGGAAAAGGATGTCATCCCATGGGTTTACCCATGTTTAGGCCTATGTTGTAAAGTATAAATAAGTAGCTAGGCAATGCAAGAAGAGCGGATGGCTTAGTGCTAGTAATTAGATCTGTGTGATCGAATGTAAATGCTTTGTGCATGATTGTAAGAGCCTTGCAGAGTTGAGTGCAAGTGTTGTAAGTGTTGAGTGCACAGATTGTAAGAAGGCTTTGTGCTAGATCTACTCAGGGAAGGAGGATCTAGCAAGGTGCACGCAGATCTCCTGTCCTATGCGGAGTACACGTCGAGCTCTGTGTTGTAATCAGATTGACCAAAGCTAATAAAGAAGAAGAAGACTTTGTGGACGTATCCCCAGGGTGGGGGTGAACCACGTAAACTTGTGTGTTATGCTTTGGGTTGTTGATTCCTTGTGTTTTCATTATCTTGCTAAGTGTTATGCCATGATTAGATAGATTTGCTTATGCTTTGTGATTCACTAGATGTATATGAATAGTATATCTGATGTGTATGAGGATGCTTAGTGCTAATCTATAGGATCTAATATGTTTTGTTGTTAATAAGCACTGAAATATATTATATCTGAGCAAGTACTGTGACATTTTGTCTTATCTGCGAAGTACAATAGGGGTGAATAGTGATGAATGAACGATGCTAAGTGCTCTGTAAAGGATATAATCACAGATCTGTGTCCCAGCTAAGGTTGCAGACAACTGAGTCTTGCAACCACCCCTACCTCCACCTCGGGTGAGACTTCATCTGCTTCGTAGGTGTTGCCAAAAGGGTCGGTAGTTATGGATTTGTTGGTGCGCTCTTGAGCGTTGAACCCTGGGTCTGCCCCTGTGCCAACAAATGGTTCTGTTGCCAGGACTTGAAACTATGATTGTTGGGAACTAAGGAAGAAGAAACTTTGTGAAAAAGAAATATCTGTGCGTAGATCTATTTCCCTAGTGCGCAGATCTTTACTCGACCTGTGAAGCTTTGTGCCAGGAATAAGGTCAAATATGAAGAAAGGAAGATCAGATCCGAAGAAAAGAAGGGAGATCTGAACGCTTTGTGTTCTAAGAAAAGTAAAAGTGGAAATTTATGAAAGAAAGAAGTCAGATCTGCAGAAAATAGGTAAGATCTGTAAGCTCCGTGCTCTACTAAAGGTAAGAATAGTCAAAAGTTTTTAGATCTGAAAGATTTGTGCTCTGTAGAAGTAAGATAAGTGAAATTATTTGTTTCTAAAGCATGGATCTAGGTATGCTTGATAGATTCTATCCTAGCTTCAAAACTAGGGCATTAATAGATGAAAGAAAGTTTGATATGAATAGATTTGATAAGTATAATGATAGATATGTTATACCTATGCATAGAAAGAATGTCTGGACTAACAAGTGGATGCAGGATCCTAGAAAGAGTTTTTTGCAGGCTAGCTACCATGATCCTAGTGCGCAGTACAGAAGAAGTGGGGGAACATTTAAATGAAATAGAGGGTTAACCCTCTGTTACAGTTGCAGAAGACCAAGACATCTTGCTAAGGAATTCCCTAGTAAAAGACCTAGTTGTCTCTGTTGCAAAGATTTGGACCATGAAGTGTTGGATTGCCCTAGAATGATTGCTAAGCTTGAAAGAATGAATCTGAATGAAGAAAACCCTAAGGTAGATCCAGAGATAGTAGAAACTCATAAGGAATCAGAAAAGATATTGCTACAGATGAAAGACACCTTGAATGATCACTGACATGTTAGGCTATCATAGATCTTCAAAGAAAAGGAGAAAGTCGAAGAAAGAATAGGGGACTTCGACATTGACTATATTCTTGACGAAGAAACACAAGTGAAAATTATACCAGAAAGAACTTGGGAAGCTATAGGAAAGCCTGCCATGGTCCCTTCCTTAGGAGGAACAAGTTTATTCAGAGGAAAGCTAGTAAACCTATGTGGAAGGCTCGCCTGGATACCTATGATTGTCAATGGAACTTCGACAGAGGAAGACTTTGAGATTATTAAATTTTTTGAAGACAACGCCTTGTTTACCATGCTCATAGGAAAACCTTGGATTGATAGAGAACAAGCCAGGTGAAAAGAGGAAGAAGAAGTTTTGGAACAGAAGAAGCAAGAGTTAAAATACTTTATGACCAGAAGGATCACACACTTGATTGAAGAACAGAAGAGCAGATCATAGATATTTAATACTATCAACTCTGATGTCCAGGCTAAGAGAACACTAAAGGATCCACAAAAGATTGAGTTACCTATTTTTTATACAGAAGAAGTATTATCAAGGAACCCTAGGAGAGACTTTCAACAGCGCGAAATAACTAAGACCACAGAAGATAAGAATCAGAATGGTAAAATCATTACTGAGACGAAGCTCACTGGGAAGAATACTATAAAGTTAAGAAAGAAAAGGGCTAATATTGTAAGGTTACAAGAGGTTCTAGAGGATATTTCGTAGACAGAAAAATTGCAGAATTGGAACTTCGCCGAGATATCAGAACAATGACATAGAGTACTTCGCCATGACAAAGAAATATAGTCATTAGGGCCGATATATCCATTTGACTTCCACTCTGAACGGACATAAAAGAAATAAAGGTTCATCATCCAACCGTTGAAACGTGCCATAATGGGTTGAACAAAAGTTAATGAAGGATCATAACCGTTTCCAGCAAGCCGTTACTAAGTTTCCCTACTTATTCCATCGCGCCATGCCCCGAGAATACTTTTTTCTAAGTGAGAATCTGAGCACGAAACTTGAGATTAACTCACCCTGATATCATTGCCTTGTTCCCATACTATTCATTGTAGTCTCTGAATTCCTTTTGCACCCGAGCTAGTTGACCCAAGCTTGTATGTCGGATGAGCTCAGCGCTGCTGAGAAAGAAGTTGAAGAATTTTTAATTGACTTAATGATTGAGAGAGTCATGTTAGAGAGAGGAATGTCTACAGGTGTATAGGCATCATCCTCAGGATCATTTCCAGCTTCCCCCTCCACTGCTTGAGCAGGACCATCCCAACTGCCTTCGGAAAGACGATCTAAGCTCGGAAACGACTTCACCACTGTGAAGATGATCCCAAGTATCTTGCCTAAGTATATCCCACCACTAAGCGGCACAGTGAATCGAGACACTGTACCCAGAGACTTCGACTATGCTATGGTCACTGCATACCTCCCAAAAGGGGTGCACGCAGTTCGTGCTGACCAGGATAAACTCACAGCGCTGAAATTTAGTGATTTTAACCTTGGAGATCACAAAGTTTACAGTATGTTAGCCCCACACAAGTACTTAACTATCAAAAAAGGGAGGAACTCGAATATTGTCCCCCAGTAATGGACCCATAACCTCGCGCAGTCAACCCTCCTCAATTTAATGAAGATTCCACATTTCGGGAGGCATCAGGAAGAGAATGCATGCGTCAAATTGTTGTTGTTCTGCTACCGCGGAGGATACTTATGGTTGGACTGCCGCATCACTGTGGATCTGATTATGATCAATCGGATCACAGGGCTAATCATGCAGGGCCCTGACCCGCACGAGTGTTACCCTGGAAAGACCGTAGATCGCGCTCTTGCCCAGCAAATAAAAGACACATATGGAAATGTAGAGAAGGGAACACGAGGCTACAAGGTAGCCTCCATCGAGAATGCATCAGTGCGCCTCGGTTGCCAGCTGATCGCAGGGAAGTTAGTCCGAAAGAACAAACCCACACAGGTGATTGGATTTGTAGTTGACCTCGCAGGGAAGTGTGTGGAGGGACTACAAATGAACTGGGTAAAGTACCTTGTAAATCAACTAGAGATTGACTGCAGACAAGCGCAAGACCAAGGGTATGAATTCCACTTTAGTTGGTTTCTCATACTCATCGATTTCATCGCTTGGGAGCTACCAGAAGGTGCCACTTTTCCAGAGATCAAACCCTTCAAATCACTGGCCACGAAGTTCTGTACACTGTGGTACTCCAGCGACATGAACAAGCAGTGGCAGTCCAATGTCGTTTTCCACGCTTATTACAAACAATTGAATAATGCAATCCAGTCTACGCCGCACCTCACACCAAACACAATTCATAGGTTTAGACCTTTGATCAAATTCAGCGCAGACCGCCACTTCACCTATATCACAGTGCGTGCTGATGAGCACAAACAACAACTCCAGTCGTACTACAAGTTGATAGAAGAAGACTTGAAGCAGATTACCAAGGAATGGTCGGTGAACCTCCTTGTTGTAGCATACCCCATAGAGATGTCTGAAGTGGATAGCCCTGAATCTACGTCGGATACACCTGGACTGTGCAAGAATAAGAAGGATGTGGAAATTCAAGATGTCCATAGCACATCCATGAAGACCACTTCGATCTCACCTGTGAAGGGAGGTGACGGTGAAGAACTAGGTGGCACATAAGTTGAGAAAAACCAAGGTGAGGTTACTCCGCCTAGAGAGGAGGAGGATCCCTCCAAGAAAAGGAAGATTATCCCACCAAATACCTCATCTTGAAAGAAAGCTAAGGCCACCCAGACTACATTTAACACTACCCTCACATAGAATGACTTCAACTTCTTGATCGTTGCGCTGAATGATACCTAACTAGAGATTGCAAAAAAGCAAGAAGCGAAGCAGGAGGAGGTATTCGGCTAGATCAAGGGTGAACTTCAAGAAGTGTAGCATGCACTCCATTCTAGCAGAGAAGTTTCTATGGCACCCTTGACCATTGAAACAACAGGAACAACTAATGAGGCCACCCAATTATGCCAGATCACTGAGAAAGTTGAAGCTCGCCTTCGATGAGCTCAAGAAGACACATCGCAAGCCACCCAGGCTTTGGCACAGGTACAAAGCGCACTTATAGTACAACAAAGGAAGGCAGAATAGGAGCATCTTACCTTACAAGCGAAGTGGGAAGAGGAGAAAGCACAGTTACAACAGAGCAAGGACCAATTGCTAGTAGAGCAACTTGAAGTACATGAAAGAGTTCACAGAGAACTTCGCTCTGTGACGGTCATTGAAGTGAAAATTGAAGAACGTGTCCCACAGTAGGTGGCACAACTTGAAGAAGTAATCCAACAACTTCAGTAGTGCATCACAGATCTGGAAATTCGTACCGTGCCCGAGACTCCACAAGAAGTCAGAGATCTAAGGGAGGCAACTGCTCGTAGCGCAGTTGGCAGGTTAAAAACCTTGGCTTTGGAATGTAAGCAGTTAAGCACTATAAGCACCCAGAATTATGAGAACCTCACAGAGAACCCATAATTGCATACATTAGAAGCACAACTCCAAGAAGCAAAGCAACATGCAGATACACTACAAGTGTAGCTGAAGGCCTTGACCCCAGTTGAAAGAATGAAGCGATTTCCATAACAATGCACCACCCAACAACAGGTACACATGTTGCAAAGTAAAGTGATGGAAGTATCTCAATGACTTCAACCACTCCAAGAGAAAGCATGCCAACTATTCACTGAATTTGAGATCCAGGCAACCGAGCTTGAACAGGTTGTCATCACCACAGAACAACGCATGGAAGGACTAGTAAATGGCGCAGTGATCCAGGAGTTCACTGAGCAAGAGGTTGTCGCACTGTAGCAGGTCGAAGTAGCTCAGGCCAAGCTCGACACATTTGAAGCAGATTTGATCAAACCAGAGTGAATCGGGACGAGTCACAGGTGAGTGTTGGGGGGTTGTTGGCCCTTGACCAAGTTTTGAGGAACACTTGGTCATATTTGACCGTTTTTAGACATCGACATCCTGTCAAAGATGGAGCACCAGGCAAAGTAGAGATCACGGGATCTCGGCCCACTTTTGGTCCCTTTTAGGGTTTTGGGTTAATCTAATGGGAAAAGGATGTTGGCCCATGGGTTTACCCATGTTTAGGCCTATGTTGTAAAGTATAAATAAGTAGCTAGGCAATGTAAGAAGAGCAGATGACTTAGTGCTAGTAATTAGATCTGTGTGATCAAATGTAAATTCTTTGTGCATGATTGTAAGAGGCTTGCAGAGCTGAGTGCAACTGTTGTAAGTGCTGAGTGCACGGATTGTAAGAAGGCTCTCTGCTAGATCTACTCGAGGAAGGAGGATCTGATGAGGTGCGCACAGATCTTATATCCTATGCGGAGTACAAGTCGAGCTCTGTGCTGTAATTAGATTGACCAAAGCTAATAAAGAAGAAGAAGACTTTGTGGACGTAGCCCCAGGGTGGGGGTGAACCACGTAAACCTATGTGTTATGCTTTGTGTTGTTTCTTCCTTGTGTTTTCATTATCTTTCTAAGTGCTATGCCATGATTAGATAGATTTGCTTATGCTTTGTGATTCACTAGATGTATATGAATAGTATATCTGATGTGTATGAGGATGCTTAGTGCTGATCTACAGGATCTAATATGTTTTGTTGTTACTAAGCACTGAAATATCTTATATCTGAGCAAGTACTGCGACGTTCTGTCTTATCTGCGAAGTACAATAGGGGTGAATAGTGATGAATGAATGGTGCTAAGTGCTCTGTAAAGGATATAATAACAGATTTGTGTCCCAGCTAAGGTTGTAGACACCTCCGTCTTGCAACCACCCTTGCCTCTACCTCGGGTGAGACTTCATCTGCTTCGCAGGAGTTGCCAAAAGGGCCGGTAGTTAGGGCTTTGTTGGCGCTCTTGAGCATTGAACCCTGGGTCTGCCCCTATGCCAACAGTGCGTTAAAATCCTCCTGTCGTGATTCCATGGAGGGTACTTGTGGTTGGATAGGCACATCATTGTGGATTCGGCGCTAATCCACCTGATTACTGGATTAAGCATGCAGGGGCCAGACCCTCAGAAATTCTACCCAGGAAAAATGATAGATCGCTCCTTGGCGCAGTGCATCAAGGAGGCATATGGAGATGTGGAGAAAGGGGAGCGAATCCATCTAGGATGGCACATTGCACCTAGATTTTCAGTTGATAGTGGGCAAGCTCGTCAGAAAGAACTTCCCTACGCAAGTAACAGGTTTTGTAGTCGACCTTGCAGGGAAGTGCGTTGAAGGGATGCAGATGAACTAGGCGAGCTACCTTGTCAATGAATTGGAGAAGGACTGCCACGAAGCGCAGGACTAGGGCTACGAGTTCCAATTTAGTTGGTTGTTGGTATTAATAGCATTTGTCGCTTGGGAGATGCTAGAGGGAGAGACATTCCCAGAAGTCGAGCCATCAGAACCACTGGCCGCGAGGTTCACCACTTTGTGGTATTCGAGTGACATGGCGAAGCAGTGGAAATCAAATGCAATGTTCCACACCTACTACTTACATCTCAAGTAGGCCATTGAATCCTTCCCCTGGATGACGCCAAATACACTCCATCGGTTCAGGCCACTCACAAATTTCTGCGCAGACTAGCACTTCATATATATCACCACGCGTGGGGACGAAAACAAGGAGGAGCTGTAGTCTTACTACAAATTAATTGATGAATATATGTTGGAGATAACGAAGGAATGGCTAGCAGAATTTCTTGTACCAGTGGAGGATGCAGAACTCTCCAACCCTGATATCATTGTAAGCCCATTAGTCACCCGAGTCGAACATGATGGACAGGGCAGTGAAAAGAAGAAGAAGAAAAAGGAGGAAGTGCAGGACATAGACAATGAGGAAAAGGACAGTGCATCGGAGGAAACTTCACCTGACTCACCTGCAGGAGGAGGAGGCGACGAAGTGAACCGAGAGGAGAGAGGGGAAGAAGACAAGAAAGACAAGGGAGAAGTGACATCGCCAAAGGATCCCATTATAGAGGCAGAGACATCAAATAAAAGGAAGGTTTCTCCACATAAACCCTCAGCAAGGAAGACATCTCGAGCCAATAATCCTCAGTCACAGAATGTTCTCACTGTGGATGATGTTGACCTCATCATCACAGTTGTAGAAGATGCTTCGGAGGATATCTTGCAACAAAATGAATCAAAACATGAGACAATGTATGACAGAATCGAGGCAGAGTTGAAGGGGATACAACAAGCTATCTATTCAAGCCGCGTAGTATCTACTACACCGTCGTCATCAGCAGGAGAAGAATTGGGGGATGAGCCCACCCAATTGTGAAGGATAGAAGATGCGATAGAGGCTCACCTTTGTCGAGTCCAGGAAGAAAATGAGAAGGCCACAAAGGCCTTGAGGCAAGAAAAGGAGGAGGCCTTAGAGAAACTTTGGGTTGCGCAGCAAGAGAATGATGACATTAGAGTGAAGTTCGAAGAGGACAAAGAGCAAATCCAAAAAGAGAAAGACCAACTACTCGCAGAGCAGATGGGGGTTAGAGAGGCAGTAAATAGAGCACTTCACTCTATGCCAGGCTTGGAACAGATCGAAGAAGAGACAATCGAGAGCCAAGTGGGGAAGCTCACTAAGGCCATTCAACAGCTCCAAGAAAGAGTAACAGAACTAGAACTTCAAGCAGTGCCTATCACTCCATAGGAAGTACGAGATCAAAGGGAATAAACTGCCAGGAGCACAGTAGAAAGAATTAGGGCGTTGGCCACATAATGCAAGCAACTCAGTGACCAGAGTGTGCAGACTTATGAGCACCTTGTAGAAGACCCGGAGCTAAGGATATTGGAGACACAGTTCCAGGAAGCGAAGCAGCAGGCTTCCACCATGCAAGCGCAGTTGAAACAACTTATGACCATTGAGAAGATGAAAAGGTCGCAGGAGCAGCGTGCAGTTCAACAGTAGGTCACCGCCATCCAGAGATGAGTTATGGAGGTGACCCAGAGACTCAAGCCGGTGTAGGACGAATCCTGCACACTTTTTGAAGAGATCGAGGGACAAGGTACACAGTTGGAACAGGTGGTCACAACAGTAGAATAGCGCCTGTACGGGCCTGTCACTGAGTGAGTACTTCAGAATTTCATCGAGCAGGAGGCTCTGGTGAAGCAGCAATTTGAGGAAACTCGAGTTAAGCTCGAATCCTTCGAAGCAGAGTTTCCCAGATCGGAGTGACTAGGGACGAGTCACAGGTGAGTGTTGGGGGCGTATTGGCCCTTGACCAAGTTTTGAGGAAACACTGGTCATGTTTGACCATTTTTGGGACTTTGACAGGCTGATCAAAGACAGAGCACCCAGGTGAAGCGGAGATCGCAGGATCTCACCCCTTTTGCGGGATTTTTGGGATTTTAGGGTTTATGTAACAAGTATGGGATGTCGGCCCATGGGTTTACCCATGATTAGGCCCCTTTTTGTAATGTATAAATAACTAGCCATGCAATGTAAGAGTATTTTGATCTGTGTGATTGTGGTGATTGTAGTTGGATACTAGTCATTGATCGACTTAGTGCTTGGCTAGTTAGATTTATGCAAGGACATGTTGAAGCTTGCAGAGCTAAGTGCGAGCATTTTGTAAGTGATTTGTGTGCATACTATGAAGGCTTTGTGCTTTGATCTTATTTAGGGAAGGAGGATCTGGCGGAGTGCGCGCAGATCTCCTGTCCTTTGCGGAGTTGGATTTGTGGCTTGGTGCATGTAAGAAGATTGGAAGAAGCTAATAAAGAAGAAGAGAATTGGTGGATGTAGCCCCACACTGGGGTGAACCACGTATATCATGTGCTATTGTGCTTTGTGTGATGTGTTCATGGTGTTTATGTATCTATTTTCTTAGTGCACTGTTCTTGATGTAGGATATATAGATCTATGAATTCTTAGTGCTTTATGATGTGAATGAATGTTAGATATGAGATTATGCTATATGCTAAATGGCTAGATGTGCTTAATCTTGAGTGTTACTGTGCTGATCTATAATTAGGGTTAATCTGCGATGTGAATAAGGATCATAAATTAATGCATGTTATTGGCTAAGTGCTCTGTGAAGTGTCTAATAACAAATTTGTGTCCCAGCTAGGTTGTAGACACTTGAGTCCTACAACCCCCCCTGCCTCTACCTCGGGTGAGAATTCATCTGCTTCGCAGGTGTTTCTGAAAGGGTCGATAGTTAGGGTTTTGGTGGTGCATTGTTGAAGCGTTGAACCCTGGGTCTACCCCTGTGCCAAAAATGGTTACTTGGCATGTCCAATGGACATGAATGGACTAAACACAAGGGTGGATTTGAATATCATACCTTTGGGCTCACATGATTGCGTAATTCGTCTGGATTGGTTGGACATGCATCATGATGTCCTAGACGGCTACAATAAGGCTTTTACTTGCTCAGTTGAAGAAGGAAACTTGAAATGAGTGCACGGTATTCCAAGATCTGTAACTATCATAGAGATTTCAACTTTGCAGTTAAAGAAAATCTTCATGAAAGGATGCCAATTATTTTTCAGCACACATGGAAGAGACACCTAAGGATAAAGGGCCAAATATTGAAGACTATGTAGTCATAAAAGAGTTTTAATATGTATTTAAAGAAATATTGGGGTTGCCACCCAAGAGAGATATTGATTTCTCCATCAACCGGATGCCTGGAGCAACCCCAATATCCAAGACTCCTTATAGGATGAGTACACCAGATTTGAAAGAGTTGCAAATTCAACTTGAAGAGATTATAAAGAAGGGGTATATATGCCCAAGTGTGTCACCTTGTGGTGCTCCAGTATTATTTATGGAGAAAAAGGATGGAACCCAAAGGATTTTCATTGACTTCAGGCAGTTGAATAAGGTGACTGTGAAGAAAACGTATTATTTTCCAAGGATAGATGACCTATTTGACCAACTAAAGGATGAAAATATATTCTCTAAGATTGACCTCAGGTCAGGTTATCATTAGGTGAGGATTAAAGAAGAAGACATCAACAAGACAAAAGTCAGAATGAGGTATGGCCATTATGAGTTCAATGTGGTGCCATTTGGATTGTCAAATGCACCAATTGTGTCCATGTGTTTAATGGATGGTATTTTCATAGAATACTTGGATAAGTTTGTCATTGTATTTTTGGATGACATACTTATTTATTCAAAATTTGAAGAATATCATGAGAAACACTTGAGGATGGTGCTACAAGTATTGAGAGAACATCAACTTTATGCAAAGTTGAGCAAGTACTCATTCTACCAGAGGTAGATACATTACTTGGGGCATATTATTTCAGAGGAAGGGATAGAAGTGGACCCAGAGAAGATAAAATCCATTGAAGGATGACAAACACCAAGGAATATCTTAGAGGTGAGACCTTTCACGGGACTTGGAGGATATTATAAAAGGTTTAGTGATGGATTCTCCAAGATTTCATACCCAATCACATCTTTTCAAAAGAAAGGTGTGAGATTTGAATGGATTGTTGATTGTGAAAGAAGCTTCCAACACCTGAAGTATTTATTGACAAGTGCTCCAATGTAAAGAATTGTTGATCCGAATGAAGACTTCATTGTATGCAGAAATTCTTGTAAAGAAGGGCTTGGGGGAGTCCTTAGTTAGAATGGGCACGTGGTATGCTACGAATCAAGAAAATTCAAAGAGCATGAAAGGCACTATGCTACTCATGATTTATAATTCGCAGCCATAGTGCATGCCTTGAATATGTGGAGGCACTACCTCATGAGGAAAATATTTGAGTTGAGGACATACCATAGTGGTATGAAATATCTCTTTGGACAACCAACTCTAAATGCTAGGAAAAGTAGATAGTTAGAATTCCTCAGTGAGTATGAATGTGATATAAATCATATCAAGGGTAAATGGAACAAGGTCGTTTATGCACTCAGTAGGAGAGTGCATGAGATGCACGCTACAACCTTTAGCATGTAAAAATCATATTTGAAATACATAATTTTAGAGGCTGCAAATTCAAATCAACACTATGTGGAAGTAAAGAAAAAATTACAGCACATTATTTTGCAGCAAAAATTTGAAAATTTTGAGTTAAAAGAGGATGAAATTCTCATGTACATAAGTAGAATTTATGTGTCAAACTCCCAGTAACTGAAAATTTTTATATTAAAAGAAATGCATAATGTGCCTTATGTTGGGCACCCAGATTACCAAAAAACTATTGCAGTTGTCAAGAGCCAATATTATTGGCCATGTATGAATAAAGAAGTAGTTGATTTTATTTCCAGGTGTTTGGAATGTCAAAAAGTCAAGGTTGAGCACAAACACACAATTGGTTTGCTACTACCATTACCCATTCCTGAGTGGAAATGGGAAGTTTTCACAATGGATTTCACCACTAAGTTTCCTAGAACTACCAAGCAACATGATTATATCATGGTAGTGGTAGATAATCTTACTAAAGCTACCCACTTTATTCCAGTAAATCTCATTCACAAGGCAACTAACATTGTTGATATTTATATGAGAGAAATTGTTGGGCTACATGGTGTGCCTAACACAATTGTATGTGACAAAGATCCCAAATTTATATCTAATTTTTGGGAAGGATTATTCAACGGATTTGGAACAAATATGAACTTTAGCACACCCTATCATCCAGAGTCATATGGGAAAATAGAGAGGGTCAACCAGGTGATCGAGGACATGCTAAGGATGCATGTGATGGATAAACCATCAAAATGAGAGGATTATTTTCATTTGGTTGAGTTTTCTTACAACAAAGGGTATCGAGCATCTTTAAAGATGAATCCATTTAAGGAACTTTATGGTAGGAAATGAAACACACCAGTGAGTTGGGACAACCCAACAAATAGAGCAGTGGTTGGGCCAGAATTACTTAGGAAAATGGAAGAGCAGATGGTGAAAATAAAACATAATTTAAAGGCTTCCCAAGAAAGACATAAAATTTATGTTGATAAAGGAAGAACTCATAGGGAGTTTAAAGTAGGCAACCATGTGTTCTTGAAAGTGAAGGCCAAGTGAAGTTCATGTTCAAAACTTGCAACGAGATATTGTGGACCGTTTCAAATCCTGTAGAAGATTGGTCATGTTGCATACATTCTTGCACTACCTGCATCCTTGTGTATTCATAATGTATTCCATGTATCTTTTCTTAAAAATTATGTACCTGATGCTAATCATGTCATTGATTGGAATGTGATTCAGGTGGATAAAGAAGGTGACTTTCAAGTGAAACCAATTTTCATATTGGATCGACAGATAAAGAAACTTCGAAATCGAGCCATAGGGCTAGTAAAAGTCCAATGGACTTGGTATGGTCCCTAGGATGCAACTTGGGAGAACGAGGATGTTATGAGAGTAGAGTACCCGCATATTTTTGAAGACTTTTTAAGTTTTTGTTTGTACATGCGTATATAATGCACTAAGGACAATGCATAAATAAGGGGGAATTGAATGCAATACCCCTAGGCTGAACCCAAATTGTAAATATAAATGTGATTGTACATATAGGATGGTGAGCCAAGATACTTTGGGGCTAGAGTGCCTTTGTATATATGTATTTTGAGTCCATAGTGCCTGTGTTGTTAATAGGATGGAGAGCTAGAAGCTAAAAGGCCAGTGAACCTATATTTGTAAAATGTAATCACACTCATATTTTAATGAAAACACATCACTGTTGCAGACCTACTAGGAAAAAGAGTATGGGAGGATAAAATCCACTAGAATGGGAAAGGGGGGCTAACAGTCTAGGAAAGGGGATAAGCTAAGGAGACTTAAGCCAAACAAGAATATTTTATTAATATTCCTAAAGTTTAAAATCTAAAGTTGGGATAATTCATTTTATCCTAAGTCTCTAAGGGGAAATGTATCACCATGTGGGGGACCCATGTAGTTCCCAACAAGACAAGTTTCAAGTTGGGAACATGCACTTAAGTTTGGGAAGACTTAGTTTACTTTTCTATGATTCCATCATCATTCTCACCTCACCACATTATTGTCATCCATACCTTCATCCTTCCATCACCTATACATGTACCTGTACCATGGAAAAATTTGGAACTGTATTGAAGAGGTGGCTTTTTAGGCTCGTGGGATACTGAAGAAGTGGGTTGTCAGGACCATGAGCATTCTCTCCAGGTGAGAGAACTATTGGGAATTGATTTCCAAGGTGCCAAGCTGCAACTACAGGGATCTGAGACTTCTTTTCCGACCTGTTGTTGAAGCCCCGGAAGGGAAGTGGGGCAATCGAAGGACCGTTGAGAAGAGAAGGGGCACACTTCCTGGGGTGGGACATGCATGTGGGGAATGAGGGACTATATGTTGTCTGCTAGAGTTGGCACCAAAGTATGAGTTTTTACTGTTGTCTGAGAGACTTTAGCCTGGTTAGGATTCCTTTGCCTAGGTGGAGCTTAGTCCAAGCTCGAGGGTGACCCACTCCTAAGAGTTATGAGAAGTGCGGTCTAAGGTTGGGATTAACGTGGAAGGTTTGCACGTTGTTGGTGATTTTTTACCAAAGATAAGTGTCAATTATGTATATGGTTTATGTGTTGTGTTATTATTGATGCATTTTCTTTCATGGGTTCTTCCTGTATATGCTGTATTTTTATACTTGTTGTTATTTTGCATAGTTTTGTGCGGTTGCATACCATTTTTAGTGAGTTTAATGGTATCCAAGTTTGGAATTTTGGAGTGGAATTACCCAGCTCGGGAATGGGGATGCTACATGGTGTCACATCGATTGATAGTGATTATTCTCCTAGGTATGTCCTTACTCCACTTAGATATTCCTTTTCACATACACTATATTATATGACAAATGAATAAGCCTCATATGGTGGTTTCTTTAAATGATTTCTCTTTTCACATCTATTCAAAATGTTTGAGTCAGGGATTCACAACTAGCATCGTTGTGGCCGCTTTGGTTCTCTTCTTGTTGCAGATAATTATCTATCGACGTTCACTAGCAATGACGGAAGTGGATGTGCTAGTTATATCATGCCTTGTGATTGTACTCAATGTGTTTCACTGTTGGTTCCATGAAGCCTCATGATCCAAGTGGATATCATTTGCTACCCACCTATTCCAACTGGCTCAAAATAGTTTTCTGACAACTTACTATTTTTAGCGGTTTTTCGGTTCCTAAACTTCTGGGGCCATTTTGAGGTCCTAAAAAACATTTTTTCACGATCGAGCACCATTGAGGAAAATATATGAAATGATCTTACTCAAGCATTTTCAGATTCTGCTTGGCTAAAGAAAAATAGACATGAATGTCACCCTATGTTTATAGCCATAAAATATAATATCCTAACTCACAAATATTGATTACAAGTGCTTAGGCTAGTCTTTTTATAAATATAAGCTTGCTGGAAAATTCATTATTTATATGATTTTTTGAATATAACAATTGCTGAAATCAATGTAGAGACAGAAGTAAAGACACCAAGATGAAAATAAAGACATATGAGACATAAATCAATCCTTCATTTCATTCCCATTCATCAAAGAGTCATTCTCTTTACAAAATTTCGTGAAGAAGTTTTGGACCAAAGTGAAACTTAGACGTCCCCGATGAAACATACAAAAGGACCTCTGACAAAAAATAAAAAAAACTGAACTCTAAAAGTTGGATCAGCTTGCCACAGATTGTTGCCCACTCGACTCTACACAACATCCTTTCTCAATCATGAAAACTAATTCATAAACATACAAGTCTACACGAACTATCAAAGATAGATCAACACCTCTGAAAAACAAGTGTCTGAATGATGTAATTCAACCCTGAATCTTGTTGTCTACAATAAGACCCTGCTATCATAAAAAAGAAGTAGGCTTATGATCAATTAAGGAATGAATGAAAACTGAACTATCTCAACATAAAATCAAAGAGAAAACCTTAGTATAATTCTCCTTCTATCCTCCTCTTGTTCTTCCCTTTCCTTTTGCTTTTAAGCAATTAGAATTGGTTGAAGTAGTTGAACTACCTCATTAGTTAAGTTAACTAAAAAATCAACCAACTTTTTAGTTAGGGGGAAAAGTAATAAATCATAATAAGGGTTATAAATAAATAATAACTAGTAGGTGGGACCCCTTGTGGCTCCCATTTACCTCTTAACAATCATAACATAACTAGTTAATTAAGAAAAACACCCCTCCTTGTGACTCCCATCATCCATTCACATTTGACAATTTATCTCATTGATATTTGAAATCATTTTCAAAAATATATTACTCATATATCCAAAGAAAACATGTTGTCCAAAGCTTCTAAAGTCAACTGTCATCAACAATAAATAAAATAAAACTCAAAAACCATATTTTCCACTCTAAGATGCAATCTTTCCTTGACTGTTGTTGTCACCCTTTGATTTTTTTGAATTTTCCTTTGGTTGTGATGAGCCTTTAGGCCTAATCGCGTTGATTACATGAGAACAATCATCCCTCAAATGCATCTGGGAAGACACTGATTTATCAAAGCCATTGGAGGGTGAGAAAGGGGCAGTAGTGGCTTTTCCTTTGTCAAGGGCATGGCGGGCCTCGGTTTTCAACCTTTTTCTAGCATGAGAGGACTGAACTGGTGAGTGGACAAGTGCAGCTTTGGCAATATGATTGATAGGCAAAGGAGCAGGTAAGGACAAATTGGGCCAGCCACGATGTTGGGAGACTGTCGAGTGGACAATCTCTTGCCATCCGTCATTTTCGGAAACCTCTGGTTGTGATGAGACATGAGGGGGCACAGGCATACCAGGGGCTTATGGAGCTTGGAAGGGAGGCCTTTTAGGACTAGGTTGGACCACTCCTTGCCCGATCCAATTGAAAAATCTAGCTTGAAATAACTGACCTAACTCTTGTGAGTCAGCATCAAAGTGTATGGAGAATCTTGGCCTTCTTGGGCCTCTGTTACAATTACCTCTCCCTTGGTTGCCTCTGCCATGGCTACCTTGGCTGAAAAATCTCATTCTTGCATGCATGATTGATTAGAAAATAGTTCCTTTACAACCATACATGACAACTCCTTAAAAAATATGAAATAGACCTTGGCTCAACAACATATCGGACTCATGCAATCCAATCCATAGAAATTGTTTAACTATTGTGAATGAGCAGGGGGTGAACAAAAGGTCCCGGGATATGCGAGGGGTTTTTATTGAGTGAAACATGATAAAATGAGGGGGAAAGAGACATGGTTAATGCTCAAAGACAATAAACAATCAACTGTAATGAAAACCAAAGAAAATATCACCATGATCCAACCAAGAAACTGCGATTTCAAACTGCCTCAATACAAAATTCTTCTTAACTATAATTAAATTTTAAGAACACGGAGTGAAAAATGAATGTGGGAAGGCGATGGGGTTGTAATTAGAGAAAAAAAAAATAATGGTAGGGAAAGAGAGTGGATACTGTTCATAAAATTAATTAAGTAATCCGTAAAACCATTCTATATAAAACGTAAAAAGAAATAACACCAACCAAATAATCACCGTGATCAAATGAAAAACTACTGTGTATAATTCAATCAATTATGTTCATTAACTTGCTCATTGTTTGTAATCATATCTTCAACACGTCACCAAAACAAGACAATATGCATCCCACAACAACCTATAGAAGAGTTATGTTTCTTCTCATTGTCTATTTAATGTTTTTAGAACAATTCCCAAATGAATACACAACCACTTATTTCCACTCTATTCAACGTCAACTTATCAACCACTGCCCACGAATTATTTCAATCATCAAATACAGACACAAAAATCGTGCCTGATTCAATATAAAGAAATATAAAACGTAAAAAGAAATAACACCAACCAAATAATCACCGTGATCAAATGAAAAACTACTGTGTATAATTCAATCAATTATGTTCATTAACTTGCTCATTGTTTGTAATCATATCTTCAACACGTCACCAAAACAAGACAATATGCATCCCACAACAACCTATAGAAGAGTTATGTTTCTTCTCATTGTCTATTTAATGTTTTTAGAACAATTCCCAAATGAATACACAACCACTTATTTCCACTCTGTTCAACGTCAACTTATCAACCACTGCACACGAATTATTTCAATCATCAAATACAGACACAAAAATCGTGCCTGATTTCGTCCTTTAATTCATTCAATAATTAAATTGTAATAAGATTATATTGTCACAGAACACGTGCCTTTCTCTGCTACGATGCATGATATTCATCAACGCACATAACAGACATCCAAATATAACCATCAATATTTTAATTGCAAATCTTGACTTGCCATTTAAACACACAGACAACAGTCACCATTTCAACTCATAGTATGTTGTGTAATACACAGAATATTCGACGAACCACAAGAGCATTTATATGACTATACAGGTCCTACTACTATGAATCTAAACATCCACAATGTTGGGATATCAATCCAATACAACGAGGCAACGATAGTATGCTCGATTTCATCTCATAAATCAATCAAATTGAAACAAAACCATATTGTTTAAAAAACCTGTGACCATGTCTGATGGCGCAATCAAATAATATCCATAGCATATGTTGGCACAAGGGTAAACCTAGGGTTCAACACTTCAACAACGCACCAAAAAAACCCTAACTATCGGCCCTTTTAGCAACACCTGTGAAGCAGATGAAGTCTCACCCGAGGTAGAGGCAGGGGGGTTATAAGACTCAAGTGTCTACAACCAAGCTGGGAAACAGATCTGTGATTACAACACTTAGCAGAACACTTAGAAAACAATATGCATTAATTCATGAGTCTCATTCACATCACAGATCAAACCCTAAGTACAAAACAACACAGTAATAATAAATATCAAGTACCTCCAATCACTTAGCCAATAAGCCTTAGTCAAAGAATGTTCTCACCGTGGATGATGTTGACCTTATAATTGCAGTTGTAGAAGATGCTTCAGAGGATATCCTGCAATGACATGAAGCAAAATAGGAGACAATGTATGACAGAATCAAGGAAGAGTTGAAGGGGGTACAACAAGCTATCTATTCGAGCTGCGCAGTAACTACTACACCATCGTCATCAACAGGAGAAGAATTGGGGGATGAGCCCACCCAATTGCGAAGGATAGAAGATGTGACAGAGGCTCACCTTTGCTGAGTCCAGGAAGAAAAGTAGAAGGCCACAAAGGCCTTGAGGCAAGAAAAGGAGGAGGCCTTAGAGAAACTTTGCGTTGCGCAGCAAGAGAATGGTGACATTAGAGTGGAGTTCGAAGAGGACAAAGACCAAATCTGGAAAGAGAAAGACAGTTGCTCGTGGAGCAGATGGGTGTTAGAGAGGCAGTAAATAGAGCACTTTTCTCTATGCCAGGATTGGCACAGACCAAAGAAGAGACAACCGAGAGCCAAGTGGGGAAGCTTGCTGAGGCCATTTAGCAGCTCCAAGCAAGAGTAGCAGAGCTGGAACCTCAAGCAGTGCCTAGCACTCCACAGGAAGTATGAGATCAAAGGGAAGAAACTACCAGGAGCGTAGTAGAAAGAATTAGGGCATTGGCCACAGAATGCAAGCAACTCAGTGACCAGAGTGTGCATACTTATGAGCACCTTGCAGAAGACCCGGAGCTAAGGAGATTGGAGGCACAGCTCTAGGAGGCGAAGCAACAGGATTCCACCATGCAAGCGCAGATGAAACAACTTACGATCATTGAGAAGATGAAAAGGTCGCAGGAGAAGCATGCAGTTCAGCAGCAAGTCACCGCCATCCAGAGCTGAGTTATGGAGGTGACCCAGAGACTCAAGCTGGTGCAGGACAAAGCTTGCACACTTTTTGAAGAAATCGAGGGACAAGGCACACAGTTGGAACAGGTAGTCACAACAGTAGAATAACGCCTGCAAGGGCCTATCACCGAGTGAGTACTTCAGGAGTTTGTCGAGCAGGAGGCTCTGGCAACGCAGCAAGTCGAGGCAACTCGAGTTAAGCTCAAAGCCTTCGAAGCAGAGTTTCCTAGATCAGAGTGACTCGGGATGAGTCACAGGTGAGTGTTGGGGGCATATTGGCCCTTGACCAGGATTTGAGGAAACACTGGTCATGTTTGACTATTTTTGGGACTTTGATAGGTTGGTCAAAGACAGAGCGCCCAGGCGAAGCAAAGATCGCAGGATCTCGCCCCTTTTGCGGGATTTTTGGGATTATAGGGTTTATGTAACGGGTATGGGATGTCGGCCCATGGGTTTACCCATGCTTAGGCCCCTTTTTGTAATGTATAAATAAGTATCCAGGCGATGTAAGAGTATTTCGATCTGTGTGATTGTGGTGATTGTAGTTGGTTACTAGTCATTGATCTACTTAGTGCTTAGCTAGTTGGCTTTGTGCAAGGACATGTTGAAGCTTGTAGAGCTAAGTGTGAGCGTTTTGTAAGTGATTTGTGTGCATACTGTGTAAGGCTTTGTGCTTTGATCTTATTCGGGGAAGGAGGATCTAGCGGAGTGTGCACAGATCTCCTGTCCTTTGCGGAGTTGGATTTTTAGCTTGGTGCATGTAAGAAGATTGGAAGAAGCTAATAAAAAAGAAGAAGAGTTGGTGGATGTATCCCCACACTGGGTTGAATGACGTATATCCTGTGTTATTGTGATTTATGCGATGTGTTCATTATGTTTATGTATCTATTTGCTTAGTGCATTGTTCTTGATGTAGGATATATAGATCTATGAATTCTTAGTGCTTTATGATGTGAATGAATGTCAGATATGAGATTATGCTATGTGCTAAATGGCTAGATGTGCTTAATCTTGAGTGTTACTATGTTGATCTATAATTAGGGTTAATCTGCGATGTGAATAAGGATCATAAATTAATGTATGTTATTGGCTAAGTGCTCTGTGAAGTGTGTAATCACAGATATGTCTCTCAGCTAGGTTGTAGACACTTGAGTCCTGCAACCCTCCCTGCCTCTACCTCGGGTGAGACTTCATATGCTACATAGGTGTTCCCGAAAGGGACAATAGTTAGGGTTTTGGTGGTGCGTTGCTGAAGCGTTGAACCTTGGGTCTGCCCCTGTGCCAACAATGGTTACTTGGCATGTCCAATGGACATGAATGGACTAAACAAAAGGGTGGATTTGAATATCATACCTTTGGGCTCATATGATTGCGTAATTGGTAGGGATTGGTTGGACATGCATCATGATGTCCTAGACGGCTACAATAAGGCTTTTACTTGCTCAGTTGAAGAAGGAAACTTGAAATGAGTGCACGGTATTCCAAGATCTGTAACTATCATAGAGATTTCAACTTTGCAGTTAAAGAAAATCTTGAAATGAGTGCACGGTATTGACAAGTGCTCCAATGTAAATAATCGTTGATTCGAATGAAGAATTCATTGTATGCACAAATTCTTGTAAAGAAGGGCTTGGGGGAGTCCTTAGTTAGAATGGGCACATGGTATGCTACAAATCAAGAAAATTCAAAGAGCATGAAAGGCACTATGCTACTCATGATTTATAATTGGAAGCCATAGTGCATGCCTTGAATATGTGGAGGCATTACCTCATGGGGAAAAGATTTGAGTTGAGGACATACCATAGTGGTATGAAACATCTTTTTGGACAACCAACTCTAAATGATAGGAAAAGTAGATAGTTAGAATTCCTCAGTGAGTATGAATTTGATATAAATCATATCAAGGGTAAATGGAACAAGGTGGTTGATGCACTCAGCAGGAGAGTGCATGAGATGCATGCTACAACCATTAGCATGTACAAATCAGATTTGAAAGACATAATTTTAGAGGCTGCAAATTCAAATCAACACTATGTGGAAGTAAAGAAAAAATTACAGCATGTTATTTTGCAGCAGAAATTTGAAAATTTTGAGTTAAAAGAGAATGAAATTCTCATGTACATAAGTAGAATTTATGTGCCAAACTCCTAGGAATTGAAAATTTTTATATTAAAAGAAATGCATAAGGTGCCTTATGTTGGGCACCCAGGTTACCAAAAAGCTATTGCAGTTATCAAGAGCCAATATTATTGGCCATGTATGAATAAAGAAGTAGTTGATTTTATTTCCAGGTGTTTGGAATGTCAAAAAGTCAAGGTTGAGCACATATGCCCAATTGGTTTGCTACTACCATTACCCATTCCTGAGTGGAAATGGGAAGTTGTCACAATGGATTTCACCACTAAGTTGCCTAGAACTACCAAGCAACATGATTCTATCATGGTAGTGGTAGATAAGCTTACTAAAGCTACCCACTTTATTCCGGTAAATCTCACTCACAAGGCAACTAACATTGTTGATATTTATATGAGAGAAATTGCTAGGCTACATGGTGTGCCTAACACAATTGTATGTGACAAAGATCCCAAATTTATATCAAATTTTTGGGAAGGATTATTCAAAGGATTTGGAACAAATATGAACTTTAGCACAACCTATCATCTAGTGTCATATGGGAAAACAAAGAGGGTCAACCAGGTGATCAAGGACATGCTAAGGATGTATGTGATGGATAAACCATCAAAATAAGAGGATTATTTGCATTTGGTTGAGTTTTATTACAACAAAGGGTACCAAGCATCTTGATAGATGAATCCATTTAAGGAACTTTATGGTAGGAAATGAAACACACCAGTGAGCTGGGACAACCCAACAAATAGAGCAGTGGTTGGGCCAGAATTACTTAGGAAAATGGAAGAGCAGATGGTGAAAATAAAACATAATTTAAAGGCTTCCCAAGACAGACATAAAATTTATGTTGATAAAGGAAGAACTCATAGGGAGTTTAAAGTCGGTGACCATGTGTTCTTGAAAGTGAAGGCCAAGTGAAGTTCATGTTCAAAACTTGCAACGTGATATTGTGGACCGTTTGAGATCCTTTAGAGGATTGGTCATGTTGCATACACTCTTGCACTACCTGCATCCTTGTGTATTCATAATGTATTCTATGTATATTTTCTTAAATATTATGTACCTGATGCTAATCATGTCATTGATTGGAATGTGATTCAGGTGGAGCAAGAAGGCGACTTTCAAGTGAAACCAATTTGCATATTGGATCGAAAGATGAAGAAACTTCAAAATCGAGCCATAGGGCTAGTAAAGGTCCAATGGACTTGGTATGGTCCCGAGGATGCAACTTGGGAGAACGAGGATCTTATGAGAGTAGAGTGCCCACATATTTTTGAAGACCTTTGAAGTTTTTTCTTTTACATGTGTATATAATGCATTGACGACAATGTATAAATAAGGGGGAAGGGAATGTAATACCGCTAGGCTGAACCCAAATTGTAAATATAAATGTGATTGTACATATAGGATGGTGAGCCAACATACTTTGGGGCTAGAGTGCCTTTTTATATATGTATTTTGAGTCCAGAGTGCCTGTGTGGTTATTAGGATGGAGAGAGAGAAGCTAAAAGGCCAGCGATCCTATATTTGTAAAATGCAATCACACTCGTATTTTAATGAAAACACATCACTGTTGCAGACCTACCAGGAAAAAGAGTATGGGGGGTAAACTCCACTAGAATGGGAAAGTGGGGCTAAGAGTCTAGGAAAGGGGCTAAGCTAAGGAGACTTAAGCCAAAAAAGAATATTTTATTAATATTCCTAAAGTTTAAAGTCTAAAGTTGGGATAATTCATTTTATCCTAAGTCTCTAAGGGGGAATGTGTCACCATGTGGTGGGTCCATGTGGGGGACCCATGTAGTTCCCAACAAGAAAAGTTTCAAGTTGGGAACATGCACATACGTTTGGGAAGACTTAGTTTAGTTTTATATGATTCCATCATCATTCTCACCTCACCACATTGTTGTCATTCGTACCTTCATCCTTCCATCACCTATGCATGTACCTGTACCATGGAAAACTTTGGAACTGTATTGAAGAGGTGGTCTTTTAGGCTCGTGGGATACTGAAGAAGTGGGTTGTCAGGCCCATGAGCATTCTCTCTAGGTGAGAGAACTATTGAGAATTTATTTCCAAGGTGCCAAGCTGGAACTACAGGGATTTGAGACTTCTTCTTCGACCTGTTGTTGAAGCCCCGGAAGGGAAGTGGGGCATTCAAAGGACTATTGAGAAGAGAAGGGGCACACTTCATGGGGTGGGACATGCATGTGGGGAATGAGGGACTATAGGCTGTCTGTTAGAGTTGGCACCCGAGTCTGAGCTTTTACTGTTGTCTAAGAGACTTTAGCCTGGTTAGGATTCCTTTGCCTAGGTGGAGCTTAACCCCAGCTCAAGGGTGACCCACTCCTAAGAGTTATGAGAAGTGCGGTCTAAGGTTGGGATGAATGTGGAAGGTTTCCATGTTGTTGGTGATATTTTACCAAAGATAAGTGTCAATTATGTATATGGTTTTTGTGTTGTGTTACTATTGATGCATTTGCTTTCATGGGTTTTTCCTGTATATGCTGTATTTTTATAGTTGTTGTTATTCTGCATAGTTTTGTGTGGTTGCAGACCATTTTTAGTGAGTTTAATGGTATCCGAGTTTGGAATTTTGGAGTGGCATTACACAGCTCGGGGATGGGGATGCTACATGGTGTCACATCGATTGGTAGTGATTATGCTCCTAGGTATGTCCTTACTCCACTTAGATATTCCTTTTCACATACACTATATTAGATGAGAAATGAATAAGCCTCATATGGTGGTTTCTTTAAATAATTTCTCTTTTCATATGTGTTCAAAATGTTTGAGTCAGGGATTCACAACTAGCATCGTTGTGGCCGCTTTGGTTTTCTTGTTGCAGATAATTATCTATCGACGTTCACTAGCAACGATAAAAGTGGATGTGCTAGTTATATCATGTCTTGAGATTGTACTCAATGTGTTTCACTGTTGGTTCCATGAAGCTTCATGATCCAAGTGGATATCATTTGCCACCCACCTATTCCAACTGGCTCAAAATAGTTTTCTGGCAACTTACTATTTTTAGTGATTTTTCGGTTCCTAAACTTCTGGGGCCATTTTAAGGGCCTAAAAAACATTTTTTCACGATCGAGCACTGTTGAGGAAAAGATATGAAATGATCTTACTCAAGCACTTTCAGATTCTTCTTCTCTAAAGAAAAATAGACTGGAATGTCACCCTATGTTTATAGCCATCAAATATAATATCCTAACTCACAAATATTGATTACATGTGCTTAGGCTAGTCTTTTTATAAATAAAAGCTTGTTGGAAAATTCATTATTTATATGATTTTCTGAATATAACAGTTGCTGAAATGAATGTAGAGACAGAAGTAAAGACACCAAAATGAAAATCAAGACATATGAGACATAAAGCAATCCTTTATTTCATTACAATTCATCAAAGAGTCATTCTCTTTACAAAATTTCATGAAGAAGTTTTGGACCAAAGTCAAACTTAGACGTCCTCGATGAAACATACAAAAGGACCTCTGACAAAAAATAAAAAAACTGAACTCTAAAAGCTGGATCAGCTTGCCACAGATTGTTGACCACTCGCCTCTGCACAATAGCCTTTTTCAGTCATGAAAACTAATTCATAAACAAACAAATCTACATGGACTATCAAAGATAGATCAACACCTCTGAAAAACAAGTGTCTGAATGATGTAATTCAACCTTGAATCTTGTTGTCTACAGTAAGACCCAGCTATCATAAAAAAGAAGTAGGCTTATGATCAATTAAGGAATGAATAAAAACTGAACTATCTCAACATAAACTCAAAGAGAAAACCTTCATATGATTCTCCTTCTATCCTCCTCTTGTTCCTCCCTTTCCTTTTGCTTTTAAGCAATTAGAATTTGTTGAAGTAGTTGAACTACCTCATTAGTTAAGTTAACTAAAAACTCAACGAACCTTTTAGTTAGGGGGAAAAGTAATAAATCATAATAAGGGTTATAAATAAATAATAAATAGTAGGTGGGACCCCTTGTGGCTTCCATTTACCTCTTAACAATCATAACATAACTAGTTAATTAAGCAAAACACCCCTCCTTGTGACTCCCATCATCCATTCACATTTGACAATTTATCTCATTGATATTTGAAATCATTTTCAAAAATATATTACTCATATATCCAAAGAAAACATGTTGTCCAAAACTTCTAAAGTCAACTGTCATCAACAATAAATAAAATGAAACTCAAAAACCATATTTTCCACTTTAAGATGCAATCTTTCCTTGATTGTTGTTGTCACCCTTTGATTTCTTTGAATTTTCCTTTGGTTGTGATGAGCCTTTAGGCCTAATCCTGTTGATTACATGAGAACAATAATCCCTTAAATGTATCTGGGAAGACACAGATTTATCAAAGCCATTGGAGGGTGAGAAAGGGGTAGCAATGGATTTTCCTTTGTCAGGGGCATGGTGGGCCTCGGTTTTCAACCTTTTTCTAGCATGAGATGACTGAACTGGTGAGTGGACAGGTGAAAATTTGGAAATCTAATTGATGGGTGGGGGAGCAGGTAAGGACAAATTGGGCCAGCCACGATGTTGGGAGACTGTCAGGTGGACAATCTCTTGTCATTCGTTGTTTTCGGGAACCTCGGGTTGTGATGAGACATGAGGGGGCACAGTCATATCAGGGGCTTGTGGAGCTTGGAAGGGAGGCCTTTCGAGCCTAGGTTGGACCATTCCTAGTCCAATCCAATTGAAAAATCTAGCCTGAAATAACTAACCCAACTCTTGTGAGTCAGCATCAAAGTGTGTGGAGAATATTGGCCTTCTTGGGCCTCTGTTACAATTACCTTTCCCTCAGTTGCCTCTGTCATGGCTACCTCGGCTGAAAAATCTCATTCCTGCATGCATGATCGATTAGAAAATAGTTCCTTTACAACCATACAGGACAAATCCTTAAAAAATATGAAATAGACCTTGGCTCAGCAACATATCTGACTCATGCAATCCAATCCATACAAATTGTTTAACTGTTGTCATTGAGCAAGGGGTGAACAAAAGGTCCTGGGATATGTGAGGGGTTTGTATTGAGTGAAACATGATAAAATGAGGGGGAAAGAGACATGGTTACTTATGAAAGACAACAAACAATCAACTGTAATGAAAACCAAAGGAAATATCACCGTGATCCAACCAAGAAACTGTGATTTCAAACTGCCTCAATACAAAATTCTTCTTAACTGTAATTAAATTTTAAGAACATGGAGTGAAAAATGAATGTGGAAAGGCAATGGGGTTGTAATTAGAGAAAAGTGAAATAATGGTAGGGAAAGAGAGCAGACACTGTTCATAAAATTAATTAAGTAATCTGTAAAACCATTCTATATCAAACGTAAAAAGAAATAACACCAACCAAATAATCATTGTGTTCAAATAAAAAACTACTGTGTATAATTCAATCAATTATGTTCATTAACTTGCTCACTGTTTGTAATAAGATCTTCAACATAGTGTCACCAAAACAAGACAATATGCATCCCACAACAACCTGTAGAAGAGTTATGTTTCTTCTCATTGTCTATTTAATGTTTTTAGAACAATTCCCAAATGAATACACAACCACTTATTTCCACTATGTTCAACGTCAACTCATCAACCACTGCCCACGAATTATTTCAATCATCAAATACAGACACAAAAATCGTGCCCAATTTCATCCTTTAATTCATTTAATAATTAAATTGTAATAAGATTATATTGTCATAGAACACGTGCCTTTCTCTGCTACGATGCATGGTATTCATCAACGCACATAACAGAAAGCCAAATACAACCATCAATATTTTAATTGCAAAGATCCTGACTTGCCATTTAAACACACAGACATCAATCACCATTTCAACTCATACTATGTTGTGTAATACACAGAATATTCGATGAACCGCAATAGCATTTATGTGATATCAATCCAATACAACGAGACAACAATAGTATGCCTGATTTCATCTCACAAATCAATCAAATTGAAACAAAACCATATTGTTTAAAAACCTGTGACCATGTTTGATGACGCAATCAAATAATATCCATAGCATATGTTGGCATAGGGATAGACCTAGGGTTCAACGCTTCAACAACGTACCAAAAAAACCCTAACTATCTGCCCTTTCAGCAACACCTGCGAAGCAGATGAAGTCTCACCCGAGGTAGAGGCAGGGGGTTATAGGACTCAAGTGTCTACAACCAAGCTGGGAAACAGATATGTGATTACAACACTTAACAGAACACTTAGAAAACAATATTCATTAATTCAGGAGTCTCATTAACATCGCAGATGAAACCCTAAGTACAGAACAACGCAGTAATAATAAAGATCAAGTACCTCCAACCACTTAGCACATAACATTAGCTCATATCTAGCATTCATTCATACTTAAGCACTAAGAAATAGCATCATATCCATTCATCATACATTATAAGAACAACACTAAGCAGATAAACACATAAATAACATCGCACAAAGCACATCAAGACATAGGATATACGTTGTTCACCCCAGTGTGGGGCTACGTCCACCAACTTCTTCTTCTTCTCTATTAGTCTTCAAGCTTCTTACATTCTTCTTCTCTTGTGCACAAAGCCACAGATCCAGACTCCATAGAGGACAGGAAATCCGCGCGCAGTGCACCAAATCCTCCTTCTCAAATCTAGGTCAAGGCACAGAGCCAACTCCCTAGTAGCACAGAGCCTTACTTTACCCAGTCTGTCTGCACAAAGCAACTTACAACCTCTTGCACTAAGCCAACATTAACACTTACAACATATTGTGCACATAGCCAACCACTAGGCTTATTACATCACTTAACTACTTATTTATACATGTACAAAAAGGCCTAATCATGGGTAAACCCATGGGCCAACATCCCCTAACTCATTATAGAAACCCTAGTAAACCCTTTGCGCGGTCCACAAGCCTGCAAAAAAAGCGAGATCCCACTATATCAACTCCACCTAGGCACTCCATCTTTGACCAACCTGTCGAAGTCCCAAAAGTGGTCAAACATGACCAATGTTTCCTCAAAACTTAGTCGAGGACCAACATGCCCCCAACACTCACCTATGACTCATCCCGAGTCACTTAGATCTTGGCAACGCTCCTTCAAAGGACTCGAGCTTAGCTCGAGTTGACTCAACTTATTTCTTCGCCAGAGCCTCCTTCTCGGCGAATTCCTGAAGCAGTTTCTCTGTAACAGGCCCTTCTAGGCGCTATTCCACTGTCGCAACCACTTGGTCTAGCTATGAGCCTTGTCCTTCAATCTCTTCAAAAAATGTGCATGATTCATCTTGTATCGACTGTAGTCTCTGTGTAACTTCCATGACTTCGCTCTGTATGGCAGTAATTTGTTGTTGGATTGCGCACTTCTCCTGTGATCTCTTCATTTTCTCAATTGCAGTGAGTGACTTCATATGTGCCTAGATGGTGGAGGCCTGCTGCTATGCTTCCTGGAGTTGTGCTTCCAGTTTCCTCAGCTCTGAATATTCTGCGAGGCGTTCATAGGTATGCACACTATGATCACTCAATTGCTTACATTCTGAGGCTAATTCCCTGATCCTTCCAACTGCGCTCCTGGCAACTTCATCCCTCTGATCGCACACTTCTTGCGGAGTGCTCGACACTGCTTGAAGATCTAACTTCATTATCCATGCTTGAAGCTACTGAATGGCCTTAGCGAGCTTCCCCCCTTGAATCTCGGTTGACTCTTCTTCCTCCTGTGCCAAGCTCGACATAGAGCGAAGTGTTGTAGTCACTTCTTCTTTGACTGCAGTCTACTCTGCGAGCAACTGGTCTTTTTCTTTCTGTACCTTTGCATTGTCCTCTTCGAACATCACCCGAATTTCATCTTTCTCCTTCTGTGCAAATCGAAGTTTCTCTAATACCTCCTCCTTTTCTTGCTTCAAGGATTCTGTAGCCTGCTCATTTTCTTCTTGGACTCGCTGAAGTCGAGCCTCTATTGCATCTTCTAGTCTTCATAATTGGGCAGGCTCATCCCCCAATTCTGCAATTTTCGACGAAGAAGGCATAGTAGGTAATGCACGACTCAAATGGATATCTTGTTGTATCTCTTTCATCTCCTTCTCGATTCTTTCATACAACGTTTCCTGCTTCGCTCCATGTCTCTACAATAAATCCTCCAAAGCTTCCTCCATGGCTGCAATGATTAGACTGACATCGTCCTCTATGAGCACATTATTCGACTGGGGTTTATTGTCATGGGTCTTATTTCTTTATGAAGGTTTCTTTGGAGAATCCTTCCTTTTCCGCAAAGCCTCTTTTCCAATAAGGGGATCCTGAGGCGGTGTAGCTACGACTTATTCTTGCGTTTCTGTGTCACCCGCTCCTCCTTGTCCATTACCTTGGTTTTCTCCTCCTCCTCCTCCTGGCGAGTCAGTTCCATCTTCCTCAGAGGCGTTTTCCTCTTCATTGATCTCTATGATCTGGACTTCTATATTTTTCTTCATGTTGCTTTGTCTAGCGTGCTCGATGCGGGTGACTAGGGGGCTTCCAATGATGTCCGCGTCAGAGAGCTCTGCATCTTCAACTGGTACAAGGAATTTTTTCGGCCATTCTTTAGTGATCTCTTCCATGTCTTCGCCGGTCAACTTATAGTAGGACTGTAGCTCCTCCTTACTCTCATCCCTGCACGCAGTTATATAAATAAAGTGTCGATATGCGTGAAACTTCGCTAGCGGTCTGTACTGGTGAAATGTGTTCGGGGTCATGCGTGGGAATGACTCAATAGCACGCTTCAGCTACTGGTAGTAGGCATGAAATACATCATTCAACTGCCACTACTTTGACATATCATTTTTATACCACATAGTGGCGAACCTCGCGGCCAACGGATCCGATGGCTCAACTTCTGGAAATGTCGCTTCTTCCGAAATCTACCAAGCGAAAAATGTGATTAATACCAATAGCCAACTAAAATTTAATTCATAGCCCTGATCCTACACTTCACGACAGTCCTTCTCGAGCTCGTTGACGAGGTATCTCACACAGTTCATTTGCATTCCTTCTACGCACTTCCCTGCGAGATCTACTACGAATCCAGTGATCTATGTTGGACGGTTCTTTCTGACGATATTGTCAACTATAAGATGAAAAGATAGGCGCACTGCACCATTCTAGATGGAGGATACCTTGTAGCCTCGCTTTCCCTTTTCTACATCGCCATAATCCTCCTTTATGTGTTTTTCCAGGGAGGGATCTAAAGCCTTCCCTGGGTAGTATTGTTGAGGGTCCGATCCCTACATGGTCAGTCCTGTGATCAAGTGGATCAGTGTCGGATCCACATTGACGCACCTATCGAGCCATAGATATCCTCTATGATAGCACGATAGGAGGATTTTAACGCAAGAGTTAACCTCTTGATGTTGGCCAAAGTGAGGGATCTTCATCATGTTCAGTATTGTTGATTTCACAAGATCCTTAATCCATGACTGGGAGACTATGCACAGATTCTTCCTAGTCATCTTCATCAAATACCTATGCAGTGCGAGCATCATGTAGTTCTTCCTATCTCTGAGGTTAAAGTCGTTGTTCTTCAGAGTTGGGATGTGTCCTAACTAGGGTCCAACTATGCATATCACCTTCGGGATGTACGCAGTGATCAACATGTACTCAAAGTCACGTGGGATACTATCGTGGGTAACCGCACTAACCAAAGGCGGTATGTACTCTAGCAAGACCGACGGGATTTGCTTCGCATTATCCATATCATCGCGGTGCTTTCTTCGCTTCTCAGTTGTGGTCCGACTAGAATGACGTCCTATTGAGGGGGATTCCTGCAATCCTCTAGTCGACGATGCATGTGTTCCTACTAAAATAACTCTTTCAGCCATGAGCTCCATGAGAATCTCCTCCACAAACTTCTTTAACGCGCTATGTTCACTCGACATTCACACTTGTAACCAAATAGATCGGGTAGGCGAATGGACAAGCGAAGTAATCAAATAGATGGTGAGGTATTAGAAAGCACAGCGTGATACAATGGATTCTCTATTAGCTTGAATATTCTTGGGTAGCAAAACGTGGTCCCGATGCAGCGTCCGACGGGTTAAATAAAAAAGTATCGTAACAGATTCCTCCAATGGGCAGGAATGCCTCAATCAATACGAATCAGTTCATTATGGCATGATCTCAACGGTCCAACGACAGTATTTCCTTCAATAACTACGTTTCGAGTTGTTTCAAAGCGTCATTCTAACGGTTAGGGCACCTCCAACGACCATATAGCTTCGTTGTGGCAAAGTCCCATTCTGCGTGGTTCTGCTATTCCGGTGAGGTTCAAGTTCTATAGATCTGTCTCCTGCGAAGTCCTCCTTTTGTTTTATATAGCTTCCTGTAGCTTATCTTTCTTCCTATTGAGCTTCATGGCCTTCTTTCTTGTGATCTGAGCTTCTCTAACAATTTCTAGACTCCTCTTCCTATTTGTATTCTTATTCTCTCCTGTTGAAATAAATTCACACTGCTGATGTGCTCTTACAGATTCTGAGGTTAATGTCCATTCTCTTACTATTTCCGGGGTGGATATACTTCTTTCTTGCATGGACAGGTTCTTTAAGCCTTCCTGTGTTCTTTCAAATTCGACAACTAATTCTCTGGCCCTCTGTTGCTTCGACTTATCCTCTTGTTCTTCTATTAGTCGCTTGATTTTTCTGGTTATGAAGTCCCTTAGTTCTTGCCTTTTCTGTTCTATAGCTTCCTCCTCTGCTTTTCTTCTGATCCGATCCTTCTCAATCCAAGTCTTTCCTAATAAAAGTGGAAAAGGGGCGCTATTCTCAACAAATTTAATGACTTCAAATTCTTCTTCAGTCAATGTTCCGTGAGAAATCATAGTTATATTAGTAACTCTCCCACATAGGGTTATCATCTTTCCTTTAAACAAGCCTATCCTTCCCAATGAAGGTATCATAGTAGGCTTTCTCAAAATTTCCTAAGTGCTTTCTGGCATAATATTCACGTGTGTTTCTTCATACAATCCACAGTCTACGTCGAAGTCTTCTATTCTTTTAACTATGCGTTGTTTTTCTTTCAAGATTTCTGACAAAATGACATCCTTGTGGTCATTCATTGCTTCTTTTAACTGTACTAACATAGTATGAGCTTTCTCCGATTCTTTCTCTTTCTGGTTCTCTAACAGATCCTTAGTTTCTTGACCTTCTTCATATTTTTCTTGCCTCGTGTTCATATTTTCAACTTTAGCAATCATTCTTAGACAATCCTCAACCTCATCACCAATAGATTTACAACAAAGACAAATAGGACCTACACCAGGGAATTCCTTAGCAAGATGTCCCGATCTTTTGCAATTATAACACAGTGTTAATCCTCTCTTTCTTTTAAATGATCCCCAACCTCTTCTGTACTATGCACTGGGATCACAGTGTTGGACCTGTAATATGCAAAAATGCTTTCTAGGTTTCTACATCCACTTATTAGTCCAACAAGTCTTTCTATGCATATGAATAACATATCTTTCTTTATTTCTATCAAATTTATTCAGATCAACTTTTTCTTCTAATTGTGCCCTAGTTTTCAGACTAGGACAAAATATATCAAACATACCTAGATTCATACTTTCGAAGAAAAAATTTCCACTTATCTTACCCTTACCAGAGAACAAAGCTTTAATATCTTACCTCTTTCCTTCAGATCCAGTTTCTTTCTTAGCACAGAGCTTCGCAAGTCAAGTAGAATACTGTGCACTACAACAACAAATCTATGCACAAATATTTTTCTTTTCTTCAGTTCCCAGCAATCACAGTTTCAGGTCCTGACAACAAAATCGTTTGTTGGCACAGGGGCAGACCCAGGGTTCAACGCTTCAACAATGCACCAAAAAAACCCTAACTACCATCCCTTTTGGCAACACCTATGAAGCAGTTGAATTCTCACTCGAGGTAGAGGCAGAGGGGGTTGCAGGACTCAGGTGTCTACAACCAAGCTGGGACACAGATCTGTGATTACACATCTTAGCAAAATAGTTCGACAACAATATGCATTAATTCAGGAGTCTCATTCACATCGTATATCAAACCCTAAGTACAAAACAACTTAATAATAATAAATATCCAGTACCTCCAATCACTTAGCACATAGCATTAGCTCAGATCTAGCATTCATTCATCTTTAAGCACTAAGAAACAACATCAGATCCATTCATCATACATTATAACAACAATACTAAGCAGATAAACTCATAAATAACATCGCACAAAGCACATCAAGACACAGGATATACGTGGTGCACCCCAGTGTGGGGCTACGTCCATCAACTTATTCTTCTTCTCTATTAGTCTTCAAGCTTCTTACATTCTTCTGCTCATGTGCACAAAGCATAGATCCAACTCCCTAGTAGCACAGAGCCTTACTTTACCCAGTCTGTATGCACAAAGTAACTTACAACCTCTTGCACTAAGCCAAAATTAACACTTACAACATATTGTGCACATAGCCAACCACTAGGCTTATTACATCGTTTAGCTACTTATTTATACATTTACGAAAAGGCCTAATCATAGGTAAACCCATGGGCTGACATCTCCTAACCCGTTACATAAACCCTAGTAAACCCTTTGTTAAGTCCACAAGCCTGCAAAACAAGCGAGATCCCATGATCTCAGCTCCACCTGGGTGCTCCATCTTCGACCAACTTGTCGAAGTCCCAAAAGTGGTCAAACATGACCAATGTTTCCTAAAAACTTGGTCGAGGGCCAACAAAATATATAGTGGAAGGCCATGTCGTAATTACCATGATTTCGATGCTCCCATTATCAATTTAAAACACACAGTCACATCAACCATCAACTCTACATAACACGCTAAAGGAAGCCCACACAAACCAATGCATCACGCATGAAGCATAGATGTGACTTAATCAATTTTAACTAATGTCGGGTTAACAATTTGTTAGCGATAATTCTTGTCTTGGGCTTGAGAGCATTCGGGTCTGCAAGTTACACGAGAAGCGCCCGAGCGCAGCATGGAAAAATCTCGTTTTACAGCTTCCAATCAAATGAGCGGGTGAAATTACGTTGTCAACGGCTCAGATTCATCCATAAGAACAGATTAACGGTCATCGGGATATCGGGGCTACCAAGTTAACCGATATATAGTTTCAAAGAAAGCACCTATATTTCAAGACTAAATCTGGGTCGTCCGATCCAGTGACGCGTGGCGCAAGATCTAGTCACGTCGGTATATCAACATTCGAGAATTCGAAGGGTAAAAGTCCCTCATCATCTCACATCTCGAAACCCCAAACCCCGAAACGCCGATAAGTTCCTTTGAAGCTAAGCCTATGGTCCTAGCACTTGGTCACGTCAAGCGAGCCTGGTAATGGAGGACACGTGGCACAATAGTTGAGCCACAAGTGGGGCCATTCGGGATTTTCACATTGGAAGCGTTGAGGTCCTCTCAGCCATTCGTCCATCGATGAAACTCGAGCGCATTGGACTTAAGGGGGGGGGTAAAATGTGAAGGAATGGGTTAAAAACCCACTTGTCCTAAGTTCGGGATGCAAATGCGTCTGTGTTTAAATAGAAATCAAATATGGACGACAGGGATTAGAGCACCCAGATCAACGACGCATATTAGATTCCGGAG